>CM019721.1:58546767-58654267 GCA_009760885.1 Achatina immaculata | reverse complement strand
TTTACAATTTATAATCTCCTTCTTCACTTAACAGTTTTCTGACCTCTTTCCCATCTCTCTGTGCTCAACGATTTACACTTTACGCCTTCACGTCTTCTCACAGAACCGCAACCGCTAAGCCCCATCCGCAGTCATTACTGACGCTTCCCACATTCACACTTACCACACATAAATGGCATCGGAGAGTAATCTTTATAATGTGATACAAAACTATTTTCGTCTTCATTCCCACCCTGTTACGCGTTTTATCCCCCCCCCCCCCCAACTCTGATTGGCTTTCCAACCCCCCCCCCCACCCCCCTCATCTCTTCGGGCCCTCCCCGAGCGATGCAGACAGCTACAATCGCTTCACACTGCGCCTTCACGCGACTTCATCACATAACCACTCAAGTGAACACATGAAGTGAATAAACCGCAAATACATTCTGTTGAAAGAGCAACAACAACGGCTCACACAATGAAAACAGGTATTTGTCTTCACGTTTTCTACCCGTGGTCTTCCATTTTCCTAATTACAGGCAGAAATATTTTTGAAAAAAAAAATATATAATGTTGCACTGACGGTCTGTTATCTGCTCCCCCTAGAGAATGTTTGTTCATTTTTGAATAAATCGACTTTCACCCGAAGTTTGTCTGCAGGAGCGTAATAATTTCAGAGCTTCGTTCGTGATAACTTTATTGGTAAATACATTTCTTGTTCTGGAGAACTCCATCTATAACATTGGATGTTCATGGGTGTCTGTTTGGCTGGGAGCATGTTTTTAACCTAGATTTGCCTTCAGAGAAATTGTATTATGTTTATTTTTGTTGCTGGTGTTGTTGTTAGTCTGGCGACTGTTTTCCAGTGCTTTCTCACCCCTCTTTGCCAATTTTTGTTGCTTTTAGTAGTTATTTTGCTGAGAGATTATTTGTGTTTTGTGGCAGTTTGTTGTAGTTTGTGCCCTATGAAAAGTTAAGTTGTCTTTTATCTTTGTGGTTTGTTTTTTGTTTGAGTGTAGGTTTTTTTGTGTGTGTTTGTTCCGTGAAAAGGTGTGTTCTGTTTAGTTTGTTGTTTATTTTGGTGCAGTTTTTGCTCTATGAAAAGTTGTGTTCTGTGTAGCCCGTAGTTTATATTTTTATAGTTCTTGCTATGTGAAAAAGTTGTGTTCTGTCTATGTAGTTTGTTCTTTGTTACGGTGTAGTTTTTGTTACACGAAAAGTTGTGTTTTAACTATGCAGTTTGTTGTTTATTTCGATGCAGTTTCTGCTCTATGAAGAGTTGTGTTCTATCTAGTTTCTTCTTTATTTTGGTGTAGTTATTGTTCTATGAAGAATTGTGCTCTATCTAGTGTCTTCTTTATTTTCCTGCAGTTATTGCTCTATGAAGAGTTGTGTTCTATTTATTTTCTTCTCTATTTTTGGTGCAGTTATTATTCTATAAAGAGTTGTGTTCTATTTAGTTTTTATTTCATTCTGGTGTAGTTATTGTTCAAAGAAGAGCTGTATTCTTTCTAGTCTTCTCTTTATTTTATGTAGTTATTGTTCTATGAGCAATTCAGAAACAAGTAATAACCTGCCTCTCTCGCTTTGCTAGAGCCGTTTCGTGTCTACGGATCTACGTAGCTCTGAAAAAACGAGTATCGGACAATATATTCCTTCGGGAAAAATGCTTCTGAAAACGAGGCAAAATCTACCTGCAGAGCAGGGCACACTTGATTACATTATACCTGCTGCTGTCAGTGTATTAATGGAAATGGGATTTCATGTAAAAGGAAAAAAAAACAGTGTCTTCTGGTCGAAAATTGAACAATGTCGAAACGAGGACGAGAAAGAAGAAAAATAAGAGACGAGGAGGAGGAAGAGGAAGGAAAAAGGAGAGGAGGAAGAAGAAGAAGAAGAAGAAGAAAATGAAGGGACGAGAAAGAGGAAGAGGAGGAAAAAAGGAGGAGGAGGAAGAAGAAGAAGAAAAGAAGGTGGAAGAAGAAAAGGAGGAAAAGAAGAGGAGGAGGAAAAAGGAAGAGGAGGAAGAAAAGGAGGAGGAGGGAGAGAAAGATGAGCAGAAGGAGGAAGAAAAAAAGGAGGAAGAGGAAAAAGAGGAAGGAAGAGGAGGAAGAAGACAAACAATAAGAAGAAGATGATGAGGAAAGAAGAAGAAGTAGAAGACAAACAATTAGAAGAAGAAGAAGCAGAAGAAATGCGAGATTGCGGAGCTCCAGGACACAGTGGGTGGATCGATGAAAATAAAACGAAGATGCAGAGGAAAAAAAAGCCAGAAAAAGCAATCTAAGAACGTTCTGCGTTACTGTAACAGTTTCTCTGGGGAGAGAACTCGTTGCTTTCACGCAGGGTAAAGAGTTGTCGTTGCTTGTTCTACTTTACCGTAAAAGTTTCTCAGGGGAGAGAATTCGTTGCTTTCACGCAGGGTAAAGAGTTGTGGTTGCTTGTTCTGCGTTACTGTAAAAGTTTCTCAGAGGAGAGAACTCGTTGCTTCACGCGGGGTAAAGAGTTGTGGTTGCTTGTTCTGCGTTACTGTAACAGTTTCTCAGGGGAGAGAACTCGTTGTTTTCACGCGGGGTGCAGAGTTGTGGTTGCGTTTTCTTGTTTTCTCTGCACTATCGTCATAAATAATATCATGGACACAAAAAAAAAGAACAAATACATCCATCCTACAAGAACTTAATATTGAAGAAGGCCCGCTAGTAAAGAGGATTAAAGAGAGAAAAATTAAATATTTCGCACATATTAGACGTCATGATAATCTAGAGAAGACCGTCTTGGAAGGGTACATAATGGGAAAAAGAAAGAGAGGAAGACCAAGGCGAAGATGGCAGCAAGGCATTGTTGATGATCTGCAAATGGATGCATCAGCAGTATGCCATCTTGCTCACAACCGAAAGGCCTATAGGAGTGCTGTCAGGGAGGCAAAGTTACGCAAGGGACGTGCAAATGAATGAATGAATGAATAGTCATAAAAATTACTGGAACGTATGTACACTGTTGTATGCATAAAAATCATTCGAAGCAGCAGAAATGTGGCTTATTTGAAAAATGTTGCGAATTCCCTCAGTCAGTCATTTTCATGCCTCTTCCGGAACTTTGCCTCCCTAACAGCCCTCCTCTAGGCCTCTCGGTTGTAAGAAAGATGCCCTGCTTCTGATGTATCTATTTGCAGATCATCAACGATGTCTTGCAGCCATCTTCGCTTTGGTCTTCCTCTTTTTCTTTTTCCCATTTTGTACCCTTCCAAGACGGTCTTCTCTAAACTACCATGACGTTTAATGTGTCCAAAATATTTAATTTTTCTCTCTTTAATCCTCTTTACTAGCGGGCCTTCTTCAATATTAAGTTCTTGTAGTATAGATGTATTTGTTCACTGGACAACAAAAATAACTAATGGAGAATGTAAAAGAAGAGCTGGAGATACAAAAAAAATCTTGTAAAAAAATAAGAGAGAGGCAATGTACTTTCATAGGGCATGCAATGAGAAGAGGGGGCACTGAAAATACCATAACAACAGGAAAAATAGAGCGAAGAACAGCCAGGGGAATACCAAGAGAAATACTGGACAATCTGACGAGATAGTGAGAGAGGAGATCACCAACTGAGCTAATGGCCTGCATGAAGGATCATGTAATCTGGAGAAGCATAATAGCCAACGCCAGTCGGCATGGCACAGGATGATGATGATGATGATGATGATGTACACTCTTGTAGCTTTCTCTAGCAATTATCTGACGCTGTGTTGGCATTTAAGAAGTCGTTTTGATATTGTTTTTATTATTGTTATTATTTTTATTTTAAAAAAATCTTATATAGTTATTGGAAGACCGACATTTTTATTGGGGTGGGGTGGGGTGGGGTTGGGAGGAGATTGTTGCGTTTCATAATTTTTTTTAATGAGGGAGACAGATTCTGTGCTTGCTTTCGCTAACTTCTTTTTATGCAGGTGGGGCGTGGTTTACATGTACCCAGATTGCTTTCTTTGAAGTGGAAAATCTTGCACTTTCCTTAATACATTTTCAGAATGTGCAGTCTTCTTCTTCTTCTTCTTCTTACATGTTACTACTACTCTCCTCCTCCTTTATCATCTTTTTTCTTCTTCTTCTTCTTCTCTGCTACTACTACTCTCCTCCTCTTCCTCATTCTTCTTCTGCTCCTCCTCCTTCTTCTACTCCTCTTCCTTCTTCTACTTCTCTTCATTCTTCTTCTTCTCTTCTTCTTCTTCTTCTTCTTCTTCTATGTTACTACTACTCTCCTCCTCCTTCATCATCTTTTTTCTTCTTCTTATCTGCTACTACTGCTGTCCTCCTCCTCCTCATTCTTCTTCTGCTCCTCCTCCTTCTTCTACTCCTCTTCCTTCTTCTACTTCTCTTTATTCTTCTTCTTCTTCTGCTCCTCCTCCGTTTCTTCTGCTCCTCCTCCTTCTTCTTCTCCTCCTCCTTCTACTACTATTACATTTACTAGCAGTAATACCTCCAACTGCTACTACAACTACGTGCTACTGTGGTCAGTCTGCAGCCTGAAGTCTCGACCCCCAGCTCCCCCCCCCCCCCCCCATCATCAAGTAACGGGCAGGACAAGGCTAATGACAACCAGGGTGTTGGGGGGTGGGGTGTGTGTGTTTGGACCAGAGTTTACAGCGGGCATGGCAATCTCTCCCCCCACCCGCCAAAAAAGACTTTTCCATTCTTCATGGCCCACAAACTTAAAAAAAAGAACATGAAATTTACGAACCTCATAATCCCCCCCAAAAACCACATAATTAAATCTAATGCATTATATTATCAAGCCAGGCTGTTGTAATTATACAAAATGAAACGATTAGATAACGCTTCCAGCGAATTATACAGTTTAAAATAAGAAGAAAAGAACTACCTAGATTAACTGCGGGCCGCAAAAAAAATGCTGCTGCATGTGGTCCGTGGGCAAAGGTTTGCGGTATGTAGCTTATAGTAAACTTTCTTAAAATTTAAGTCCAGAAATGGATCGGGGAAAAAAAAGGGACTTTTCAGTACTCTCTGTCACCAAGGGAACGGGGTCGGTAAGTCATCAGGATGAGCTGGGATGGTCTTGACCAGATGTGGCTCACCTGTCTTGGTAAATGTACAAGGGGCATCTAGCACGTCCATCTTTGCTCCTGCAGAGTGTGGCGTGTGAAGCTCTTTCACGTGGGCTGACTATGAAGTGAACATTCACGGCTTTTGTATAAAGAATTCAGGCTACTCATTGGAAGAAATAATACAGATGTGCCAAGAGACATGAACGTAAAGGAAATGACCCGCGACTCGTAAAACAGATATATTGACAAACAAACAGCAGCAGTCAGGATTGATAACCAAACTGGAGAGTATCAGAACATAAAAGTAGGAGCACGGGAAGGATGAGTTTTGTCCCCTGCCACTTCTCCCTCTGCAGCAAAAGGATTATTGAAAACATGATTGGGATATCAGTGGGAGGATACAACCTTGGGAGGATACAACCTTGGGAGGAATCAACCTTGGGAGGATACAACTTTAGGAGGATACAACATTGGGAGGATACATATTTGGGAGGATACAACATTGGGAGGATACAACTTTGGAAGGATACAACTTTGGGAGGATACAACCTTGGAGGGACACAATCTTGGGAAGATACAACTTTGGGAGGATAGAACATTGGGAGGATACAACTTTGGGAGGATACAACGTTGGGAGGATGCAACCTAAACAGTCCATTAAAATAGATTAGAGAGTCTATGTCTTGACACATTACAAGACAAGAAGTGGAACACGTCGCCACAACAGAGTCTTCGGCAAGTCTACTGCAGACACCAAGTCATGAACCGTACTACATTGAAACTGCAGTCAGTCAACTTCAACAACACATAACACTCCACGAGAAACTAAAGCAAAGCTACTGCTTTAACAAATACTGAATATCACGTTTAGTAATGGGTAAAACGACAGATGATATTATGAGGACGGAAACCTAGCCCATCAGGCTGGGAAGACAAATACAATAACAATTCCCGGCGGGAAATATTCAACGCCATGTTGGAAAAAAAACTTACAATTTACTCACAACAAAAGGGGCATACTTACAAAAATTCCAACAGAAAAATTTATTATAATAAAAAAAAAACTCTTCAAACTGTCTCAAAACTTCTTCTTAACCTAAACTGCTCCTACCAAAAACTGTTAATACCGAAAACCTCTATCCAAAAATACGAAATTCTCCTAGCCAAAACATAGTAATGCTTTCCAAAACAAGTAAGGCTCTCTCTCTAACCTAATCTTGAGTGGTGTTTATATCATAACTTTTCCCACTCAGTTTTCATGCCCCTTGCCTACACCCTTAACTAAGATACATTTCAACCAAGGGTATTCACTCTATTAATTGTTTCCCGAGTACCAATAGTGCTTATATCCCATCAATTAGGAGAATACTATCATACTATGATATGCGGACGACACCGTTGTGATAGCCCAAAACGAAGAACTATAAGCACTGTTAGACAAAATCGTGGGGGGGGGGGGGGGGGTAAGCGAGAAGAAAGGTCAGTCATTTGCATGTCCCTTGCGAAACGTTGCCTCCCTAACAGCTCTTCTGTAGGCCTCTCGCTTGTAGGCAAGATGCCTTGCTGCTGATGCCTCCATTTGCAGATCATCAACGATGTCTTGCAGCTATATTCGCCTTGGTCTTCCTCTCTTTCTTTTCCCCCATTATGCACCCTTCAAATACTCTCTTCTCTAAATTATCATAACGTTTAATATGTCCAAAATATTTAAGTTTTCTCTGTTTAATCTTCCGTACTAGCTAACCTTCTTCAGTCTTAAGTTCTTGTAGTATGGATGTATTTGTTCTTTTTTGTGTCCATGATATTTGAAGGACTCTTTTGTAGCATTTACATTCAAAGGCATTTATGTAAACTGTTTTGTTAAGTGTCCAGGTCTCACAGGCATATGTTGCGATGGGAAAGATGCATGCCCTTAAAAATCGTATTTTTATAGCCCTGTCTGTTCCTCTCCACAGCTTCTTTAGTCGTTTCTTTTTTTTGAGGAGCAATAGATGTCCTCCTTTTAATATCCCTCATTGTATCTCCATTATTAGTTAGTAATGATACAAGATATTCAAAACTCTCCACCTCTTCCAGTTTTCCTCATTGATACATATTTCAGCTGCCTTATTTGTTTTGTCAGTTGTCATCAGTTTAGTTTCTTTTGCATTAAGATAGAGGTTTTGCTCTTTACTATTCTTAAGGACTGACATAATCTTTTTATTGTGGACAGTAATACTGTGTCATCAGCATACATAATCTCTGGTATTTCATAACCTCCAATTGTTATGGCATCGTAATAAGAGATGCCACAACATGACAGAGAGAGAGAGAGAGAGTGAGAGGGAGAGATTTATCTTTTTTATATGAATGTATCATATATGTAATGTATGCGAGAAGAAAGGACTTAGTTTAACAACCAACAAATAAAAAAAGAAGATAAAGTCATGGTCATATCCAAGAGAGAAACACCAGTAAAATGTAACATCAAAAAGACACAGAATTTAATCGAGGAAGGGAAAGAGTCAGAGGAAGACACGGAAACAAGATACTTGACGGACTAAAAGTGTGGCACAGAGCACGGCCCAACACACATCGTGAAGAAAGAGCAAAATGGTTGATGGTTGCGGAAATCAATGATGGCCAACGTCTTGATTTGCATGGTTGATGGAAGCCACAAGAACGAGATGGGGCTGTTATCTGTGCGCGTCTTTATAAGATTGCGTGGGTGCAGGATCCGTGGTTTGGGGGTTTGGAGGAGGGGGGAAGGGGAGATCTGAATGACTTGGAACTCAGGTAAAGGAAATTTGACACTGATAATGCAGGAATGATCAATCATTATGGCGGTGGTGGCTGCAGGGAGACAAGGGCACACAGTTTCTGACAGGTGAAGTCAGGTGTGCTAGACGATAACTTGCGACTGTTCGTGCTGGAATATGCTAACGTGTATGTATGCTTATGTTTATGTTTGTACTCGCATATGTTTTTTTTTTGTTTTGTTCGTTCGCCTGCTGGGAACTTGAACAAAATCTTATTTTTTAACTGGACTTCAAGGGTTATCCTATTTTTGGACTTACCTTCATGGATTTTCCTAATTTTTGGACTTACCTTCATGGGTTATCCTAATTTTCGGATTTACCTTCATGGGTTATGCTAATTTTCGGATTTAATTTCATGAGTTTTCCTAATTTTGGACTTACCTTCATGGGTTTTCCTAATTTTGGACTTACCTTCACGGCTTTCCTAATTTTGGGCTTACCTTCATGGGTTTTCCTAATTTAGGACGTACATTCATGACCTATTTTAATCTTGGACTTACCTTCAATGGCTATCCTAATGTTGGACTTATCTTCAATGGCTATCCTAATTTTGGACTTTTATCTTCAATGGTTATCCTAATTTTGGACTTACCTTCAATGGCTATCCTAATTTTGGATGTACTTTCAATGGCTATCCTAATTTTGGATGTACCTTCAGTAGCTATCCTAATTTTGGACTTACCTTCAATGGCTATCCTAATGTTGGACTTACCTTCAATGGCTATCCTAATGTTGGACTTATCTTCAATGGCTATAATTGGACTTACCTTCATGGGTTTTCCTAATTTCCCATCTTTAACTTGCCGGGTACCCGGGGGGCAGATATCACCCATCTTCGAAGGCCGTTTTTCTCCCCAATACTGATACGTCCTGTACCCATTTCTCTAATCTGGAATCTCGGAATGTGGAAAGGGAGGGAAGAGATGAGCGGAAGACGTCGGGTATTGGGCCATAAACTCATAGCCCAGTGACCAGGAAGATAGTTCTCCATCGATTAGTCTGCACACACGCTCCTACGTATATATGGGACTACATGTGCACATTATCAGTTTTTTTATACCGTATATACCGTAATACAAGGGCGTCATAAAAGTAATCGCAAATCAGTGGACGTAACCACTAAAAATATACCCCAAAAAATCTGAGGGAGTAGAGAAGTCTTCATATATTATTCAATGGTTACGTCTCTTGATTTGCCGTAACTTTCTGACTCGCACACGTACATGTTATATGGATTAAAATTTGCATAATATATATGCACATGTAAGAGAGAGACACAGAGAGAGAGAGAGAGAGACAGAGAGAGAGACATAGAGATATTAACCTTTTTTGTATGAATGTATCACATATATATATATATATAATGTACGCGAATTCGATTATATGTCAGAAACATACATCAGAGTATGAGTAAAGGTTATATACCAGAACCTTTTTTTGATCGTATATATGTGTGTATGTACATGTCTGTGTGCGCCAGCGCGTGCGCGCGTGTGCGGTTGTTTGCTTGTCCTTTGGTCACGTACGCAGCTTGATCTCGATTTAAAAGTACTACCACCCTACGAAGCACATCCCCCCACCCCCAAAAAGACTTCTCTCGTCCCCTCATGCTGTTGAAAGAAGCTCGTTTCACTCACACATCACACACGAGACCACACCATCATGTCATGACCCCCCCCCCCCCCCCCCCGCCAATGCCCAACACGCGCCATTCACATGTTTGTACTTCAACAATCACGCAAATCCGTGACTGAGGCCACTATAACACAGTCTTAGACCAGGGGTTCTGAAGTTTTTGTTAACGATAACAGACCTCCCAATTGGTTGACCAGCATATGTCCATAATCTTTGTCGATTCCTCAGTATGCCACACTCCACCCCCAAACCTTTTATGTATTCTCCAATATATCCCCATACCCATTATGAATTCCTCAACATGTCTCCATTCCCAACATGGATTCCCCAATAAGTTCCAATTCCTCCATGGATTCCCCAGTATATCCTGATAACATATATGGATTTTCCAATATATCCCCATATTCTATATGGATTCCCCAACACGTCTCCATTCCCCATATGGATTAACCAGTATATCTCCGTTCCCCATATGGATTCCCCAATATATGCCTTTATTCATTCCCTAATATATCTCTATACTTTCTATGGATTCTCCAATATATCCCCATACCCTGTATGGATACCTCAATATATGTCCATACCGTCTATGGATTCCCCAATGTATTCCCATACTTTCTATTGATTCTCCAATATATCCTCAAAACCTCTATGGATTCCTCAATTCCCATACTGTCAGTGTATCTCCACGCTCTCTGTGGATTCCCCAATATTTACCCACACCCTCTGTTGTTTCCCCAATGTATACCAATCCCCTCTTTGGATTTCCCAATATATTCCCCATACCCTCTATGGATTTCCCACAGTGCCACAATACTCCCCCTCCCAAACCCACCGACTAGATCATCATGATCAACATCATCGATACTATTAGATGCATCTACGACTTCATAAAATATCATCATCATCTTGGTTTATAACGTCACACATGGATAGCAAAGAACAGAAAAGCGCAGAGACAAATGGAATTAACAAGAAACCCCACCCCACCACCCAATAAAAAATTGTTCAGATATCAACTCTCAGACTCCTTATAATTTAGTTTCTGTACGCTCAAGGGTCTATGGATACTCATTTTTTAGAACCCTTGACCAAGACCAACGGAAGTAAAGGAAAAAAAAACAGGTTCTCACTTCTCCAACATGTGAAGACAAAAGGCTAAACCTAGGCACGTTCAAGTTGAAATGGACACTACGTACATGTCTAGCTAATCTACACTATAATATATAAACTAGGAAAAAAGTAGGAACAGCTTTATTAATTAACGAGCACAGTTGTGACGCTTCGGTGTGAATCTTAATCATACAAAAACACACATGACGAAGAGAGAGAGAGAGAGAGAGGATAAAATATAAGTTCATAAAGACTGCTATGTAAACAAACAAACAAAAAATGGGGAAAAAATGGAATAAAATAACCGAGCACTTAACTATGACTTGTAAGAAGCCGTGGATTGTAAAAGGCTGTGTTCAGAAGTGCGCATGGTGGAGTGTAGAAAATGTTTAAATGGAAACTTGTGATGTGTGATGGTTAGGTCGTAAATGAGGGGGAGGGGGATCATGGAAAGGGGAGAGAGTGATACAAGGGTAATCTAGCCGGCAGAAGGTGGAATAGGTGATTATAGTTGGGGGTAGAGGGGTTGTAATCTGATCCTGTGAGGAGGTTCTCAACTATGTGTTACAAACGAGAAAGGAGTGGAACTTGGTGCAGAGGGATTATTATTGTGAAAGAGGGGAAAGTTAAGTGTAGATGAATTGCGAGTTCAAACCATGTGGTTCCGGCGTCCCATATTCCTGAATGTAGCGGCTCTCAAGCGCTATGTGGCTTCTGTCATCTGTGCAATATTGTTTAATGGTTGTTACCAGAAAATCAGATTTGTCTCTGTTGTTGGGGCCATTGATTATATATATATATATATATATATATATATATATATATATATATATAATCTACACTATCCAATACCACTTTTTAAAAGAAGGAAAATATCAGGCAGATATCAGCCTTTTTATAGGCTTTTGTCAACCATCATTTTGCTGAGCAACTCTTCTAATGGCTGACTCTACCAATGTTGGATATGCATAATCCAATACCAAAAATAATAGCAAGCAGTGTTTGTGTGGCAAAGCCGAAAACTATTAAACGCTAATTTCTTTGCATGTGACGAGACGTTAGAGGTGAATTACGCCGGTTGCATATGCTGTGACTGTCATCTGGATTTTTCTATGTTTATGAGTGTACGAATGTGTTTTAACTGTAATTGCTGGCTTAACTGCAACACTAATACTCAGAAACGTTACGGAGAGATACACACAGTGTAACTGTACACTAACAACAACCCAGGCGGACACTGGAAAGACCACTGCATTGTCAGCAACGCAAAACATGACCAGTCCAACATTAATGACAACTCATCCATGATAAATGACAAATGGCACACTTAACATTGGGTCCAAATATCTTGTATCTTACATCCTTTCCGTGCCGTTAAACGTCACACAGGGCTCGCATAGTTGTTTGCCAAGCTTTCCTGTTCTCGGCGAGTCTTTCAACTTCATCAATGGATGTTATTTATGCCCGCCAAACTGGCTTCTCTTAACAATGTCCTCTTTGTTTATGCTTCTATCGAGGATATAGAGGCGATTTTGGAGCTGTGTTGATACAGAGGCTGAGATAAGCTTTTTTCCCATTCTTAAAAATTAATTTTTCCATTTTTTTATTGTTCAGTTACCACCAGATTAATGTGAATCTGCACTTTGCCTTCTCTCTTTGATTCTTCGTCCTGTTTGTTTTTGTTTGACAAAGGCTCGCGCTGAAACGTTGTAAGTGTGTTATCGTTAAATAATAAAGCTGTTCCTACCTTTTTTCCCCTAGTTTCTACATTTTGGTATCACAGCTTTACTGCAGTGCTTTGCGTATAGTTGTGTACCTATACACTTATTATTGAATTCCATATTTTCTCAAGATTTTTGAAGGACAATGCAGCTTTTGGAATTCTAATTCTAACTTCCTTCCTGGTGTCACCATCCTGGTCTATATAGCTGCCAAGGTATGGAAATTGGTTTACCTCATCAACAACTGTTCCTCCTACGTATATTTTTCCTTCTTGATCTGCACTATCCCCCCCCCCCCTCGCCAAAAAAAAAAAACAAACAACCCAAGACGTCTTCTCTCTCTCTCTCACAACTCAAACAAAAGTCCCGTCACGTGCAAAAGGAACCCCAGCCCCGTGACCAAATGGCCAATGGGAACACAGAGATATATTTTGCTCCGTATTTGCAAAATCGCCTAAGCAGTAGCGAACAATTCAGACCACAAATAACTGAGTTATATCCCCTATTTTGTTATACGGTATCAGCATGGGAGCAGGTCCCAATAACTTTGACCACAAATAACTGAGTTATATCCCCTGTTTTGTTATACAGTATCAGCATGGGTGTGGGTCCCAACAACTTATACCACAATAACTGAGTCATATACCCTATTTTGTTACACATTATCAGCGTGGGAGCGGGTCCCAAGAACTTAGACCACAGATAACTGAGTTATATCCCCTATTTTGTTACCTAGTATCAGCATGGGAGCGATTCCCAACAACTTAGAACCACAAATAACTGAGTTATATCCCCTATTTTGTTACGCAGTATCAGCATGGGAGCTGGTCCCAATATCTTAGAACCACAAATAACTGAGTTATATCCCCTATTTTTTTACGCAGTATCAGCATGGGAGCTGGTCCCAATATCTTAGAACCACAAATAACTGAGTTATATCCCCTATTTTGTTATACAGTATCAGCATGGGGGCGAGTCCCAACAACTTAGACCACAAATAACGAGTTATATCCCCTATTTTGTTACATGGTATCAGCACGGGAGTGGGTCTTGGTAGTTATTTTTCTGTCTCTGACTGGAGCTAAAAAGCAGAGGTTGTGCAGAGGCCACACCACAGTAACTATGGTGATCCCTGTCCCGTTAACCAGACTAGGTCTGTTTGGGGGTTCCAATGGGCGGACAGACAGAGAGACAGACAGACAGACAGACAGAGAGAAATATATAGATAAAGATAGACAGACAGACATACATATACAGTTATATATATATACATACATAGATAAATATAAACAGACAGACAGAGAGAAATATATAGATAAAGATAGACAGACAGACAGATCTTGTCTTGTTTTGTCTTGTCTTGTCTTGTCCTCCATCTCCCTGAGATGGTGTTCTTTGCAGCCGACGCCGTGAAGATGTTGAGGTACTGCGTGGTTGAAGCAGTATTCCTTTATTTGAATGCTACACTGGACTACTTTAAGCAGTTGCTGGCTTAACTGCAACACTAATACTCAGAAACGTTACGGAGAGATACACACAGTGTAACTGTACACTAACAACAACCCAGGCGGACATTGGAAAGACCACTGCATTGTCAGCAACGCAAAACATGACCAGTCCAACATTAATGACAACTCATCCATGATAAATGACAAATGGCACACTTAACATTGGGTCCAAATATCTTGTATCTTACATCCTTTCCGTGCCGTTAAACGTCACACAGGGCTCGCATAGTTGTTTGCCAAGCTTTCCTGTTCTCGGCGAGTCTTTCAACTTCATCAATGGATGTTATTTATGCCCGCCAAACTGGCTTCTCTTAACAATGTCCTCTTTGTTTATGCTTCTATCGAGGATATAGAGGCGATTTTGGAGCTGTGTTGATACAGAGGCTGAGATAAGCTTTTTTTTCCCATTCTTAAAAATTAATTTTTCCATTTTTTTATTGTTCAGTTACCACCAGATTAATGTGAATCTGCACTTTGCCTTCTCTCTTTGATTCTTCGTCCTGTTTGTTTTTGTTTGACAAAGGCTCGCGCTGAAACGTTGTAAGTGTGTTATCGTTAAATAATAAAGCTGTTCCTACCTTTTTTCCCCTAGTTTCTACATTTTGGTATCACAGCTTTACTGCAGTGCTTTGCGTATAGTTGTGTACCTATACACTTATTATTGAATTCCATATTTTCTCAAGATTTTTGAAGGACAATGCAGCTTTTGGAATTCTAATTCTAACTTCCTTCCTGGTGTCACCATCCTGGTCTATATAGCTGCCAAGGTATGGAAATTGGTTTACCTCATCAACAACTGTTCCTCCTACGTATATTTTTCCTTCTTGATCTGCACTATCCCCCCCCCCCCTCGCCAAAAAAAAAAACAAACAACCCAAGACGTCTTCTCTCTCTCTCTCACAACTCAAACAAAAGTCCCGTCACGTGCAAAAGGAACCCCAGCCCCGTGACCAAATGGCCAATGGGAACACAGAGATATATTTTGCTCCGTATTTGCAAAATCGCCTAAGCAGTAGCGAACAATTCAGACCACAAATAACTGAGTTATATCCCCTATTTTGTTATACGGTATCAGCATGGGAGCAGGTCCCAATAACTTTGACCACAAATAACTGAGTTATATCCCCTGTTTTGTTATACAGTATCAGCATGGGTGTGGGTCCCAACAACTTATACCACAAATAACTGAGTCATATACCCTATTTTGTTACACATTATCAGCGTGGGAGCGGGTCCCAAGAACTTAGACCACAGATAACTGAGTTATATCCCCTATTTTGTTACCTAGTATCAGCATGGGAGCGATTCCCAACAACTTAGAACCACAAATAACTGAGTTATATCCCCTATTTTGTTACGCAGTATCAGCATGGGAGCTGGTCCCAATATCTTAGAACCACAAATAACTGAGTTATATCCCCTATTTTGTTATACAGTATCAGCATGGGGGCGAGTCCCAACAACTTAGACCACAAATAACGAGTTATATCCCCTATTTTGTTACATGGTATCAGCACGGGAGTGGGTCTTGGTAGTTATTTTTCTGTCTCTGACTGGAGCTAAAAAGCAGGGGTTGTGCAGAGGCCACACCACAGTAACTATGGTGATCCCTGTCCCGTTAACCAGACTAGGTCTGTTAGTGGGGGTTCCAATGGGCGGACAGACAGAGAGACAGACAGACAGACATATATAGTTAAAGACAGACAGACATACATATACAGTTATATATATATACATACATAGATAAATATAAACAGACAGACAGAGAGAAATATATAGATAAAGATAGACAGACAGACAGATAGACAACAGACAGACAGAGTGACAGACATATATAGATATAGATAGAGAGACAGAGAGGCAGACTTACATAGATATAGATAGACAGACAGACATATATAGATATAGATAGATATACAGACAGAAATATATAGATAAATATAGGAAGACAGAAATATATAGATAAATATAAATAGACAGACAGACATGCATATACAGATATAGACAGACATATATATATATATAGATAGATAGATAGACAGACAGACATATAGTTAAAATGATAGATAGAGAGACAGATAGATAAAAAGATAGAGAAACAGGCAGATAAAAAGATAGATAAACAGAAAGATAGATAAAAAGACGGACAGACAGACAGATATATACGTAAAAGACAGGCAGAGCCAGAGAGAATGAATGAATGAATAATCTTTATTTTTAAAGGGTAAAGAATTGGGCACGCAAGCCCGTTTTACATTCTGCCCCTTCATCACTCCATCTTTCATTCTTCCCACACACTTGATTTGGTACAAAAATACAAATTAAATTAGGAAAAACATATCAAAAGAGTGTAAGATTTAACTACTACATTCAAAGTAAAAGAGAAGAAGTAATTAACCTAGTAAGATAGCACTCACGCACACATACACACGCAGACATATACATAAATAAAATACATTGTAAATACAGATCTTCTAAAATATGTTTTTTTAACAAACATTAAAATAATTTATAACAATATCTAACAAGTTGCTTTTCTAACTATGTCATTGAAGTACTTGATGGTTTACGAGCCATGTGTTGAGAGAGTGCTGGCTATTTTATGGAGGCATATAATTACAAGCAAGTAAATAATGAAACAGGTTTGAGTTAAAGGATGAAGTATTACCAATGGATTTTAAATTGTAAGGGAGGGTGTTCCAGAGCTGTACTGCAGAGTATGCAAGAGCAGATAGATAGATAGATAGATAGATAGATATAGATAGATAGATAGATAGACAGACAGATAGATAGATAGATGGATAGATAGATAGATAGATAGATAGATAGATAGATAGATAGATAGATAGATAGATAGATAGATAGATAGATAGATAGATAGATAGATAGATAGATAGATTCTTTAAAAAGAAATAACTATAAGCACAGAATTAAAACAAAGGTTTTTCATTATTTTATCATTTTATATATGTATATATACGTGTATCTATATGTATATATATATATATATATATATATATATATATATATATATATATATATATATATCTGCATCTCGTGTTATATTTCATTTACTCACCTCTACCTATTTTCCTTTTCTTTTCTTTCCCATAATTTCTCCAATAACGTCCAATCAAATGAGAACTAAAAATGAGGGGCTAATTTTACAGGAAAATAACGAAAAAAAAATGTCTAATTTAGCAGGGCATTTTTAAGGAATTCGCCAATCTTCTACGAGTCGCTTTTTACGACGTTTTGTCAGAGTGTTGTTAAAGTCTTGTCCACATTACTCTCTGTCCCCTTCTGTTCACTGTTTCACCATTACATTGTAATGTTGTGATATTAAATGTTTACTTTTCATGTACCGAACCTATTAAGCGGTGTGAAAGAAAAGTCAGTGCTCTGCTTCTAGGTGGCATTTGGAATTAAGCAATAAACTAGTCCTAATATAACAGGGTGGTATTTCGAAGCGTGCAATAAACTAGTCAAAACAGACAGGGTGGCATGTGGAAGTAAGCAATAAACTAGCCAATATAGACAGGGTGGCATTTGGAAGTAAGGAAAAAAGCTGTCAAAATAGACAGGGTGGCATTTGGAACGAAGCAATACAGCAGTCAAAATAGACAGGGTGACATTTTGATGAAAGCAATAAATTAGTCATATTTACATAGCGGGCGGTGTTTAGAATTGAGCAATAGAAAGGTCACGTGAACACAGGGGGGGGGGCGCATTTGGAACTGAGCAATAGACCCGTCATATTTACATAGGGCGGCATTTAGAATTAAGCAAAAATGGGAAAGGGTCTTAGTCAGTTGTAGTTCACCAACCGTGAGGATAGCATGTCAGCTATTTGTAGTCAACCCCATCCTACCTCTTCTTTGATGCTCCTAGTAACGGTCAGATTGTCAGGCCGAAACCTTTTATTCATATTAGGGAGTTTTTTCTAGAAGCGATCTTCTTTTAGTGAGTTCTCTCTCACTTTTTCTCTCTCTGTCTTAAAGCAAAGCATTGTAATCCAAAATATCTATCTATCTATCTATCTATCTATCTATCTATCTATCTATCTATCTATCTATCTATCTATCTATCTATCTATCTATCTATCTATCTATCTATCTATCTATCTATCTATCTATCTGTCTGTCTGTATGTCTGTCTGTCTACGGTTTGCTTTCATGGCATAGGGTGCTAATATATTTTTTAAAATATAATACTTAATAATTTATAGTTCTTAGTTTATAGTGGTTCAAATATTTTGAGTTTATGATAGTTCAAATGCTTTAGTTGGTGATAGTTTAAATATTTGAGTAAGTGATAGTTCAAATTTTTTAGTTGGTGGTAGTTCAAATGTTTTACTTGATGACGGTTCAAATATTTTGAACTGGTGATAGTTTACATATCTTGAGTTGGTAATAGTTTAGATGGTTTAGTTGGTGGTAGTTCAAATATTTTAGGTGTTGATAGTTCAAATATTTTAATTGTTGATAGTTCAAATATTATTAGTTGCTTATAGCTCATATATTTTTAGTTCATGATAGTTCAAATTTTCTTAAGTGGAAATAGTTCAAACGTTTGGAGATGGTGGTAGTTCAAATATGTTTCGTTGGTGGTATTTCAAAATATTTTTAGCTGGTAATATGTCATGTTTTTGGCTAGTGATATTTCAAGTTGTCTTTCTGTTATTCTTCACATTTCTTTGTTTGCTACGTATAAAAAATATATCAGCTTGTCTCATTCATTCAGCCATTTAGTAGTTTTGGTAGCAATAGCATTTGATAAAACCTTTGTAGTAACTTGATAATCAAATTTAAAAGGATCATTGATTAATTTGACATCTCTCTCTCTCTGAACCTTAAGTGCCCAGGGCACATGGGGCTTCCGCAAGGGTTTTCCACAAATGCCTGTCCTTCGCCTTTTTTTCTGCTCTTGCCCAGGTGAGCCCTCTATTGCTCAACATCCTTTCTGTTGTTCTTCTCCATGTCTCTTTTGGTCTACCCTTACTTCTGCTCCCCTGTGGTGTCCATCTTAGTGCTATTTTTTGTAGTGAGTTGTCAGTCATTCGGAGCACATGTCCCAACCATCGCCAGCGTCTTTCTCAATAATTGTTGTCAGTGGTTTCATCTGCATTTCTGCCAATAAGATGTTATTTCTTATGGTGTTTGGCCAAAATATTTTTTAAATTCTACGTAAACATTTAGTCTGGAAAGAATTCAACTTGTTTTCTATGGTTTTGGTGATTTTCCAGCATTCACTTCCATAGAGTAGTACACTTAGAACATTACTCTTAAATATCCTGATTTTCATATTTATGCTTAGTTTATTTGATTTCCATATATTCTGTAGCATTGCAAAAGCCTGATTTGCTCTAGTAAGTCTGCTGTTGATGTCCTCTGTGCTGTCTCCATTTTCTACTACTCTGCTGCCAAGGTATACAAATTCGTTGACCTCCTCCACTAACTTGTTATCTACTCTGAGTACATTTCTGTTGTTCACATTTTGCTTCATTAACTTTGTCTTTCCTACGTTGATCTTTAGTCCTATGTTGTTTGCATTCTGGGTTAACTTGTTTATTTTATCTTGCATATCCCTTGCTTCTGTTTCTGTAGCAGTCTGATAGTTTTTTACCAGATCGGGTTGCTGGCCCTATGCTGAACCCTCCTTAGTCGCCTTTTACGATCATGCATGGTAGGGTACAGTGGTCCTATTCTTTGCAGATCCCGGGTACCACACAAACGTTTGGAGATGGTGGTAGTTCAAATATGTTTCGTTGGTGGTATTTCAAAATATTTTTAGCTGGTAATATGCCATGTTTTTGGCTAGTGATATTTCAAGTTGTCTTTCTGTTATTCTTCACATTTCTTTGTTTGCTACGTATAAAAAATATATCAGCTTGTCTCATTCATTCAGCCATTTAGTAGTTTTGGTAGCAATAGCATTTGATAAAACCTTTGTAGTAACTTGATAATCAAATTTAAAAGGATCATTGATTAATTTGACATACTTATGCTTAATTACAACAGAACATACAGAACTGGATTCCCAGAGAAGATCATGCCCTTGAGGCCCAGCCAAGAGATTTTTTTTTTTATAAACGCTTGTTCAGATTCTCGTAGTTTTCGTCCACAGCAATCAGTTCGGGCCTCCACACTTCAGAAAACATGCCACAAACCTGTCTTCTTTACAGTCACTTAAGATCCCAAACATGGCTCCCAGGTAAAGACGCCAAATGGAAAACTGTGGGACGCGGGACATAATCCCGATGTTTAGGATGAGATTCATGGAGGCAAACCCCATCTCCTAGTTTAGGATGAGAGTCATAGAGCCAACTCCGTCATCTTGGTCTAGGATGAAATTCATGGAGCCAACCCTGTCTCCTAGTCTAGGCTGAGATTCATGGAGGCAACCCTGTCTCCTAGTCTAGGCCGAGATTCAGGGAGGCAACCCTGTCTCCTAGTCTAGGCCGAGATTCAGGGAGGCAACCCTGTCTCCTAGTCTAGGCCGAGATTCATGGAGGCAACCCTGTCTCCTAGTCTAGGCTGAGATTCATGGAGGCAACCCTGTCTCCTAGTCTAGGCCGAGATTCAGGGAGGCAACCCTGTCTCCTAGTCTAGGCTGAGATTCATGGAGGCAGCCCCGTCTAGTAGTCTAGGCCGAGATTCAGGGAGGCAACCCTGTCTCCTAGTCTAGGCTGAGATTCATGGAGGCAGCCCCGTCTCCTAGTCTAGGCCGAGATTCATGGAGGCAACCCTGTCTCCTAGTCTAGACTGCTGAACACCTGAAACTGGTTCTGAAGAAGAGGAAGACGAAGATATTTCCGAGATTGGATAGCGTTTTTCCACAGGAAAACACCATAGGAAAAAACCCTATGAAAACACCATAGGAAAAATATCATAGGAAAACACCATAGGAAAACACCATAGGAAAAAAATCATAGGAAAACACCATAGGGAAGCACCATAGGAAAACACCATAGGAAAAAATCGTAGGAAAACACCATAGGAAACAACCATAGGAAAACACATAGGGAAAGTTAAAATCAAGAAAGCTATCCAGCTGTAATGGATGATTATAATCCAGTGATTGACTCGTTGTCCCCACAATTTTACTTATCTTTCCTACCTCTGTGAAGTTGTTTCCTCATCCTGTGGCACCACAGCCTAGAATCCACACGTTTTCCTAGTAGGTGGAGCTTATTAAAATTCACAGGCCTGTCCCGATAAGGAAGACAATTTTGAAAAAAAAAACCCCGCTTTTTTCTTTCTATTTCATTAAAGTACATTTTTGTTTTTGTTCAAGATTTTCACAAAGACATTATCAAGCAAAAAATGACACCCAACTATCTGTACAACATCAGAAAATACAACATTAACCTTCCATCCAGCCACCTTCTTTATTGCTATCTATATTCCAGAGACAGAGGGCGAAGATAATTCAGTTAACCTTCAGATATTCGCCTCTCTTTTACTCCGCTATCAAACACGAGCTTCATCAGGATACATGCTGTGAGGGTGGGGGAGGGGGGTAGGGACGCAAAGGAAAGGCACACCTTTTTTCCCCTCTCTTCCCTTCCTCTCTTCCCTTCCTCTCTTCCCTTCCTCTCTTCTAATTTTCAAAAAAATCTCTTCCAGTTTTAGATAAAAATCCTCTAGGAGACGAGAGATAGACAGACAACGCTGACAACTGATACAAAGAAGACACAGATTCGGAAGAGCAAGCTTAGAAGAAGAGGAATTATGAGGATCGGCGACGAGAGGCCCCTGTTTAGATCTTGGCAGTTTGTATGCAAATTAACCTTCAGCGCGGGAAATCCGGTTTTGGAAATTCAATTTCCCGTGCTCCAACTCGCGGGCTGAAGTTAGAAACATTTTATTTCGTGGAAATTGACAGCGCAAATATTGAGCGGAATAGTCTGTGCAACAACTGTTGATCCTACTAGACTTTGTCATTTCCCCCCGGTCCGGAGTCGAGTTTTAGAAGCTAAAAAAATATTACTTCCGGTCCGTGGTGCTGAAACGAAACTGTAAACAAAATAGGTAGTTAACTTAACTGAAATGGGGGAGCGAAACTGGCAAATGTTGCCGAAATATGACGGTGGTTGATAAAGTATCTTGTGTCAAGATTTTGACATTTTTAGGAGCCAGCTGAGAAGGGCAATAGTGTGGTTAGCAGAAGAGCCTGGGTTCGTCTTTCTGCTGGATATCTTCTTCTTCTTCTGCTTCTTCTTCTTCAGCTTTCTGAGCCATTAAGGCTCACTGTTTCAGATAAAGTTCACCTTCGTTCCTCTCCATTCCTAATCTTCTCTCTCCAGTTGGTGACATCAATTTCCTTTATATCCTCTTTTATGTTATCTCTTCATCCGTCTCTCTAACTGTTCTGTAATACCAATTTTTTTTTTTAAAAAAGGAGATTGGGGTCGTAGGCCCCATGCTGCAACCCCCAGCATGGAAGACCAGGATGCTAGTTTCGTCTGGCCCCTACCAGCACAGACCCTACCAGCTTGGGTTGAACGAACCTCCCAGAAGTAGAATTTCCGCAGGGGGTGGTCAGGGTACACAGGCTGTCACGTCATGACAAGGCACCAGCGACATGTGGCAGTTCTGTTGGGACCTTGCATCCTAATTCCTCATCCCATGCCATATTCAGAGGGATGGTTGGATGTAAAAGACCCAGGCCTTCTTTTCTTCCTTGTTTTCACGGTGTAGCTCGCCATAGTGAGTCCCCTGCTTCTTTTGATGTTGTTTGCCCGCCTATCAGTGACATCCTTTTTACTCTTTTTCCCCATCAGTTTTTTTTGTTGTTGTTCGACACTCATGTACGGTTTTCAGTATTGTTTTATGCTGTTTGATAGGACTGAAATAGTTTCATCTTCAGTATTGTTTTATGCTGTTTGATAGGACTGAAATAGTTTCATCTTCAGTATTGTTTTATGCTCTTTGATAGGACTGAAATAGTTTCATCTTCAGTATTGTTTTATGCTCTTTGATAGGACTGAAATAGTTTCATCTTCAGTATTGTTTTATGCTCTTTCATAGGACTGAAATAGTTTCATCTTCAGTATTGTTTTATGCTCTTTCATAGGACTGAAATAGTTTCATTGTTATTTTTTTTTGTCATTCTTCTCTATTTTCAGTTTTTATTGATTTAGTACCTCTCTGTTTTTATTTTTCCTCCGTGGAATATACCCCATTATGTGGACATCATCATCGTCACCATCATCATCATCATCATCATCATCATCATCGTCATCGTCATCGTCGTCGTCGTCGTAGTCATTATCATCATCATCATCATCATCATCATCATCATCATCGTCGTCGTCATCATCATCGTCGTCATCATCATCATCATCGTCGTCATCATCATCACAAATCCAGCCCCCTGCTTCCATGATAAACCCCGAACGCTATGGCGAAAATTAACTTCAACGATAAGCTGGCTGCGATAGCTTGCCGGAATTCCACGAGGGCAGCTTCTTGGCAGGCTCCACTCCCCAACATGAATAATATTCCACGCCTACCTCGGCGGCCAGGCAGAAGCGCGACAATAGCCAATCTGGCGAAATATGACTGGAAGTGTGACCAACTCCGGTTCTCTCGCCGCGATAATTGCGATATTTCTGCCCTTATCTCGGATAAACTGGGCCGCAGACTGGATCCCAGTGCTTTCGAGGACCCCCATCTCATCATAGACATAAAAACGAAATGATATAAATAGTATATTTAAAACACTAGAATTATGAGACGACCGAGATTGCGAATAACCTCATGAATCCAGCAATTTTAATCCACGTTTTCTTTTGTTTTAATTACATAGGGGCCTTCAGAAAAAAGGAAGTTATTTTCCAAGGGCCCCACATTCCTTGGGGCGTTTCTGAATCGCGCCATCCCTCTAGCGAGTTCACTTCCGCCCCCTCAGATACCACGTGACCACCTCCTGCGTCTTCATAGCTACCTCTTCACCCGGGGCCCTGTTAATTTGTCTCACGCGTGGCAGAAATTGAATATGCTAAAATATTAAGTGCATCCACTTGGGTTTAACCTATCTATAAGGCACGTGGGCTCCGTGTTGCATTTCTGTCTCCGGTGTCTCACGCTGTTATTGCTGTCGTTACAGACGCCAATCCCAGCATGCCCCAGCCAATGCAAATTTGAATTAATAATGCTGGCCATTACTCATGATATGTCAGTCTTCCTACAGACTCGCCCGACTCCTGGCTTCCGCCACTGTCGCGGCCCAAAATACGTGACGTGTCTGTTGATACTACATACAAGAATGACGAGAGCAGAGATGATTGTGTTAAGAGTTTTAAGACATATCGAGTGGGAAAGGATCAGACTTGATTAAGACTATCTCGTTCTTCCTTGGTGCTCCTGGAAGTAGTCATCGTGTTTGTTCCTTGGAAAAAAAAAAGAGACAGTTGTCGAAAAATTGGATTGTTTTGTGTTCTTCAGTTATACACGCGCCTATTACTTTCTGCCACTCTCGTTCCTGTCTGCTTTCCTCACTCTTTCTATCTTTTGTTGTTGTTGTTTTGTTTTTTTCTGTAAAACTGAGACCATAGATGTTTGTCTATCAATCGATTTTCCTTCCAGCAAAACAGACGATGGTTGGGACATGTGCTCCGGATGACCGACGACTCACTACCAAAAAATAAGCACTAAGATGGACACCACGGAGGAACAGAAGAAAGGGTAGACCAAAGGAGACATAGAGAAGAACAAGAGAGAGGATTTTGAGCAATAGAGGGCTCACTTAGGCAAGAGCCGTGGGGGGGGGGAATGGCAAAGGACAGGCGTTTGTGGAAAACCTTGTGGAAGCTCCATGTGCCTTTGGCACTTAAGGTTCAGAGAGAGAGAGAGAGAGAGAGAGGGAGAGAGAGAGGGAGAGAGAGAGAGAGAGAGAGAGAGAGAGAGGGAGGGAGGGAGAGAGAGAGAGATATAGAGAGAGAGCGCAAAAAAAGACATTATGATAAGGCAGAGCTGTAACTAATATTTCCGAGGTTGTGCTACTAGGCAGTTTTACTTTACATGTAACAATACGAGATGTTACAGAAGGCCCACCGGGCTGCTACAGGTAAAACACCACGGCTTAAACTTAAACGAGCAAGTCACCCCCAACAGCAAGCGGAGCTCTAATTTAATCTGAAATCCGAGATATCGAATGTTCTGGGGAAAAAAAAAGAGTTACATGGGGGGGGGGGGGACGGGGGCAAACTCCAGACAGAACTACCTGGAAAGAGACCTGGAGGCGGGTGGTGGGACACGGGGGAAGAGGTGCAAGGAACTGACAGTGAGTTCTCGCAAGGAGATGAGTAAAAAGCACGACATTCTGGAAATAATTCATCAACGGCGCTAGGGATGGCCTGAGCTTCCACGCGGCCGTAGTGTGTTCTGCGAACTCTTCCACAGAGAAAGTCAAATTTAATATCCGAGATAGTCCCCAGCGCATGTTGCTATAAATATTCTGTTGCGGGGAAACGGTATCTCAACAATGTCTGAAGGGTGGGATAACTACGTCCAATTTATTTTTACCCCCATCTTTTGTGTCTATGTGTGTGTGTGTGTATGCAGAATTCTCCCTTGTTTCTCTTATAATCTGTCTCTCTTCCCCCTCTCTCTTCCCTCTTTCTCTCCCCCTCTCTCTCCCTCCCTCTCCCTCTCTCGCCCTCTCTCTCTCTCACTTTCTCTCTCTCTCTCTCTCATTGGAAAACGCCATCAGGATGTTCTCGGTAACTCACGTGGCGAAGATGCTGAAGCATAAGAGTCGTATCGGAAAGGGAGTGGGTTTCGGTTGCTAGTTTTGAAGATCCACCCCCCACCCCCCTTCCCATCCAAGTGGACCCAAGTGTAGGAGCTCCATGGAAAATACCGTCACCCTGGGGACACCGATGAGTCCTGCCCAGCTGACCAGACTTGCCTTGAACCAGGAATCTTATTACAAAGGTGGGAACGGGTGGTGGTGGTGAATGGTAAAGACCCCTGTCTGATGTAGCTTCAGCTAGCCGTACCTGACTGGTTGTGACGGGGTTGGCGAACCACATACCACCAAGACTCTTGTCACGCCATTTTCGTTTGTAACCCTCAGTACCAGTCTCCAGAGGCTGGCTAATGGGACAGGGATCGCTGTACTGCCCATGGTAGTGGAGTCTGCTGAAATGCGCTGCACCTCCTCTACTTGCTTAGGTCCACACTGGGTCTGAAAAAAAAAATTAGCCTCCCATATCCCATTCACCATCCGACACCATGGATGTTCCTCAAAAACTCCACCACATCTGCAGCAAAAAGAATATCCAGGGAGATAAATCAGTTAACAGATGTGGAACTTCATTTGGTTCTGGCCAGCCTTAGGGCCCCCCCCCCCCTCCAACTCTGGCGCTGATAACTGGCATTATTTTATGTACTCTTTCAGTCAGTCTTACAGAACAGAGCTTGGCGTAGTGGAGCTACTTCAGCAGCCTGTTTCATTAGATCCGCACCAGGTCTTTAAGCAACCCACCGTAATCCAAGTCTTCACATGTCTGTACTTCAACATAATCTCAATGGGAAGAGCAGCAACAATTAGTAATTCCAGGAATATGGGAATAGAAGAAGAAGATACAATAATGATCATGGACAGGACGGTTCTCAAACTTTTCTTTCAGCCGTGGCTCCCTGTGCCTGCCACCAAGACACATCCCTAGGCCTCTAACAAAATATTTTTCACTAAAGCTGTGAATTGGTTCCGGAGTCCTTTTTCTTTCACCGTCATTTCTGAATTTTCATATTACGCCGTCGAATTTCATACATCTACCTCAGTGTTTCCCAACCTTTTTCTTGGATCGTTTCATATATCAAAGATTATATGTTCTCAGCCCGCCCCGCAGCATAATAGCCAACCAAGTTCTGAAAAAAAGTATGATATAGAAATATTATACGAGTAACTCCCCCCCCCCCCTTCTCCCAAATGTAAGGGAGAGAGTGAGGGGAATGAAGGACTTTGAGGTAGTTAAGTAATTAAAATTCTTCCAGTGGTACAAACGTGATAGACAGACAGACAGACAGACAGACAGACAGATAGACAGATAGATAGATAGATAGATAGATAGATAGATAGATAGATAGACAGATAGATAGATAGATAGATAGATAGATAGATAGATAGATAGATAGATAGATAGATAGATAGATAGATAGACAGATAGATAGATAGATAGATAGATTCCAATGGTACAAACGTACTATCACCACCCAACCTTAATTTTGAAGATTATCGGACCACAACAATCCCGGTTCCTTGATCGTTGTTAGCCAACAGTTCAACCCGTAGATATCATGTCTACTCTGTTTTCTTATCATCTCTCATACCAGTCAGACAGTCATTTGTATACCCCTTGCGGAACTTTGCCTCCCTAACAGCTCTGCTGTTGGCCTCTTAGTTGTAAGCAAGATGCCCTGCTACTGATGCATTCATTTGCAGATAATCAACGATGTCTTGCAGCCATCTTCGCCTTGGTCTTCCTCTCTCTCTCTTTTTCCCATTATGTACCCATCAAAGACGGTCTTCTCTAAATTATTATGACGTTTAATGTGTCCAAAATATTTACGTTTTCTCTGTTTAATCCTCTTTACTAGTGGGCCTTCTTCAATATTAAGTTCTTGTAGTATGGATGACAACTGACAAAATAAACAAGGCAGCTGATATATGTATCAATGAGGAAGAACTGGAAGAAGTGGAGAATTTTGAATATCTTGGATCACTGCTAACTAATAATGGAGATACAATGAGGGAAAGTAAAAGGAGGACGTCTATTGCTCTTCAGAAAGTAAAACAACTAAAGAATCTGCGGAGAGGAACAGACAGAACTACAAAAATAAGATTTTTAAGGGCATGCATCTTTCCCATCCCAACATATGCCTGTGAGACCTGGACACTTAACAAAACAGCTGAGAAACACATAAATGCCTTTGAATGTAAATGATACAGAAGAGTTTTTCAAATATCAATGACACAAAAAAAGAACAAATATATTCATACGACATTAACTTAATATTGAAGAAGGCTGGCTAGTAAAGAAGATTAAAGAGAGAAAACTTAAATATTTTGGACACATTAAACGTCATGATAATCTAGAGAAAACCGTCTTGGAATGGTACATAATGGGAAAAAACAAAGAGAGGAAGACCAAGGCGAAGATGGCTGCAAGACATCGTTGATAATCTGCAAATGGATGCATCAGCAGCAGACCATCTTGCTCACAACCGAGAGGCCTACAGGAGTGCTGTTAGGGAGGCAGTTCCTCAAAAGACATGCAAAGGAATGAATGAATGAATGAGTATGTATATATTTGTTCTTTTTTGTGTCCATGATATTTGAAGAACTCTTCTGTATCATTTACATTCAAAGGCATTTATGTGTTTCTCAGCTGTTTTGTTAAGTGTTCATGTCTCACAGCATATGTTGGGATGGGAAAGATGCATGCCCTTAAAAATCTTATTTTTGTTAGTTCTGTCTGTTCCTCTCCACAGCTAATTTTAGTTGCTTTATTCTTCGAAGAGCGACATATACAAATTTCTCAGTATGTTAAATAAAAATAGTAACAAAATAAGTTTATTACGACAACATCAAGACACGCATCATAAGCAGACACATTACCAATAATGGCTCAGACCACATTCCACACATAAGGTCCACAGAGCATACATATATATATATATATATATATATATATATATATATATATATATATATATTAACAGAGAAAGCAATTGCATAGCACTGCATCACTGAACCAAAATATTGCACGCCAGTAATCCTTACCCATATCCCGCCCCCCCTCCCCCCCCCCCCGTGGGAAACACTGGTCTACCTTATTTTCCTGTGTATACCTTATCCCTCACTCTTAACTCTTCTACATTTACCTTCCCCCATCTTGTCATAAGTTTCTCTTTACCACACATTTTCTGCTCTTTTCTTGTTCTCCGAATTTATCTCCAGTGCCTGGGTCATATTCTAATATGCTACGGATAGTTAAAGTATCGCTTGAAGAACGGTTCTCCACTAGTTTTGCTCTCAATCTTGATTACTGTCATTAGCGTCTTATCTATTACCCCTCTAACATCTAAAACGAGGAGGTTTGCATCATTTTTAAAAAAAAAATCTTCTCATATTTATCTCCCTTATATGTATTTTTAGGTTTACATCCTATAATTTATATTTGTCTTTCTTTCTTTCTTTCTTTCTTTCTATTAAAAGCTTCCTCAACCTTAAGGAAATTTTATCTCAATTTGGTCATTGTCTCTTGATGTTTTAAATTTGAATTCATCTTTCCACTCTTGCGTCCTGTAGAAATGTCCCGGCCGGTATATAGATCTCATGCGCTTATTAAACTTCCATTGCTCGTCTCTTTGTTTTTCAGTTAAGTCCACTTGTGGCCCATGTGGTCTTCACACTTCTGGCCCACGTGATTTTCTCACTTCTGGCTCACGTGATCTTCCCTTCCCAATTTTGGTCCGTGTAATCTTCCCATTTGTCGCTCACGTGATCTTGTCACTTGAGGTCCATGTGATCTTGCCAAGTGTGGTTTATATGATCTTGCCACTTGTGATCCATGTGATCTTGCCACTTGTGGTTCATGTGATCTTGCCACTTGTGATCCATGTGATCTTGCCACTTGTGGTTCATGTGATCTTGCCACTTGTGATCCATGTGATCTTGTCACTTGTGGTCCATGTGATCTTGTCACTTGTGATCCATGTGATCTTGTCACTTGTGGTCCATGTGATCTTGCCACTTGTGGTCATTGTGATCTTGCCATTTGTCGTCCATCTGATCTTGCCACTTGTGGTCCATGTGATATTTAACTTGTGATCCATGTGATCTTCCTATGTGTGGTTCTTATGATCTTCTCGCTTGTGGCCCATGTGATCCTTAACTTGTGATACAAATGATCTTGCCACTTGTGGTCCATGTGATCTTGTCATTTGTGCCCGATGTGATCTTGCCACTTGTGGTCCATGTGACATTCCCACTTGTGGCCCATGTGATCTTGCCACTTGTGGTTCATGTGATCTTCCCACTTGTGGCTCATGTGATCTTTAACTTGTGATCCATGTGACCTTCCAACTTGAGGCCCATGTGGTCTTTAACTTGTGATCCATGTGGTCTTCCTATGTGTAGTTCTTATGATCTTCTCGCTTGTGGCCCATGTGATACTTAACTTGTGATCCAAATGATCTTGCCACTTGTGGTCCATGTGATTTTGTCATTTGTGCCCGATGTGATCTTGCCACTTGTGGTCCATGTGATATTCCCACTTGTGGCCCATGTGGTCTTTAACTTGTGATCCATGTGATCTTGCCACTTGTGGTTCATGTGATCATCCAACTTGTGGCTCATGTGATCTTTAACTTGTGATCCATGTGACCTTCCTACTTGTGGCCCATGTGGTCTTTAACTTGTGATCCATGTGATCTTCCTATTTGTGGTTCTTATGATCTTCTCGCTTGTGGCCCACGTGATCCTTAACTTGTGATACAAATGATCTTGCCACTTGTGGTCCATGTGATTTTGTCATTTGTGCCCGATGTGATCTTGCCACTTGTGGTCCATGTGATATTCCCACTTGTGGCCCATGTGGTCTTTAACTTGTGATCCATGCGATCTTGCCACTTGTGGTTCATGTGATCATCCAACTTGTGGCTCATGTGATCTTTAACTTGTGATCCATGTGACCTTCCTACTTGTGGCCCATGTGGTCTTTAACTTGTGATCCATGTGATCTTCCTATGTGTGGTTCTTATGATCTTCTCGCTTGTGGCCCATGTGATCCTTAACTTGTGATACAAATGATCTTGCCACTTGTGGTTCATGTGATCTTGTCATTTGTGCCCGATGTGATCTTGCCACTTGTGGTCCATGTGATATTCCCACTTTTGGCCCATGTGGTCTTTAACTTGTGATCCATGTGATCTTGCCACTTGTGGTTCATGTGATCATCCAACTTGTGGCTCATGTGATCTTTAACTTGTGATCCATGTGACCTTCCTACTTGTGGCCCATGTGGTCTTTAACTTGTGATCCATGTGATCTTCCTATTTGTGGTTCTTATGATCTTCTCGCTTGTGGCCCATGTGATCCTTAACTTGTGATCCAAATGATCTTGCCACTTGTGGTCCATGTGATCTTGTCATTTGTGCCCGATGTGATCTTGCCACTTGTGGTCCATGTGATATTCCCACTTGTAGTCATTGTGATCTTGCCACTTGTGGTTCATGTGATCTTCCCACTTGTGGCTCATGTGATCTTTAACTAGTGATCCATGTGATCTTCCTATGTGTGGTTCTTACGATCTTCTCGCTTGTGGCCCATGTGATCCTTAACTTGTGATCCAAATGATCTTGCCACTTGTGGTCCATGTGATCTTGTCATTTGTGCCCGATGTGATCTTGCCACTTGTGGTCCATGTGACATTCCCACTTGTGGCCCATGTGATCTCTACACTTGTGGTTCATGTGATCTTCCCACTTGTGGCTCATGTGATCTTTAGCTTGTGATCCATGTGACCTTCCTACTTGTGGCCCATGTGGTCTTTAACTTGTGATCCATGTGATCTTCCTATGTGTGGTTCTTATGATCTTCTCGCTTGTGGCCCATGTGATCCTTAACTTGTGATACAAATGATCTTGCCACTTGTGGTCCATGTGATCTTGTCATTTGTGCCCGATGTGATCTTGCCACTTGTGGTCCATGTGATATTCCCACTTGTGCCCATGTGATCTTGCCACTTGTGGTTCATGTGATCTTCCCACTTGTGGCTCATGTGATCTTTAACTAGTGATCCATGTGATCTTCCTATGTGTGGTTCTTACGATCTTCTCGCTTGTGGCCCATGTGATCCTTAACTTGTGATCCAAATGATCTTGCCACTTGTGGTCCATGTGATCTTGTCATTTGTGCCCGATGTGATCTTGCCACTTGTGGTCCATGTGACATTCCCACTTGTGGCCCATGTGATCTCTACACTTGTGGTTCATGTGATCTTCCCACTTGTGGCTCATGTGATCTTTAGCTTGTGATCCATGTGACCTTCCTACTTGTGGCCCATGTGGTCTTTAACTTGTGATCCATGTGATCTTCCTATGTGTGGTTCTTATGATCTTCTCGCTTGTGGCCCATGTGATCCTTAACTTGTGATACAAATGATCTTGCCACTTGTGGTCCATGTGATCTTGTCATTTGTGCCCGATGTGATCTTGCCACTTGTGGTCCATGTGATATTCCCACTTGTGGCCCATGTGATCTTGCCACTTGTGGTTCATGTGATCTTCCCACTTGTGGCCCATGTGATCTTTAACTTGTGATCCATGTGACCTTCCTACTTGTGGCCCATGTGGTCTTTAACTTGTGATCCATGTGATCTTGCCACTTGTGATCCATGTGATCATCCAACTTGTGGCCCATGTGATCTTTTACTTCTGATCCAAATGATCTTCCTACTTGTGGCCCATGTGATCTTTTATCTTGTGGTCCATGTGATCTTCCTACTTGTGGCCCATGTGATCTTTTATCTTGTGGTCCATGTGATCTTTTAACTTGTGGCCAGAGTGATCTTCCTTGGGAGATTTGATTTCTATGGATGTTCATCTTGGTCAAATTTCTGCTTGCATGATGCACCTGATGAAAATGTCTGTTCTCCACAAGATATAGTCCTGGAGGAAGACACTTTCTTTCTTTCTTTTCTTTTTCTTTCTTTCTGTATTCATTCATTCATTCATTCATTCATTCATTCATTCATTCATTCTTTCTTTCTTTCTTTCTCTCTTTCTTGCCACGTAAGCACTCAGAAACCGGCAATGACTTATCAAGGCTGTGAAAAGACCACTCACGTTCTGAAACCTAAACAGAAAGTGAAAAGAAAACTGGATAACGGTCACGTGACCTACCCTCACCTGCATGACCCCAGTTATTCTACTTCGAAATAATTAAAATAGATTTTAGGTCGTCGAGGATGTTTTGAAAAATGTTGCGGGGCTTGTTTGTTTGTTTGTTTGTTTGTGTGTTTCTAGTCCAGATCCATGTTTTCAGATTATGTCCATCAAAACGGCATCTGAGGAGAAAGCCATATTAAAGTGTTGTTTTCTCTCTGTGCGTTCTTTAACCCCTATAATCCGGCAGATTGTTATCGGAAATTAGGCTGTCAGCCGTCACAGACAACGATGGAGAGCGGGTTTCTCTTCGTCACTTTATGTGGCTTCTTGTGGTTATGTTATGATGCTGTTACCTGATCATCATCATCATCATGAGTCATGCAAGTACCCCAAACAGAACCGCTGCCAAGTTCACTTATTTATTTATTGGTGCCTTCTGTGGTTTTTTAAAAAAAAATCTTGAGGACATCCCTTGAATCATTAATCATTGATGTAAGATGTATGAATATAATCATCATGTAAATGTGCTTGATTAAGCTGCCTGTGTAATTTGACTACGTGAACCATCTTACGGCCAAGGGGAAATAACCGTAAATGAGCGAACACTAAATCTTTCGAACTACAGTTCGAACGGAAGATACTGTGTTTTCTAATTATTGATTCACGAACTCTGTCTCTCTCTTTTAAATGATTCGAGTTTTCCACTAAAAGTTCCCGATCCGATTTTTCTTCTGTGAAGAGAGAACTACATGAAGAACTTCGTACAGTGATAGTTCTTAGACGGCTAGTAAAAGACTACAGGATTGCAAGTTCAATCAGAGACATCATTATTAAGTGCCATACCGACATGATGTTGGTAGTCATGTATCTCGATTTTTGATTTTTTTTTCTTTGTGTCTTGGCCTTCCTCTGTTCCATGTATCTTTCCCGTTGCTCGGATGTCTTCAGATCCTTTCCTTCTCATTACAGGTCCAATGAATGATGCCTGTCATTTTTCTTACGGGTCTAATTAGGCACTTTCTTCATCTGCTTCTGTTAGACATTTCCTGCTTGTCGTCTTAGCTGTCCTTGGCAATTTTTTTAACATTCTTCTATTAAAAACCATATCTCTGTTGCCTCTAGTGATCTTTTGCATTGATCTGGCCATTGTCCATGACTCACTTCAACAGAGTAGGCTGGGCTGAACGTAGCATTTTTTGGAGAATTATTTCTCTGGTGCTCAGCGACAGAGATGCATCGCACAGGATGTTTCTCATTTGTTTTGAAAGCTGTTTTGGCTTGGCGTATTATGTTACGGATTCAGAGGTGTTTCTCTGTTTTTCATCTGGTGTTATTCGCATGCCGAGATATTAAGCGTATCTACATGTCTCTGTGTAGTTTAACACTGCAGTTTGCTGGATTCTTTTTTCTGTGATATAACAGCTGTTTTAGATTTCTTGCTATTTAGAGCGAGTCCTTTCAGTTTCCAGATAGCGCTGTTTTTTTTTTTTATTCATTCATTTATTTGTTTACTGTTGGTTAGATAAGTTTCCCCCTGTTTTAAAACTGAAGTAAAGAAAATTATTATTTTGTGTGTGTGTGTGTGTTCCCTCCCCCCCCCCCCCCCCCCCGTCATTTTCTTCTGAGTTACTTCTAACGCCGTGTAAACGGTTCTAACATCTTGTATGATCTGTTCAGACATTTGCAGGAACGTCTTGCTGTTGTCTTACTGCCAGGTGAACCGTGGCTTCCATGGTTTTTTTTTTTTCCCTTTTACCCACTAAGCGTGAACTGATAGAACATTTGGCGTAAATAGTCAGAGCATCTCCACTTAATTTGTTAGAACTTCTCACCTTAGACCTTTTTTGAACATTTGAGGCTAGCTTTCACTGACATCATCCCACTAATATTTTGTTTCTTTTTTTATCTTCCCCCATCTTCTCTCTCTCTCTCTCTCTCTCTATATATATATATATATATATATATATAATATATATATATATATATATACATATATATATGTATATATATATTTCTCTTTCTCTCTCTCATTCTTCTTTCTCTCCCTTTAATTCTTTATTTTCTATTTTTTCCTTCTTTCTTTCTTTATTTTACTCTCTTTCTCTCTAATTCTTTCTCTCTCTCTCTCTCTTTTCTTTGTCTCATTCATTCTCTCTCTCCAAACTTCTTTTTTTCTTTCTTTTTTTTACTCTCCCTTTCTCTCTAATTCTTTCTCTCTCCCTCCCTCCCTCCCTCTTGTCCTTTTTTTTCTTTCTCTCTCCCTTTCTTTTTTCCTCTCCCTCGCTCTTTCCTTCCTCCTTTTGTGTGTCTCTTCCTCTCTCTCTCCCCCCTTCTCTCTTTCTCTCTCCCAACTAACCACCCCCTCCTCTCTTCTGTTTTTCCCTAGACTAACTGATGGAGCATTTGCCGACGGCAGCTGATGGAAAGCGTCGACTGCTGTCGACTGCTGTCGACTAGCGTTTATTGAGTGCTTCGTGAAATGGAACACATATTGTCGAATTTTCTAGTCCTCATGGCCCGACGTAAGGAAGTTAGCCTCCCCCTTCACCTCTCCAGAGTCCACCCTCCGCCCTCCTACCCCACCCTCACCCTTACACAACCCTTTCACCCTGTTCGGATTTTCTACGTCGCCTTCTACCACGAAACACGTAAATGGTAGTAGTGATAACTAATAAACAGAAAATACAACAATTCTTCCATACAGTTCTTTCACACACACCATACATACATACATTCACACACATACACACATACATCTTTCCCAGCAAGTCTTGGAATTCAAACATCGCACAGCCATAAAAGCTAAATACAGGCATCGCGCAGTTTTCGACCAAAGAACATAGCGGATGTGTTTATTATATGTTTTTTTGTGTCGCCTTGGAAATTTTTCCCCCGTTTTTCTTGTCTGGTAGTATAAGAGTTAAACTACTAGAAATGTGCGGCCGCGAGTCCTTATTTTTGCTGCCGTAGCTGGAACCTAAACAAAAGATGCAAATAGGCAGCTGGAATGTAAGAACACTAAACCAGACTGGAAAACTAGCACAAACCATCAAGGAAATGCACAGATACAAACTAGACATACTAGGAGTACAAGAAGCAAGATGGACAGGACAAGGCAGAAGGAAATTAACAACACAGCACACAGAAGATACAATAATATGGTCAGGTAAAGAAGATCTTCATGAAGGAGGAGTAGCATTGATTATAACAAAAGAAGCATCAAGAGCATTGCTGAAATGGACCCCAATAAATGAGAGATTATTATATGCACGGTTCAACTCAAGATTCACGAAGCTGTCTATTATAGTTTGTTATGCACCAACATAAGCAGCTGAAGAGGAATTAAAAGAAGATTTTTACAACAGCCTCCAAGCAACAGTAGAAACAATACCCAAGCATGGTATGCTACTCATCTTGGGCGACTTCAATGCAAAAGTAGGTGAAGGAAATGAAGATAGAAGAAGAATCATGGGAAGAGAAGGAATCGGAGAAATAAATGAAAATGGAGAAAGACTGTGCAGTTTCTGTGAAGAAAACATGATGACCATCGGAGGGACAATTTTCAAACACAAAAACATCCATAAGGTGACTTGGAGGTCACCAGATAAAACCACAGAAAACCAAATCGATCACATACTAATAAACAACAAGTGGAAACGGTCACTACAAGATGTGCGAGCAAGGAAAGGAGCAGATGTAGGAAGTGATCACAACCTTCTGGCAGCAAAAATAAAACTAAAATTAAAGAAAGCCAAAATCGGAGAACACAGAAAGATACATTTTGATACAAGAAAACTGATAGACCAGCAAACAAGAAATGAATTCTCAATAGTACTTAAGAACCGCTTCAGAGCTCCTACAAGACGAAGCAGAAATGTCCATATTAGAGTTCAATAAAACACTACAGGAAACAGCAAAAGAGGTGCTGGGATATCGGAAACGGAGAAAAAGAGGAATGGATAAGCGAGACCACATGGGAAAAGTTAGAGCAAAGAAAAGAAATCAGGAAAAAATTACTGAACACCAAATCACAACGGCTTAAAGAACGAGTTTTAAGTAATTATGCACAAAAAGACAAAGAAGTGAAGGAATCATGCCGTCAAGATAAACGCCAATATTATGACAACTTAACAGAAACAGCAGAGAAAGCTGCATATACAAATGACATGAAAACCATATATAAAATCACAAAGCAGATGACAGGTAACTTCAATACAAGATGTGAAAGTGCAGTAAGAACACAAAATGGACAACTGGTCAGTGGAGAAAGAGAAAAAATTGAAAGATGGAGGGAACACTTTAACACCCTACTAAACAGAACACAAGCAGCACAAACAATAGACATACCTGAAGCAAAAACGGAACTAAACATCAATACAGGACCAATAACAATAAATGAAGTAAAGGAGGCGATAAAGAAGCTAAAATCAGACAGGGCACCAGGTGAAGATGAAGTGACTGCTGAGATGTTGAAAGCAGAAGAAACAGAAACACCAAAACAACTTTGCCGGATATTACAACAAATTTGGGATCTAGAAAAAGCCCCAGAGGAGTGGAAAACTGGGCTTATAGTACAACTACCAAAGAAGGGTGACCTCAGAGATTGCGGGAACTGGACAGGCATTACCCTAATGCCACTCATCAGTAAAGTATTTTGCAGAATAATTATCAACAGAATTGTACCAACACTTGAGGAAAAACTTCGAAAAGAGCAGGCAGGATTTAGGAAAGGAAGATCATGCATAGACCACATATTTGTACTTAGACAAATATTAGAACAGGCAAATGAGTGGCATAGCACAGCATATGCATTATTCATAGATTTTGAGATAGCCTTTGACAGTGTCAACAGAGATGCACTGTGGAAAATCCTAAGATGGCATGGCCTCCCCCATAAAATAGTTAATGTAATCAAAGCCCTATACGAGGGTTTTCAGTGCAAAGTTATCTGTGGAGAACATAGCTCCAGCAGCTTTAGGGTACGAATAGGAGTGAAACAGGGATGTGTACTATCACCAACATTATTTATCTTGGCAGTAGACTGGTTAATGAAGGAGGCAACATCAGACAAACGCAGAGGATTACAATGGACCTTTGACACAGTGCTGGAAGACCTTGACTTTGCGGACGACATTTGTCTATTATCAAGCAGTCACAAAGATATGCAAGATAAAATAAACAAGCTAACTCAGAATGCAAACAACATAGGACTAAAGATCAACGTAGGAAAGACAAAGTTAATGAAGCAAAATGTGAACAACAGAAATGTACTCAGAGTAGATAACAAGTTAGTGGAGGAGGTCAGTGAATTTGTATACCTTGGCAGCAGAGTAGTAGAAAATGGAGACAGCACAGAGGACATCAACAGCAGACTTACTAGAGCAAACCAGGCTTTTGCAATGCTGCAGACTATATGGAAATAAAAAAAAACTAAACATAAATATGAAAATCAAGATATTTAAGAGTAATGTTCTAAGTGTACTACTCTATGGAAGTTAATGCTGGAAAATCACCAAAAGCATAGAAAACAAGTTGAATTCTTTCCAGACTAAATGTTTACGAAGAATTAGAAAAATATTTTGGCCAAACACCATAAGAAATAACATCTTATTAGCAGAAATGCAGATGAAACCACTGACAACAATTATTGAGGAAAGACGCTGGCGATGGTTGGGACATGTGCTCCGAATGGTTGACAACTCATTACCAAAAATAGCACTAAGATGGACACCACAGGGGAACAGAAGTAAGGGTAGACCAAAAGAGACATGGAGAAGAACAACAGATAGGATGTTGAGCAATAGAGGGCTCAACTGGGCAAGAGCAGAAAAAAAAGGCGAAGGACAGGCATTTGTGTAAAATCCTTGCGGAAGCCCCATGTGCCCTGGGCACTTAAGGTTCAGAGAGAGAGAGCTATGGGGGTGATGCTGAATAGCGAAGTTTGAAATGATTGGGGGAAGCTGGCAAGGTAAAGATGAAAGGGAAGTTTTCCGAGCATGGCCAATATACGTATAGATGATAAGTGTCTTTTTTCTTCTTGGTGCACAGATGATAAGTGCCTGTTTTCTTCTTGGTGTACAGATAGGTGTCTTTTTTCTTCTTGTTGCACAGACGATAGTTGTCTTTTTTCTTCTTGGTGTACAGATAAGTGCTCTTTTTCTTTTTGGTGTGCCGATGATAAGTGTCCTTTTTCTTCTTGGTGTACAAGTATTAAGTGTTCACACTCTCCATGATCTGTTCTGCATCATTAATATCAACTGGGTGAACATATTTAGTCCACAGTTAGTGCCTATATTTTACTTCTTCTATCTATTCACCAGAGGGTAGTCAGTAAAAGAGTGAACTGTCCTTTATTTCCCGAACTTAAAGAGGAGCCAGATATCCATTTCTAAAGTCGAGCTGACAGGAGCGTCTCTGGCCAGGACTGAAATGACCAAGAAGGCTACTCCTCCCCCACCCCCAATTATTGGGGCTCTATTCTGGAAATAGTCACCTCTCCATATTGCATCTCATCTCTTCATACTATATCTCATGTGGCATATCACCTCTCCATACAATATCTCATGTGGCATATCACCTCTCCATACTATATCTCATATGGCATATCACCTCTCCATTCTATATCTCATGTGATATATATCACCACTCCGTACTATATCTCATGTAGCATATCACCTCTCTATACTTTATCTCATGTGGCATACTTTGAACCCTACCCCTTTGGGCTAGTCCAAAGAACATTACAGCTGGTTTGAAAGAGCACCCAGGATAGGGTTCTGTTCACAGCTAGAATTGATTCCTGGGCTTTGTCTCTAACGCAGTTCGCAGAATCAAGAATTCTCGAAAACGTTACACCCTTTCTACTGTGTAATATCTATCTGTTTTATGATAAGGGGCGTTCAGAAAGTAATGCACCACATCGTTTTTTTTTTCGGCTAATAATGAAGATTGAACCATTACATTTTGCAAACTTTAAATATGGCACATGCCGATTGTGTGAACCAAATTGCACAGCAACCAGCCAAAGAATATGCCTAACAGTTGAAATGGAGCGTGTTAGCAACTTGCCGTATAAGCAGCGAATTGTGATAGAATTTCTCGTTGCAAAGAAGGAAACTGTTGTGAATATTCACAAGCCTCTATGTGATGTGTTCGGAAGTTTTGCAGTCGACAGGAGTACAGTCAGTCCCTGGGTTCAGAGAATCAAAGAATCAATAAGTGGAGATAAGGAGTTGCATGATCGGCTGTGCTGTGGACGTCCTGCCACAGCCACCAAGGTAGAAATGTTGAAATGCGCTGAGGGCATTATTCTTACTGATAGGCGTATCACTACTTAACAATTGGCCTTAAAGCTGTCAATCAGCAATGGTAGTGCAAATGCAGTTATAGAAGCTCTCGGATTTTCTTGGGTTTGCGCAAGATGGGTTCCTCGAATTCTCACAAATGACCATCGACTGCAAAGGAAAGCAATTTCTTCTGAATTGTTGGAGTGTTTCAATGCTGAGGGAGAGAACATTTTGGTTAAGATCGTAACAGGTGACGAAACCTGGGCACATCATTTTGAACCTGAGACAAAAAGACAGTCAACGGAGTGGCATCATTCGTAAACACCACGAAAAAAGAAATTCAAGACAACTTCTTCAGCTGGAAAGGTCATGATCACTGTCTTTTGGAACACTGAAGGTGTGATTCTTGTGGACGTTATGCCAAGAGGAGAGACAATCAATTTGCAAGCTTGAAAAAAACTCATTCAACGTTTTCGCAGAGTTCGGCCGCACAAGAATCCAGCAGACCTGCTTCTTTTTCACAATGCGCGCCCTCACATAAGTCAGGCAACACGGGAAGCAATCACCAAATTGGGTTGGACTGTACTACCCCATCCACCCTATAGTCCCGATTTGGCACCCTCTGATTTCCATCTGTTTGTTCCACTTAAAGATGCACTCCGATGGGTAAGATTTGAAGACGAAGAAGGAGTGATTCCTGTAGCGAAGAAATGGCTACATAATCAAGAGAAAATCTGGTACGGGCTAGGAATACATGCACTTGTTTCACGATGGAGTAAAGCCGTACAAGTTGATGGGGATTATGTTGAATAACACCGATGTTTACATGACATGTATATTGTGTATACATTTCATACTTTTTGGATAAACAGCTCCTGAGAAAAAAAACGATGTGGTGCATTACTTTCTGAATGCCCCTAGTACATTATCATGTAATACAAATGTCAGCCACCGATTTCTTAAAATTATTCCTTATGTGAAAAGATACAGCATTTTTTTTTATAACATCAGGAGCGCTGTATTTAAAAAGTGAAGAAAAGTTTCATTACAGTAGCATATGGAGCCACTACTACACTATAACTGTGAAACTTGGACAGTTGAAAAACAGACGATAAAGAAATTGGAAAGAGATGTTGGAGAAAGCTGCAAGGAGGGGGGGGTGGAGGGGGGTGGAGCGGGGAGGTGAAGACGCTGTCCAAAGAGGCAATCAGCGGCCCTTATCCCTGTTCCACTTCTCCATTGGTACCCCCAGTTAACAGGCCTAGCCTGGCTAACGGGGCAGGGATCGCCATAGTCCCATGATGGCGGAGTCTGTTAAATAAGCACTGCACACCCCCTGCTTTTTAGCTGCATTCCGGGACTGAAAAAAATAGCTGCCATAACCCGCTCCCACGCCGTTACGATGCTATACCTCAACATCTTCACAGCATCGGCTGCAAAGAACACCAGCTCGCAGTTCCAGGGAGATAGAAGACAGGACAAGACAAAATAAGAGAAGGAGAAAGCTAAAAAAAAACACTCTGAACAGACAGAAAAACAAATGAAGAGGTCCCTCAGAGAAGCTTAAGAACAATACTAGTTAAAATATAAGAGAAAAAGACAATCAAAATTTATTGAACATGTCTTGAGAAGACAGAAGTAAGAGACCTTGGATATGTCATGAGAAGATAGAAGTTAGAGAACTTTGACATGCCATGAGAAGACAGAAGTTAGAGAACTTTGACATGTCGTGAGAAGACAGAAGTTAGAGAACTTTGACATGTCGTGAGAAGACAGAAGTTAGAGAACTTTGACATGCCATGAGAAGACAGAAGTTAGAGACCTTTGACATGCCATGAGAAGACAGAAGTTAGAGAACTTTGACATGCCATGAGAAGACAGAAGTTAGAGACCTTGATAATGATTGGGAAATTCAAGGTGAAAGAAAAAATGGACAGCCATGTTATGAAAAAACTATTTGAACAGGCTAAGAAAATGATAAGGAAAAAAAAAGAGAAAAACTTACGAACTGATCGAAAACACCAAAGATCCCACAAGATGAAGAAGCATGATCGTCAATGCTGACCTGCACGTCTTGTAATGTATGTGAATCTTCTTACATCCTTCCCGTGCCGTTAAACGTCACCTAGGGCTCGCATAGTAGTTCGCTAAGTTTTCAGCGAGTTTTTCAACCTCATCAAGGGATTTTATGCCTACTAATTTGTTCTCTCTTAACAATGTCCTCTTTAGACTTTCACGTGGTTTGACCTCCTTTTCTTCGGCTTGTTGTGTTCCACTTGATAGCTTTTTTTTTGTTTGGGGGGGGGGGGGAATCCTTTGATTGTTTCTTCTCATCACGTGACCGATAAATGTCCTTATTTTTCTGATCACCCATGAGACATGTTGGCTCATCCGCCTTATCTCTGCGTTGTTCTTGAATTCGTTCCACTTGATACCGAGTGGTATAATGTATGTAAATTTTAACCTGAATTTATGATTTACTACTTTAATTTCTATTGACGAGTTGTTTGCTCACCTCAGCAACAGTCATTACATTATGCCTCTCAAAGTCTCGTTCTATGAATGTTGCTTGACGATCCTCATGAACTAGAGGTCTTTTGTAGTTAACATTCAAGATCTTGAAACACAGACATAGAGTCGGATAGAGCCGGATCGGAGAAGTGGGACTACTACAGTGCACACCCATGGTCTTCTAGGTGCAAGTGACGGAATCAATAGCGACTTGATTCCTGTAACGGGAAACGGTAGGTCCAATCACTGCTGCCCGTTGCTCCTCAAATCGATGAGGATTCTCGTCGGTCCTACGGAGTTCGTGCACACGTGTTGAGATCCTATAAGAATTTTATTCGACCAAAAAAAAAAACTTCCTTTTTGTGTCACTTTCTTTATTTAAGCTGATTTCTTCTTCATTTTAAAGCTGGGAATGGGGAGTGGGGAGTGGGGATTGGTGAGGGGGAGGAAGGGGGAATTAGAAGGGCACGAAGACGCTGTCCGATTTGGCAGTCAGCCATCCATAGCTGACATGCTAGCGTCAGGATTAAGGGAATCATAACTGACCAAGACCGCGTCCCATCTCTCCGTTGGTAACCCTCCCCCTCCTCCACCCAACATCTTGACAGCATCGACCGCAAAGAACATCAGAAAGAAAGAAAGAACATCAGAAAGAAAGAAAGAAAATCAGAAAGAAAGAAAGAACATCAGAAAGAAAGAACACAAGAAAGAAAGAACACCAGAAAGAAAGAACATCAAAAACGAAAGAAAGAACATCAAAAAGAAAGAAAGAACATCAGAAAGAAAGAAACAAAGAAAGAAAGAACGTCAGAAAGAAAGAAAGAAGGACATCAGAAATAAAGAAAGTACATCAGAAAGAACATCAGAAAGAAAGAAAGAAAGAACATCAGAAAGAAAGAAAGAAAAAAGAACATCAGAAAGAAACAAAGAACATCAGAAAGAACATCAGAAAAAAGAAAGAAGGAAAGAAAGAACATCAGAAAGAAAGAAAGAAAGAACATCAGAAAGAAGGAAAGAAAGAACATAAGAAAGAAAGAAAGAAAGAACATAAGAAAGAAAGAAAGAACATAAGAAATAAAGAAAGAAAGAACACCAGAAAGAAGGAAAGAAGAACATCAGAAAGAAAGAAAGGAAGAACATAAGAAAGAAAGAAAGAAAGAAAGAACATCAGAAAGAAGTAAAGAATATACACGTTGTGTACCTTACAAACTTAGGGGCAGAAGATCGACCCCACAGTCTGTGATGAAACCTGCTTTTCTGGGTTCTCTTCAGAAAGTTTAAGCCAGCTCCTTATCCGACACACAGCGTGTGGGCCTGTTTCCCCCAGAACCAGGTGCAAAGAACAGAAGTTTTCATTAACAGGAAGGATATCAATCCATCAAGAAATCTCATGTGGTAAAGAAAGAAACTTTCTCATACAAATTACTCCAGCCATGGGAATTTCCCGGAGAGGGAAGATAATTCAGATCGGACGAGAAAAAAATCGAATAATAAAGTATGAGTTATTGCCCCCTGTCATCACAACAAAATGACCTTCGTACCTTCGGCCTCACTTCCTTGTAAGCCCGGCAACCAAAATGGCGTCCACGTTTCGGTGTAGTCAAGCTGTGTCCCCAAAATCTGGGGTCCTTTTGCTTTAAAATATATCGACTCCCGATCAGATTGTAGGCAGAACAGGGCCTGCTTCTATAGCATAGGCTGGCAATAAGTTGATAAAGTTAGCTTACCTTTTCACCACTGGTATAACGAAATGGAGGTGGAGTTAACCCCGAGATAGAAAAAATGGTTAATTAAAAAGTAACACATTATTCAACGTTTGGCTACAGCATGATAAAAGTGCGTTTATTTCTTAAACTCTCAGGAATTTCTGCTTCAGATACTTCTTATATTTCAAAATACATCCGGGACATGCCTTCAAGGAAAAGACCTGGTTGGTTGAGTGGTTGGCGCTCGGCCTATTAATCTGGTGGACCGGGTGGCTCCCAGTAGTGGAGATTCTTTTTTTTTTTTTTTTGGTATCACCACACCAAAAATACCAGAGGAGACTTCTTTTCTGGTACCCTCACACCAAAAAGGTCAGTGGAGATTTCTTTTCGGGTACCATCACACCAAAAAGGTCAGTGGAGATTTCTTTTCTGGTACCCTCACACCAAATGGGCCACGGGATTCACCCAGTCCCTGAAAATGGATACCAGAAAACTCACAGTAAATTTGACGCTGGCAGGCGTGATACTGACCATATCACGCTTTCACGTACCGAAGGTCGTGGAGATACGGGGCTTACACCGCATTATCAGCATGCCTTATTGGAAACAAGATTTCACCTTACCTTTTCTTCTACCTTCACGAAATACTCAAGATGGGAACCTGTCATATGAAAAACACTAATTCGCCACATTTTTATGACTAGTTCGCCGGAAACGGCGATGGGATACTGGTCCTTCCTACGCCTGCTCTAAAGTCCTTCTTCTTCTTCTTCTTCTTCTGAGCCATTAAAGCGCATTGCTGCAGATAAAGCTTAGCCTCCATTCCTCTCTATTCCTAAACTTCTCTTTCCAGTTGGTCTTTCCTGCGCCTACTCTAAAGTTCTTCTTCTTCTTCTTCTTTTTCTTCTTCTGAGCCATAAAAGCACACTGCTGCAGATAAAGGTTAGCCTCCATTCCTCTCTATTCCTAAACTTCTCTCTCCATTTGGTGACACCAATTTCCTGTACATACTCTTCTATATGTTGTCTCTCCATCCATGACTTGGGTCTACCTCTTGGTCTTGCTTCCTTCACCTCTTGTACATACATCATTTTCGTTCGTCTGTTCTCTTCCATTCTATCTGCATGGCTCAACCAGCGTAGTCTGTTTAGTAACTATCTTTGTCAAATTCTTGGTGTGTATTTGTCGGAGCTTTGATTAATTGCCTGGCGATTTTCATGAAAATGAGTTGTTTGTAAATGGCATTCGTAACCAAAATTTAAAAAGACAGACAGAATAGTTGGACTTTACATATTGTTCTATAAGGGCTTTCACAGAGACCCCTGTTCTATATGGGCTTTCACAGTGACCCCGGCTTCATGGGCTTAGAACAAGCCTTTCAAAATTTTGCTGCCGTCGCCCTCCAGTCGATGAGGATTCTCCTTCATGCAACGGTTTTGTTCCACCTCTATAGAGGTCCTATGACATTTTATTTCCAAAATAGTATCTCTCTCTCCCTCTCCTCTCTCTCTCTCTCTCTCTCTTAGTTAGCCAAAATCAAGCACTTCACCGATCAAGACACAAGGAAGATATACTACATTTCACATATACAAACACGTTTAGACTATTGCTCAACAATCTGGGATGGTTGCTCAGTGTCAGATACAACGAGGCTATACTCACTTCAAAAGCGAGCAGTAAAGCTTATTAGTGACAAAGATCAAGCACAAACAACTAGCCAGCACAAACGTATCAAAATACTGCCTCTTAAGAACAGGTTCCTCTTCAACAAAGCCAAGTTGGTACATCAAATTCCTTGACAGCATGCCCCGCCTTATCTATGGAACCTGTTTAAATTTACCCAAAGTGCAGCCAACGCTTGAACAACATAAGTCTCCCAAAACCTAGACTTGACCTTTACAAGAAAAGCTCTACTTATTCTGCTGCTCATCGTTGGAATACCCTCCCATCCTGTATAAAGAAATATAAACTATACTCCTTCCTACAACTACAAACTTTTCCAATATCTGTTTGATGTCGACTACATGCCTCCATGAGTCATAAAACTTCAAAAAGTTATTTTAGACTTCTCTTACAGACACCGAACTCATTACTCTGAATAGTAATGAAATTTTTGTTTGGTAGATAGTCATTTGTATGTGTATGTAGGTAGTCATTTATATATGTATGTAGTTAGTCATTTTATGTGTATGTAGTTACTTTATTGTTAATTATGTTTGTTATATGAGCAGCATATTTGTAGAATGTCTGGAACAGAGTTGAAAGTTGTATGATAAAGGGCAGAATGTCAGACGGGCCTGCGTACCAAATTCTTAACCATTTTGAAATAAAGATCAATCAATCAATCCAGCAATCAGACCATCTCTCTCTCTCTCTCTCTCTCTCTCTCTCTCTCACTCTCTCCTTTTTATTCGTTTATTTTCTTTATTGTGGCTTCTGTATTTTGTAAAATATCTTTGTCCCTCTTTTCTGTTTTGACGAAAGTGGAAACTTTACGCAAGTGCAGTGTTTCTCAAAATGGGCGATAACGCCCCCCCCTCCCGTGGGTGTTGGAAAGGACCAGGGGAGCGGGTGAAAAAATGATCAGCTGTGGGGCAGTGGAGAAAAGGGGACAATAGGGGGGCGCTGAGGAGAAACGAAGCAGCAGACGAGGGCAGTAATGCCTTGCTTCTTAGCACTTTTCAACCTGATATCGAGAAATTTGTGTCCCTACATGAAACTCATCCATCACATTAAAAGTTGAGAACATAGTGCAGTAGGTAAGTTATAAATGTGCTCCTTGATATTGTTAAATATACTGGTTTTGCTAGATGAAGTTTTTAGTTGTGTAATGCATATACTAGTTTAATATGACATTGTATGAGTAGTACATAAGCGGAGAAGGAGGGGGGGGGTTTGAAGATGTGGCCTGGGAGAAAAGGGGACGGCAGCCCGAACAAGCTTGGGAAACACTGCACTAGTGGCTACTAATCTCAGGTCTCCAACCAAATTAAGATCACTGGGGGCGCAGGGGCATTGAGTTTATGTTGGCGAGAAGATGTTATGAGATATTCTGATAAATGTGAAAATAACAAGATATATTTTTTCCATCTCACTTTTATTCAGGTTTATTTTCAATTTCTATTTAAATTTTTTGTCTTAAAATTAGGATAATTTTTTTGAAATTAGATATTATATGCATGCACATGATCATATGGTGTCTCCCTTCATTTCATCATAAACAAACGTATTTGACACGAAAACCACTTGGCCTCTTATAAACAGGCATGCCCTCAGTGTCTGAGCTATTAACTCTTTCACTCTCGAATTAATTTCCATGCTCTGCCTTTAGCAAGGGAATGGTCGAGGGTTCGAATCCCCAGCTGAGCGGGATTTTTTTTTTCCGACCAATGCAGCCCCGAGGTCAATCCAGCCTCGTAAAATGGGTACCAGAGAAAATCTGGGAAGGAAAGGCAGCGAGGAAAGGAACTGGCCACCCTACCTCATACACTGTTGGCCCAGCATAATGAGGTCTCTAACGCTTCATCCCTTACGCCATTACATTTGATACATTCAGCCAGGCGTCTGGAAAATTCCTGCATAATACCATTTAACATGTTCAAAGGGATATTTTGAATGCAGTGTCGGATTTGATCTTTTAGGTCTGCAATTGACCGTGGTCGACTAGCACACACCGTGTTCTTGAGATACCCCCACAAAAAGAAGTCTGCGGCCGATAAATCCGGTGACCTTGCCGGCCAATGAATATCCCCAAATCTGGAAATAAAACGATTGGGTAATGCTTGTCGCAGCATGCCCATGGACTGACGGGCTGTGTGGGCAGTTGCTCCATCTTGTTGAAACCATAATAGTCTCTTATTTCTATTGGCCAAGTCTGGAATGAAGTATTCAGTTAGCATCTGCATATAAAGATCACTGTTAACAGTAAGAGGATGCCAGGTGCTAAAGCGTTCCTAACAGCTGATCGCCGAGGGCTACTCAGCAATGCGTTGCAGACTTCTTGAATTCGTTCAGGTGTCTGTTGAGTTCTTGGACGACCAGTAGACTTGTTATTAAGGCAATTAGCGGTTTTTCTTAAATTTTTGGACCCACCTCAAAATTGTTTTGTCCTCCGATGGGGAACATTATCACATGGATGCAGCTCAAAATGGCGACGGAACTTTCGTTGTACAGTAATAGACGATTCCCCACTTATAAAATAAGAGAGAAAACGGTGAATGGACAATAGGCAGGTCTGCACAAAAATCATTGGAAGCAGCAGAAATATAGTTTATTAGAAGAATGTTGCGAATTCCCTGGACAGCAAAAATAACTAATGAAGAATGTACGAGAAGAGCTGGAGAGACAAAAAACCTTGTCAAAAAAGATAAGAGAGAGACAGTGTACTTTCATAGGACATGCAATGAGAAGAGGAGGCATTGAAAATATTAACAACAGGAAAAATAGAAGGAAGAAGATCAAGAGGAACACCAAGAGAAATTATGCTGGACAGTCTGACGGGATGGTGTGAGAGGAGATCACCAACTGATGGCCTGCATGAAGGATCGAGTACTCTGGAGAAGCATAATAGCCAACGCCAGTCGGCACGGCACCTGAGGATGATGATGATTATGATGATGATGATGATGATGATGGTGAATGCGCGATGTTGTGTTTGCCAAGAAACCATTGTTAAAAATGACCGTTTGTCTGCTTCATCTCTGACGTCATGTTTTTTTTTCACACCTATTCAGTTTCTGCGCACTATGTCAGTTAAATCCAGCTATGCTTTATGCCGGACCCTGTATAAGTACAAGTTCTAGTTTTATGTAAACTGTAATCAAGTTATACATATTTTTTTGTGATCAATGGCAACGCTCATTCATTCATTCATTTGCACGTACCTTGCGGAACTTTGTCTCCATAACAGCATTCCTGTAGGCCTCGCGAGTGTGAGCAAGATGCCCTGCTGCTGCATCCATTTGCAGATCGTCAAAGATGTCTTGCAGCCATCTTCGTTTTGGTCTTCCTCTCTTTCTTTTTCCCATTATGTACCCTTCCAAGACAGTCTTCTCTAAATTATCATGGCGTTTAATGTGTCCAAAATATTTAAGTTTTCTCTCTTTAATCCTCTTTACTAGCCAGCCTTCTTCAATATTAAGCTCTTGTAGTATGGATATATTTGTTCTTTTTTGTGTCCACGATATCTGAAGAACTCTTCTGTATCATTTACATTCAAAGGCATTTATGTGTTTCTCAGCTGTTTTGTTAAGTGTCCAGGTCTCACAGGGATATGTTGCGATGGGAAAGATGCATGGCCTTAAAAATCTTATTTTTATGGTTCTCTGGGACTGAAAAGTAGCTGCCATAACTCGCTCCTACGTCGATACGATGATGTACCTCAATACCTCTACAGCATCGGCTGCAAAGAACACCAGCTCGCAGTTACAGGGAGATAATACAGGGTCCGGCATAAAGCATAAGCTGGATTTTAAAAATGGAAAATAAATAAGCGCTATACATGTTTTTGTAAAAAAAAAAAAAGAAGAAGAAGAAGAAGAAGAAATGAAACTCAGAAAAGTGGGTATTTTTATTATTACTGACAATCATATTTAGGTTTTGAAAATTACGCCGGGTAGATGATCGCCATTACATTTGATACATTCAGCCAGGCGTCTGGAAAATTCCCTCATAATACCATTTAACATGTTCAAAGGGATATTTTGAATGCAGTGTCGGATTCGATCTTTTAGGTCTGCAACTGACCGTGGTCGACTAGCACACACCGTGTTCTTGAAATACCCCCACAAAAAGAAGTCTGCGGCCGATAAATCCGGTGACCTTGCCGGCCAATGAATATACCAAAATCTGGAAATAAAACGATTGGGAAATGCTTGTCGCAGCATGCCCATGGACTGACGGGCTGTGTGGGCAGTTGCTCCATCTTGTTGAAACCATAATAGTCTCTTATTTCTATTGGCTAAGTCTGGAATGAAGTATTCAGTTAGCATCTGCACATAAAGATCACTGTTAACAGTAAGAGGATGCCAGGTGCCAAAGCGTTCCTAACTGCTGATCGCCGAGGGCTACTCAGCAATGCGTTGCCGACTTCTTGAATTTGTTCAGATGTCTGCTGAGTTCTTGGACGACCAGTAGACTTGTTATTAAGGCAATTAGCGGTTTTCTTACATTTTTGGACCCACCTCAAAATTGTTTTGTCCTCCGATGGGGAACATTATCACGTGGATGCAGCTCAAAATGGCGACGAAACTTTCGTTGTACAGTAATAGACGATTCCCCACTTATAAAATAAGAGAGAAAACGGTGAATGGACAATAGGCAGGTCTGCACAAAAATCATTGGAAGCAGCAGAAATATAGTTTATTAGAAGAATGTTGCGAATTCCCTGGACAGCAAAAATAACTAATGAAGAATGTACGAGAAGAGCTGGAGAGACAAAAAAACCTTGTCAAAAAAGATAAGAGAGAGACAATGTACTTTCATAGGACATGCAATGAGAAGAGGAGGCATTGAAAATATTAACAACAGGAAAAATAGAAGGAAGAAGACCAAGAGGAACACTAAGAGAAATGATACTGGACAGTCTGACGGGATGGTGAGAGATCACCAACTGATGGCCTGCATGAAGGATCGAGTACTCTGGAGAAGCATAATAGCCAACGCCAGTCGGCACGGCACCTGATGATGATGATGATGATTATGATGATGATGATGATGATGATGGTGAATGCGCGATGTTGTGTTTTCCAAGAAACCATTATTAAAAATGACCGTTTGTCTGCTTCATCTCTGACGTCATGTTTTTTTTTTCACACCTATTCAGTTTCTGCGCACTACGTCAGTTAAATCAAGCTATGCTTTATGCCGGACCCTGTATAAGTACAAGTTCTAGTTTTATGTAAACTGTAATCAAGTTATACATATTTTTTTGTGATCAGTGGCAACGCTCATTCATTCATTCATTTGCACGTACCTTGCGGAACTTTGTCTCCCTAACAGCACTAATGTAGGCCTCTCGGTTGTGAGCAAGATGGCCTGCTGCTGCTGCATCCATTTGCAGATCGTCAAAGATGTCTTGCAGCCATCTTCGTTTTGGTCTTCCTCTCTTTCTTTTTCCCATTATGCACCCTTCCAAGACAGTCTTCTCTAAATTATCATGACGTTTAATGTGTCCAAAATATTTAAGTTTTCTCTCTTTAATCCTCTTTACTAGCCAGCCTTCTTCAATATTAAGCTCTTGTAGTATGGATATATTTGTTCTTTTTTGTGTCCACGATATCTGAAGAACTCTTCTGTATCATTTACATTCAAAGGCATTTATGTGTTTCTCAGATGTTTTGTTAAGTGTCCAGGTCTCACAGGCATATATTGCGATGGGAAAGATGCATGGCCTTAAAAATCTTATTTTTATGGTTCTGTCTGCTCCTCTCCACAGATTCTTTATTTGTTTTACTTTCTGAAGAGCGATAGATGTCCTCCTACAGCGCTACGATAGGATACAGACAAGGAAATAGTATTAGTTGATTTTTGTTGAATTTGAATAATTATTTTAAAATATATATTTCATGGATCTGGGAGACTCGTTAGCACAGCGGATTAGTCACTCGCTTTCAGACCAGACGATTTCCACCCACCACAGCGGCGGTCTGACCGTGGCTCGCAAAACTCCTCATCCCCAGAGTTCACACAGCCTCTAGAAAAAAAAACCTCACAGAGTTCACCCAGCCTCTAGAAAAAAAAACCTCACAGAGTTCACACAGCCTCTAGAAAAAAAAAACCTCTCAGAGTTCACCCAGCCTCTAGAAAAAAAACCTCACAGAGTTCACCCAGGCTCTAGAAAAAAAAACCTCACAGAGTTCACCCAGCCTCTAGAAAAAAAAACCTCACAGAGTTCACCCAACCTCTAGGAAAAAAAAACCTCACAGAGTTCAACCAGCCTCTAGAAAAAAAAACCTCACAGAGTTCACACAGCCTCTAGGAAAAAAAAAAACCTCACAGAGTTCACCCAGCCTCTAGAAAAAAAAACCTCACAGAGTTCACCCAGCCTCTAGAAAAAAAAACCTCACAGAGTTCACCCAGCCTCTAGAAAAAAAACCTCACAGAGTTCACCCAGCCTCTAGGAAAAAAAACCTCACAGAGTTCACAAAGCCTCTGGAAAAAAAACTCACAGAGTTCACACAGCCTCTAGAAAAAAAACCTCACAGAGTTCACCCAGCCTCTAGAAAAAAAAACCTCACAGAGTTCATACAGCCTCTAGAAAAAAAAAACCTCACAGAGTTAACCCAGCCTCTAGAAAAAAAAATCCAAACTAGGGTTCATGCTCTCGCAAGAAATAGGAGTGACACCAACGGCGACACTAGTGGGCATCTTCTGGTCAACTGCTGACAAGGCAGTAAAGCACTTATGGTTTGACCGTTTAAAAGGACGCTGGTTCAGAAGTCATACCTTTTAACATTTTTTCATGGCTCATTGGCCACGGAATAATGCTTTTTATCTTATCTTATATCTTATATCCTTCCCGTGCCGTTAAACGTCACATAGGACTCGCAAAGTAGTTCGCCAATTTTTCCTGTCTTCGGCGAGTCTTTCAACCTCATCAAAGGATTTTATGCCTGTTAATTTGGCCTCTCTTAACAATGTCCTCTTCAGAGTTTCACGCGGTCTGCCTCTTTTTCTTTGGCCTGTTGTGTTCCACTTGATAGCTTGTTTTAGGATTCTCTGATCATTTCTTCTCATCAAGTGACCAGCATATGTCCATCTCCTTTTCCTGATTACCCATGAGACTGGTTGTTGTTCAGTCATCTGTCTTATCTCTGCATTGTTCTTGAATTCATTCCACTTGATGCCGAGTATTTTCCTTAGGCATTTGTTTTCAAAAGAGTCTAATTTCTTTTCTATTTCTTTAGTTTTCCAGCTTTCGCATGCATAAATGAGGGTGGATATTACATTTGAATTGAATAGTCTTAACTTGGTTTTTGTGCTTATAACTTTTGAATTCCATATGTTCTCAAGATTCTTGAAGATTGATGCTGCTTTTGAAATTCTGATCCTGACTTCCTTTCTAGTGTCACCATCCTGGTCTATGTAGCTGCCAAGGTATGCAAATTGATTGACTTCTTCAATATCTGTCCCTTCTATGTGTATTTTTCCATTTTGATTAAAAGGGAATTTTCATTATTTTTGTTTTGTCCTTGTTAATTTCAAGTCCTATTTTGCTAGCCAGTGAAGACAGAATATTTGTTTTTTTCTTGCATGGAATTCACATTATTACTGATAAGAGTTATGTCATCAGCAAAATCAAGATCTTCTAGTTGGGTCCTATGTACCCAGTCGATACCTGTGCTCTTTAGGGTCGTGTTAAAAAAAAAGTTGAGAACCGTTGCATTTCACCATGATACTTTTTTTTCTGGAAAAAAGGCTGCAAATATCTCTTTAAAAAAAAACTGTAACGTAAATGCTTCTGTTATTTTTAAATAAGACAGAATGAACATGAAACAAACAAATATGAAGAAAAAAAAAGCCTTCCTCGCAACCTTTGACATTGAACAAAGCAAAACATTTAGCAAAATATGGATTCAGAAAGCAGTGAAAACGATAATCGATACGGTTAATATATTAATCGATTTGTCAAAGCGTCATTCGCAACCAAATACTCTATTGTTGTCTGTCAGTTTATCCAAATATAGTTCCATTGAAAATCGTGTCTCACGCACCAGAGAAAGAATATCGGTGTTATTTTAGTACGCGGATGATTTTTTTTTTTATGTTCGGAAACCGTCTATCCGTTAAAACCAGTGCTCGTATTATGAGCAACGCGGACAAACATTGTTTTATGGACTTTAAACACGTATATTTTACAATGTGCGTATATGAAACGGTTTAAAGAATACATGAGACGATAGAAATCTGAATAAAACGACTTATATAAGGATACAAGGACTACATTATCTAGTTGGTGTCTTGTTGTTTCGTGAGTGCTTTCTGGTTTCGAGAAAGTTATAAACTATTTGCGCTGGATAAGGGCATTCCAGGCGTATACGATGGTAATGTTAAACGATGTTGAATTGGAAGCAGTTGTAGGATGATTAAAGTTACAGGTGTTTGTGGATTCATCGTCATCATCATCATCATCATCATCATCATTATCATCATCACCATCATCACCATCACCATCACCATCATCATCATCATCATCATCATCATCATCGCCTTTCACTCCCTTGAGAGCTTAGGCCACGGATAAAGGCTCTCCAGTCATCCCTGTTCTTGGAATTATTCTCCAGCTTCCTTCTACGTGTATCCCTTGTCTCTGAGCACTGTCATAATTTCTCTTCTCAAAGCAAGTCTAGGTCTTCCTCGTTTTCTGTTTTCTTCCATGTGCATCCTTTGTTTCTGAGCACTGTCATAATTTCTCTTCTCCAAGTAAGTCTAGGTCTTCCTCGTTTTCTGTTTTCTTCCATGTGTATCCCTTGTCTCTGAGCACTGTCATAATTTCTCTTCTCCAAGTAAGTCTAGGTCTTCCTCGTTTTCTGTTTTCTTCCATGTGTATCCCTTGTCTCTGAGCACTGTCATAATTTCTCTTCTCAAAGCAAGTCTAGGTCTTCCTCGTTTTCTGTTTCCTTGAGGATTCTGTGTCTCCTCTCCGTGTTTCTGTAACGCTCCAGTTTTTTTGTTTGTTTGTTTCCAGGGAACAGGTCGACGGCCTATCCCCCCCCCCCCCCCAACCTCCTTACTCGCCTCTTACGACGTACGTGAAAGGTGGCAGTGGTCCTATTCTTTACCTCCCCAGATCTGGGCCTCGGTAACCACATGGGCGGTTTATGGATTAAGAGAAGGGGGAAAAAAGGGTCTTTAATACGGACAAAGTAATGTGCTGTGGTAAACGGAGACAGACCAAGAGTCAGACCAAGGCAACAGTGGCATGACAACCTGGAAGAAGACCTACGAGCCCTCCGAGTGGACAATTGTAGGGAGTAGATAATAAAGCAAAGTAGTTACTTGGTTTGATTGGCAACCCCACTGGTCAGAGGCGGGCTTTACGGAAATGCGCAGTCCTGCGAGTCCGTCGCTGACCAGGTATATAAGACGAGAAGAAAGAAGTTTAAGAGGTCGGGATTCCATAAGCTGAGCACCACGTTGTCACGCAATCCGCTTCCGAGACCCACCAAGAATACAGGCTACAGCACTGCGATACTCTGAATCCCTTGTGGTCCTCTCGGGGATCTCGTGTGGTCCTTTCGGGGATATCAGGAAACCACGGGACCTAACGAGGACCACAGGCGTAAATTCAGTAGGATCACAGTGCGGTCTTGGTGGTAGAAGCGAACGAAGAAGAAGAAGAAGAAGACATAAGCTGAGCGCTAACGCTAGAAGCCACCTATCGAGGCATGAATGAGAGAAGTCATTCATCAGATAGGAACCAATATGTGTAGTTTAGTATGGCCCTCTACTATGTGATGTGGACGAATGCAAGTCGTGTTGTGGGCTCCCTCGATCGTAGGGAGTAGATAATAAAGAAAGTAGTTGCCTGGTTTGATTGACAACTACTTGCTTTATTATCTAATCCCTACACAACTGGCAGGAGAAGATTAAAAATAGGGAAGAGTGGAGACAAGTCTGTCTGGAGAAATGAGCCCCAAAGGCTCGGAAAGCTGAATGAATGAAAATTAATAATATACTGAAGAACATACTGGAAGTAAAGGAGGCAGGGAGGGAAAAAAAGAGAGAGAGAGGCTGACGGAGAGGTAGATGGGAAGATAACAGACGAGAGTGGACAGGACACAGCCTGGCTGTGTGCGCTATATTAAGCGAGAGGAGAGAATACGCTGGAGACTCATTACCGCCAACTTTCGCACTGAGGAGGCACATGATGATGATGATGATGATGAACGCGGACTGCGATAAAGCCATCATCATCATGTACCATATCCGTACGGAATACTGCTACACTGAACTGACAGAGAGGGGGGGGGGCGCGGTGTGAAAAATTTGGAGAAACACTGGCCTCGTATATTATCACAGATGTTCTCTCTCTCTCTCTCTCTCTGCCTCACTCACTCACTCACTCACTCACTCCCCTGCAGCCCGCCTCCCTCCAGGTAAAAAAATGACCTACCATGGCTAACGTGGCAGGGTTTTCATGGTCTTCAAAGTCCTCATAGTCCTCACACTCTTCATTGTCCTCATAGTCCTCATAGTCCTCATAGTGTCCTCATAGTCTTCATGGTCCTCATAGTCTTCATAGTCCTCATGGTCCTCACAGTCCTCATAGTCTTCATAGTCCTCATAGTGTTCATAGTGTTCATAGTCTTCATAATTTCTCTTCTCAAAGCAAGTCTAGGTCTTCCTCGTTTTCTGTTTCCTTGAGGATTCTGTGTCTCCTCTCCGTGTTTCTGTAACGCTCCAGTTTTTTTGTTTGTTTGTTTCCAGGGAACAGGTCGACGGCCTATCCCCCAACCTCCTTACTCGCCTCTTACGACATACGTGAAAGGTGGCAGTGGTCCTATTCTTTCCTCCCCAGATCTGGGCCTCGGTAACCACATGGGCGGTTTATGGATTAAGAGAAGGGGGAAAAAAGGGTCTTTAATACGGACAAAGTAATGTGCTGTGGTAAACGGAGACAGACCAAGAGTCAGACCAAGGCAACAGTGGCATGACAACCTGGAAGAAGACCTACGAGCCCTCCGAGTGGACAATTGTAGGGAGTAGATAATAAAGCACAGTAGTTACTTGGTTTGATTGGCAACCCCACTGGTCAGAGGCGGGCTTTACGGAAATGCGCAGTCCTGCGAGTCCGTCGCTGACCAGGTATATAAGACGAGAAGAAAGAAGTTTAAGAGGTCGGGATTCCATAAGCTGAGCACCACGTTGTCACGCAATCCGCTTCCGAGACCCACCAAGAATACAGGCTACAGCACTGCGATACTCTGAATCCCTTGTGGTCCTCTCGGGGATCTCGTGTGGTCCTTTCGGGGATATCAGGAAACCACGGGACCTTACGAGGACCACAGGCGTAAATTCAGTAGGATCACAGTGCGGTCTTGGTGGTAGAAGCGAACGAAGAAGAAGAAGAAGAAGACATAAGCTGAGCGCTAACGCTAGAAGCCACCTATCGAGGCATGAATGAGAGAAGTCATTCATCAGATAGGAACCAATATGTGTAGTTTAGTATGGCCCTCTACTATGTGATGTGGACGAATGCAAGTCGTGTTGTGGGCTCCCTCGATCGTAGGGAGTAGATAATAAAGAAAGTAGTTGCCTGGTTTGATTGACAACTACTTGCTTTATTATCTAATCCCTACACAACTGGCAGGAGAAGATTAAAAATAGGGAAGAGTGGAGACAAGTCTTGTCTGGAGAAATGAGCCCCAAAGGCTCGGAAAGCTGAATGAATGAAAATTAATAATATACTGAAGAACATACTGGAAGTAAAGGAGGCAGGGAGGGAAAAAAAGAGAGAGAGAGGCTGACGGAGAGGTAGATGGGAAGATAACAGACGAGAGTGGACAGGACACAGCCTGGCTGTGTGCGCTATATTAAGCGAGAGGAGAGAATACGCTGGAGACTCATTACCGCCAACTTTCGCACTGAGGAGGCACATGATGATGATGATGATGATGAACGCGGACTGCGATAAAGCCATCATCATCATGTACCATATCCGTACGGAATACTGCTACACTGAACCTGACAGAGAGGGGGGGGGGCGCGGTGTGAAAAATTTGGAGAAACACTGGCCTCGTATATTATCACAGATGTTCTCTCTCTCTCTCTCTCTCTGCCTCACTCACTCACTCACTCACTCACTCCCCTGCAGCCCGCCTCCCTCCAGGTAAAAAAATGACCTACCATGGCTAACGTGGCAGGGTTTTCATGGTCTTCAAAGTCCTCATAGTCCTCACACTCTTCATTGTCCTCATAGTCCTCATAGTCCTCATAGTGTCCTCATAGTCTTCATGGTCCTCATAGTCTTCATAGTCCTCATGGTCCTCACAGTCCTCATAGTCTTCATAGTCCTCATAGTGTTCATAGTGTTCATAGTCTTCATAATCTTCATAGTCCTCATAGTCCTCATAGTCCTCATGGTCCTCACAGTCCTCATAGTCTTCATAGTCCTCATAGTGTTCATTGTCTTCATAGTGCTCATAGTCTTCATAATCTTCATAGTCCTCATAGTCCTCACAGTATTCATGGTGCTCATAATATTCATAGTTTTCATAGTCCTCATAGTCTTCATAGTTTTCATAGTCCTCATAGTCTTCATAGTTTTCATAGTCCTCATAGTCTTCATAGTTTTCATAGTCCTCATAGTCTTCATAGTTTTCATAGTCCTCATAGTCTTCATAGTTTTCATAGTCCTCATAGTCTTCATAGTTTTCATAGTCCTCATAGTCTTCATAGTGTTCATAGTCTTCATAGTCTTCATAGTTTTCATAGTCCTCGTAGTCTTCATAGTGTTCATAGTCTTCATAGTGTTCATAGTTTTCATAGTCCTCATAGTCTTCATAGTGTTCATAGTCTTCATAGTGTTTATAGTGTTCATAGTCCTCATAGTCTTCATAGTGTTCATTGTCTTCATAGTCCTCATAGTCTTCATAGTGTTCATTGTCTTCATAGTATTCATAGTCCTCATGGTCCTCACAGTCCTCATAGTCTTCATAGTCCTCATAGTGTTCATAGTGTTCATAGTCTTCATAATCTTCATAGTCCTCATAGTCCTCATAGTCCTCATGGTCCTCACAGTCCTCATAGTCTTCATAGTCCTCATAGTGTTCATTGTCTTCATAGTGCTCATAGTCTTCATAATCTTCATAGTCCTCATAGTCCTCACAGTATTCATGGTGCTCATAATATTCATAGTTTTCATAGTCCTCATAGTCTTCATAGTTTTCATAGTCCTCATAGTCTTCATAGTTTTCATAGTCCTCATAGTCTTCATAGTTTTCATAGTCCTCATAGTCTTCATAGTTTTCATAGTCCTCATAGTCTTCATAGTTTTCATAGTCCTCATAGTCTTCATAGTTTTCATAGTCCTCATAGTCTTCATAGTGTTCATAGTCTTCATAGTCTTCATAGTTTTCATAGTCCTCGTAGTCTTCATAGTGTTCATAGTCTTCATAGTGTTCATAGTTTTCATAGTCCTCATAGTCTTCATAGTGTTCATAGTCTTCATAGTGTTTATAGTGTTCATAGTCCTCATAGTCTTCATAGTGTTCATTGTCTTCATAGTCCTCATAGTCCTCATAGTATTCATAGTCTTCATAGTGCTCATAGTCTTCATAGTCTTCATTGTATTCATAGTCCTCATAGTATTCATAATCTTCATAGTCCTCATAGTCTTCATAGTGGTCATAGTCTTCATAGTCCTCATAGTATTCATAGTCTTCATAGTATTCATAGTCCTCATAGTCCTCATAGTCCCCATAGTCCTCCTAGTCCCCATAGTCCTAATAGTCTTCATAGTCCCCATAATCCCCATAGTCCTCATAGTCTTCATAGTCCTCATAGTCCTCATAGTCTTCATAGTCCTCATAGTCTTCATAGTCCTCATAATCCTCATAATCCCCATAGTCCTCATAGTCTTCATAGTCCTCATAGCCCTCATAGTCTTCATAGTCCTCATAGTCCTCATAATCCCCATAGTCCTAATAGTCTTTATAGTCCTCATAGTCCTCATAGTCTTCATAGTCCTCATAGTCCTCATAATCCCCATAGTCCTCATAGTCTTCATAATCTTCATAGTTTTCATAGTCCTCATAGTCTTCATAGTGTTCATAGTCTTCATAGTGTTCATAGTTTTCATAGTCCTCATAGTCCTCATAGTATTCATAATCTTCATAGTCCTCATAGTCTTCATAGTCCTCATAGTCCTCATAGTCCTCATAGTCTTCATAGTCCTCATAGTCCTCATAGTCCTCATAATCCCCATAGTCCTCATAGTCCTCATAGTCCTCATAGTCCTCATAATCCCCATAGTCCTCATAGTCCCCATAGTCTTCATAGTCTTCATAGTCCTCATAGTCCTCATAATCCCCATAGCCCTCATAGTCTTCATAGTCCTCATAGTCCTCATAATCCCCATAGCCCTCATAGTCTTCATAGTCCTCATAGTCCTCATAATCCCCATAGTACTCATAGTCTTTTCTCTTGTCTTTTTTGTCTTCTCTTTCTATCTCCCTCAGCTGCGAGCTGGTGTTCTTATCACGCGATGTGGTGAAGATGTTGAGACACAGCATCGTGTCGGATTGGGAGCGGGTTATGGCAGCTAAAAGAACAGTTAAAAAAAGGCAGCTGGTATGAAGTATGCATTTAGCAGACTCCAATCTCAGAGAGGGGAGGGGGATGGCTATCTTTGCCCCGTTAGCCAGGCTAGGCCTGTTAATGGGGGTGCCAACGGAGAGGTGAGACAGGGTCTTGGTCAGCTATGACTCGCCAACCCTGAAGACAGCATGTTAGCTATGACTCGCCAACACTGACGCCAGTATGCCAGCTATGACTCGCCAACACTGACGCCAGTATGTCAGCTATGACTCACCAACTCTGACGCCAGTATGCCAGCTATGACTCGCCAACTCTGACGCCAGTATGTCAGCTGTAGGTCGCTGATCGCCAAAACGAACAGCGTCTTTGCCCGCTATACTGTGCTATATGTGAGATATTTCTCATGCAATTATATATGACCATTCCTATTGTTCTATTATTCTGCGTTTCCCATTTCCCATCATCCGTTACCATATGTCCCAAAGATATAAATTTAGTGTCTTGTTCTAGTGTTTCTCCATTTATATTTATGTTCACATACGGTTTTTGTTCCTTTCAGCTGGTTCCCATGATTTTCGTCTTTTAAGCACGTATTTCTAATTCATATTCCTTGCTGTTGTTGTTTATTTGTGCCCCCCTCCAAAAAAAAACCCCAAAATTCTGTCTGGTAGTAGCACTATATCATCTGAGCTTGCTGACTGGTGCTCAAGTGAAGATTAATGTAGTCATCTTATTAATGTTTTTAATAGATTTCATCCGCATACGAATTAAACAAGCAGGGAGTTGGCACACGTCTTTGTGTGAGATGTCAGGTTTTTTTTTTCAGTGGCCTTTTCAATTAGATTGTTTCATACCTTACATATGCTGTTTTTTTTTCCATTCGCTCAGTTATTTGCGTGTCCTTTGCAGAACTTTGCCTCCCTAACAGCTCTCCTGTGGGCCTCTTGGTTGTAAGCAAGATGGCCTGCTGCTGATGCATCCATTTGCAGATTATCAACGATGTCTTGCAGCCATCTTCGCCTTAGTCCTCCTGTCTTTCTTTGTCCCATTGTGTACCCTTCCGAGACTGTCTTCTCTAAATTCTCATGTCGTTTAGTGTGTCCAAAATATTTAAGTTTTCTCTATTTAATCATCTTTACTAGCTAGCCTTCTTCAATACTAAGTTCTCGTATTGTGGATATATTGTTTCCATTACAGTTGCCTTATTAATATAATGTCTTTACCATCCAAATGAATCTATTTCAAACATTTAGTTGCTCAAGCTTTACTTTATCAGAAGCCTTCGTGTAGTCTATATAGCACGCGCGACAGCACAATTATTGTCCAGTCAGTGCTCAATATACACTGACTGCTGGCTGCAAGAGATTTCTACTTCTCTCGGTCCTTCATTATCTATGAACTCTGTCCGCGTGCAGAAAGCAGATCATAGAGTCCGATGGCTTTGACCAGTCTGAGTATGACAGACATGGGCGCTTTCCTGGAAATGTGGTCAGTCGTTCAGTGGGCAGTGGGCATAGTGTGTGACCAAGACTTTAGCTCGCGTTTCTCCACGATAGAAATCAACATCTTTGTCTGTTCTCAGGCAAAGGAAAGTGGAGAAACAACTAGAATGCAGAAACACGGGGGAACTGGAAAAACTGTTTAACTTTGAGATTTGGTTATGAGACAGGCACGAACAGGAACATCTTTTGTTACTATTCATCATTTTTTTTTCCCCTTCGAGAAATGATGCTATGTCTGTATTTATTGTTTGTGGCGATTGAAAATTACGAACTCCAGTAGGGGCGTGGGTGAGGGGGAGGGGAGGGGGAGTCCAGTCGATGCACTGTTGAGGGGCCCGGTGCCCTTTTCCTATTTTAAGGATAGGTCTAGAACCTGTAGTAGATGAAAACAGACGGCCTACAAAATTTCTCTCGGAGGGGAGTGCTCACAACTTTGGGACAAAAGCAAACCATTCAGCAATTATAGAGGAGCAGACAGAACTACAAAAATAAGATTTTTAAGGGCATGCATCTTTCCCATCCCAATATATGCCTGTGAGACCTGGACACTTAACAAAACAGCTGAGAAACACATAAATGCCTTTGAATGTAAATGCTACAGAAGAGTTCTTCAAATATCGTGGACATAAAAAGAACAAATATATCTATACTACAAGAACTTAATATTGAAGAAGGCTGGCTAGTAAAGAGAATTAAACAGAGAAAACTTAAATATTTTGGACACATTAAACATCATGATAATCTAGAAAAGACCGTCTTGGAAGGGTACATAATGGGAAAAAGAGAGAGAGGAATACCAAGGCGAAGATGGCTGCAAGACATCGTTGATGATCTGCAAATGGATGTATCAGCAGCAGGCCATCTTGCTCACAACTGAGAGGCCTACAGGAGTGCTGTTTGGGAGACAAAGTTCCGCAAGGGACACGCAAATGAATGAACAGCAATTATGTTTTTTTAAAGACTCATGGTAATCATAAGACTTATGGCAATCATAAGACTCATGGTAATCATAAGATTCATGGTAATCATAAGACTCATGGTAATCATAAGACTCATGGTAATCATAAGACTCATGGTAATCATAAGACTCATGGTAATCATAAGACTCATGGTAATCAACATTTACTACTCAGTTTATTAATTCAGTGGTACCATGTTCAAGTCCCAGCAGTGAAATTGTTCTGGTACACATAAAAAAGGCCCTGGGGTCCATTCATCCTCTACAAATGGATATCAGAGAAATCTGGAAAGGTAAATGCAGCCAAGGCGTGATACTGACCACATCACACTTTCATGTACCCAAGGTCGTGGAAATATGGGCCTTACATTGTATCTTCAACATGCCTTAATGGCATTGATAATTTCCGAGACAAATTTTGTACGTACATACACTAAATATAGACGCAGCATAATTTCTCGAAGGAAAAAAAAAGATGAATAGTAACAAAAGATGTTTCTGTGTCGTGCCTGTCTCATAACCTAATCTCAAAGTTAAACAATTTTCCAGTCCCCCGTGTCTCTGCATTCTAGTTGTTTCTCCGCTTTCCCTTGTCTGAGAACAGACAAAGATGTTGATTTCTGTCATGGAGAAAAGCGTGTTAAATTCTTGATCACAAACTATGCCCCGTGACCTCCTGAAGTACTGGCCACAATACCAGCAAAGCGCCCATATCTGTCACATTCACGTTGGTCAAAACCATCAGACTCTATGATTCGCTTTCTGCACGCAGACAGAATTCATTCACTCTCCGAGCTGAGTGATGTGGCGGCTTAAAGCAGTGAAATCGTCGGAGTTTGTGAAGAAATAGGTGAGAGGAAATTTAGCCAATCACAGACAGGAATGCTCGTTAAGTAAGAACCTGTCAAATCCTACCGCGCATGCGCAGTGGCAGGTATTGTCGGTGTGTGGTTCCGCGGTCGGAGAGCTCCCAAGCCAGAGAACGCGGGGACAAGACAAGAGTTTGAGAGGCAAAAAAAAAAAGTTTGCGGGATGTGATTCAGGATTCTGTAAGTCTGTTGTCTTCCTTTGTGCTTTGTCCCTGGTCCACTAGCCAGGCAATAAAGCAGACTTTTTTTTTGTATATGGCGTTGTTTCACATATATTCATCGCCTCTTTCTTTGTGTCTATCTCAACCACTCACGTACAAATATCCATATTCCAGTCTGGGAAATTTGTGCTATTATTAAAAGCTTCAGGAAGTCCCTCGATGACGGTTTGAATAAAACACCCGTCGTTCTGGATTCATATTGTCTGGATTGTGGATACTGGATTATTAGACAGCGAATTAATCTTAATGTTTTGCTCTTTCCTTGCCTCTTTTCTATTTTTTTTCCCTGCAGGCATCCTGTCTGAAAGGATGTAATTACACGCGGAGGCCTGCTCCCATAGAACTATTTGTTTCTCTTATCCTGTCGAAATGAATATGGTCTTTTCACTCTGGCTTTTATTGGCTGGAACGTCGAGTGTATATAATGTGATTATAGTTTACACAAAACTAGAAAATGAAGCGTATTACTGGGCGAAGAACGGACTACAAGAGGCCTGGGGTTTGTAGGGCCATTAAGTCAAGATTTCTCCGAGTTTGTGGTAACATTTCCCTGAGATTTCTGCTTCGGGCCCAAGAGTTGTCTGTATTCAAGGTTTGTTTTCTGGAAGATTCCGCTCTTATTTTGTTTTTGTTTTTTTTTTTGTTTTTAGAAAACAGGTACCGTCATTAACTCTTAGAAGGCTTTGTTTTCAGATTTCAGAAATGATTACTGCGCATGCGCCCAGGAAATTCCAGAATAACATTCTTACCAAAGCAGGTTGTAACAACGTGATAAAATATTGAATGCCGCGAAGGGAAATTTACATCGCCTCTTATAAAAAAATGTGACAGATGAATTGTTAATTCTAAAAGGCAAATTTTGGACCTGATATGAGGACATAACTTTATGCCAAATAATGATTCGGAATAAACTGTCAGCGACAGGAATTTTAATGACTGAGACGTGATTTCTTCCAGTCGACCTCGTTTAGACTGTAGGATTCTGGGAAGCACGTAGCAGAGATATTCAATCTGTGACACAGATTTATTTGTACTGATCACGTGATAGGTGAGTACACGCTTGTATGAGCATAACAGTTGTGTACACTATTGTCTGTCCGCTATTTTCTGCATGTACAACTAATTTTGTTTGTTGTTGTTGTTGTTTTTTTGTTGTTGAAAATTCAATATTGTGATTGGTCGTTATGTTACATTCTCTAGTGTGATGTTACATGTAAAGTTACTTTCTCTGGTCTGATGTTATGCTGGAGTTACTATCTCCTGTTTGACATTATGTGTACATTAGTTTATTTGATGTGACAATATTTGTGATTTCCGCTCTTGTTTTTGGTGATGCGGCATCATGTCTGAGTTACTTTCTCTTATGTAACATTACGCACAAGTTGCTTTCTCTTAAGTGACATTATGTGTAATTTACTTTCTCTGAAGTGACATTATGTGCAAGTTACCTTTTCTGAAGTAACATTAAGTTGCGTTCTCTAATGTGGCATTATGCACAAATTACTTTTTCTTAAGTGACATTATATGTAAGCTACTTTCTCTGAAGTGACATTATCTGTGAGTTACTTTCTCTGAAGTGACATTATCTGTGAGTTATCTTCTCTGAAATGACATTATCTATGAGTTACCGTCTCTGAAGTGACGTTATCTGTGAGTTACCTCTCTGAAGTGACATTATCTGTGAGTTACTTTCTCTGAAGTGACAGTATCTGTGAGTTACTTTCTCTGAAGTGACATTATATGTGAGTTACTTTCTCTGACGTGACATTGTCTGTGAGTTACTTTCTCTGAAGTGACATTATCTGTGAGGTACTTTCTCTGACGTGAAATTATCTGTGAGTTACTTTCTCTGAAATGACATTATCTGTGAGTTACTTTCTCTGACGTGACATTATCTGTGAGTTACTTTCTCTGACGTGACATTATCTGTGAGTAACTTTCTCTGACGTGACATTATCTGTGAGTTACTTTCTCTGACGTGACATTATCTGTGAGTTACTTTCTCTGACGTGACATTATCTGTGAGTTACTGCCTCTGAAGTGACATTATCTGTGAGTTACTGCCCCTGAATTGACATTATCTGTGAGTTACTGCCTCTGAAGTGACATTATCTGTGAGTTACTGCCCCTGAAGTGACATTATCTGTGAGTTACTGCCTCTGAAGTGACATTATCTGTGAGTTACTGCCTCTGAAGCGACAGCGTCTACCACAGTGGGAGAATGGCTGTGCACTTCGTTGTCTCGGTCAGCACGCGGCAAGCTCGAGTTTTGAAACAATTACTATTACATTTAGGTTGTTTTTTTTTCCCTTCTAAATATTCTCTAATATGCTTCATTTCTTTTATTCATTTTCGGTGTTTTGAGCTGTTAATGTCTTTTTCCCTCACCTACTGTTGTAATGTTTTTGTTTCTTTTCTTCCGTATGAGGGTGGATTGTAACAACTCATCCACGGCATGCCTCTGGCACATTTGCTTACTGCGATCTTATTTGGCCATCTCGAGATATTTGATGCCGGAAAGCCAGCTCAGTAGCACACCTACTCCTAAGCCAGTTTTTAATCTCTTTATTTAACCCCTTCCCCCCACCCCCGTGACTCTTGGATGTCTGACCTATTGCATTGTGGGCGCTTCGAGAGGGTCACAGTGTAGAGAAGAGTAATACTTGATTGGAAGATCCGTAGTTAACGGCTCTGACTTTGGCGTCACTTGCAGGCTCCACTTGATTCCTCTCCATCTTTCTTTGATGTTGATAGGCCGGTGTAGTTCAAAAGTTAACACAACACAAAAAGGTCCTATGTTCAAGAGTTATTATTACGGGTTAACACAAATACGACCAATGCCCATTCTCCAGAGGGTTAACATAAACATGAACAAGACGAAGTCTCCAAGGAGTTAACATATACACGAACATGGCGCAGTCTCCAAAGAGTTAACATAAACACGAACAAGGCGCAGTCTCCAAAGCATAAAGACGAACAAGGCGCAGTCTCCAAAGAGTTATAAACAGGAACATTGCACAGTCCCCAAAGGGTTAGCATAAACACGAACAAGGCGCAGTCCCCAAAGGGTTAACATAAACACGAACAAGGCGCAGTCTTCAAAGAGTTAACATAAACACGAACAAGGCGAAGTTTCTAAAGGGTTAACACAAACACGAATAAGGCGTAGTCTCCAAAGGGTTAACACAAACAAGAACAAGGCGCAGTCCTCAAAGGGCTACCATAAACACTAACAAGGCGCAGTCTCCAAAGGGTTAATATAAACACGAACAAGGCGCTGCCTCGAGACCAGTATCTTTCTCTAGGTGACAAAGACATAAAACAGTTAACACCTTCTTGCTCTGATACTGCTCAAAGAAGCGCGGAGAACACCTGGAACATTACATTCTACGTACTCGAAATATTGGCCTTGTAAAACAAACACTGTTCGCTGTTGTTTCTGTGGCCCATCGTGTGGTCCCAATATCAGTCGTGAGAGAACATGTCAAGCTGAACTGTGCCGTTTTTTTTTTTCATAAAGTAATAAGATTTATTTGTTTCTAAAATGTTTTCTAAAAAATTGACCATACTGTTGTTATTATTGACAGTAGATGTAGCAGTGGTAACAGTAGCGATATTAGTAGTAATAACAGGAGCAGTAGGAAAGCTAGAGGATTGTAGTAGTAGTAGTAGTAGTAGTAGTAGTAGTAGTAGTAGTAGTAGTAGTAGTAGTAGTAGTAATGGTGGTAGTAGTAGTAGTAGCAGTTACTGCAGTGGTTTAGTTGTTGCAGTACTAATACTATAGTATTAATAATAGCAGATGTGGTTTAGTTACAGTAATATTACTAGTAGCAGTAAGAGTAGTGATAGTAGCAGTGATAGTAGTAGTGGTAGTAGTAGTGGTAGTAGTAATGGTAGTAGTAATGGTAATAGTAGTAGTAGTAGTAGTAGTAGTAGTCTTAGTAATAGTGGTAGTAGTAGTAGTAGCAGTGGTAGTAGTAGTAGCAGTGATAGTAGTAGTAATAGTAGTAGTAGTGGTAGTAGCAGTGGTAGTAGTAGTGGTAGTTGCAGCAGTGGTTTAAGTTGTCTCGGTCAGCACGCGGCAAGCTCGAGTTTTGAAACAATTACTATTACATTTAGGTTGTTTTTTTTTCCCTTCTAAATATTCTCTAATATGCTTCATTTCTTTTATTCATTTTCGGTGTTTTGAGCTGTTAATGTCTTTTTCCCTCACCTACTGTTGTAATGTTTTTGTTTCTTTTCTTCCGTATGAGGGTGGATTGTAACAACTCATCCACGGCATGCCTCTGGCACATTTGCTTACTGCGATCTTATTTGGCCATCTCGAGATATTTGATGCCGGAAAGCCAGCTCAGTAGCACACCTACTCCTAAGCCAGTTTTTAATCTCTTTATTTAACCCCTTCCCCCCACCCCCGTGACTCTTGGATGTCTGACCTATTGCATTGTGGGCGCTTCGAGAGGGTCACAGTGTAGAGAAGAGTAATACTTGATTGGAAGATCCGTAGTTAACGGCTCTGACTTTGGCGTCACTTGCAGGCTCCACTTGATTCCTCTCCATCTTTCTTTGATGTTGATAGGCCGGTGTAGTTCAAAAGTTAACACAACACAAAAAGGTCCTATGTTCAAGAGTTATTATTACGGGTTAACACAAATACGACCAATGCCCATTCTCCAGAGGGTTAACATAAACATGAACAAGACGAAGTCTCCAAGGAGTTAACATATACACGAACATGGCGCAGTCTCCAAAGAGTTAACATAAACACGAACAAGGCGCAGTCTCCAAAGCATAAAGACGAACAAGGCGCAGTCTCCAAAGAGTTATAAACAGGAACATTGCACAGTCCCCAAAGGGTTAGCATAAACACGAACAAGGCGCAGTCCCCAAAGGGTTAACATAAACACGAACAAGGCGCAGTCTTCAAAGAGTTAACATAAACACGAACAAGGCGCAGTTTCTAAAGGGTTAACACAAACACGAATAAGGCGTAGTCTCCAAAGGGTTAACACAAACAAGAACAAGGCGCAGTCCTCAAAGGGCTACCATAAACACTAACAAGGCGCAGTCTCCAAAGGGTTAATATAAACACGAACAAGGCGCTGCCTCGAGACCAGTATCTTTCTCTAGGTGACAAAGACATAAAACAGTTAACACCTTCTTGCTCTGATACTGCTCAAAGAAGCGCGGAGAACACCTGGAACATTACATTCTACGTACTCGAAATATTGGCCTTGTAAAACAAACACTGTTCTCTGTTGTTTCTGTGGCCCATCGTGTGGTCCCAATATCAGTCGTGAGAGAACATGTCAAGCTGAACTGTGCCGTTTTTTTTTTCATAAAGTAATAAGATTTATTTGTTTCTAAAATGTTTTCTAAAAAATTGACCATACTGTTGTTATTATTGACAGTAGATGTAGCAGTGGTAACAGTAGCGATATTAGTAGTAATAACAGGAGCAGTAGGAAAGCTAGAGGATTGTAGTAGTAGTAGTAGTAGTAGTAGTAGTAGTAGTAGTAGTAGTAGTAGTAGTAGTAGTAATGGTGGTAGTAGTAGTAGTAGCAGTTACTGCAGTGGTTTAGTTGTTGCAGTACTAATACTCATTCATTCATTCCTTTGCATGTCCCTTGCGGAACTTTGCCTCCCAAACAGCACTCCTGTAGGCCTCTCGGTTGTGAGCAAGATGGCCTGCTGCTGCTGCATCCATTTCCAGATCATCAACGATGTCTTGCAGCCATCTTCGTTTCGGTCTTCCTCTTTTATGATTGCTGCTTGGGTTTCTTGGTATGTTTCCAGAAGGTAGTTTACCATTGCTTTCCTTCCGGGCAGTGACTGTACTAGTCAGTGATTGTAGCCATTGTCTTAATAGTATTAATAATAGCAGATGTGGTTTAGTTACAGTAATATTACTAGTAGCAGTAAGAGTAGTGATAGTAGCAGTGATAGTAGTAGTGGTAGTAGTAGTGGTAGTAGTAATGGTAGTAGTAATGGTAATAGTAGTAGTAGTAGTAGTAGTAGTCTTAGTAATAGTGGTAGTAGTAGTAGTAGCAGTGGTAGTAGTAGTAGTAGCAGTGGTAGTAGTAGTGGTAGTTGCAGCAGTGGTTTAAGTGTTGCAGTACTAATAATATAGTAGTAGTAATAGCAGATGTGGTTTAGCTGTTGTAGTAATAATACTAGTAGTAGTAAGAGTAGTGGTGGTAGCATTAGAAGCGGTGGCAGCAATAGTACAAGTATTGTAGTAGTAGTGGTATTAGTAACAGTAGTAGCAGTAATAGTGGAGGTAGTGGCCTAGTTCTTGTAGTAGTAGTACATGTAATAGCGGTAGTAATAGTAGTAGAAGTAGAAGTAGTTGTTGTAGCAGTAGTAGTAGGAGTAGGAGTATTAGAATCAGTGGCAGCAGTAGGACAAGTATTATTCATCTGTAGTAGCAGCAGCAGTAGTAGTAATAGTTGTAGTAGTAGTAGTAGTAATAGTAGTAGTAGTAGTAGTAGTAGTAGTATTAGAAGCAGTGGCAGCAATAGTATAAGTATTGTAGTAATAGTGGTGTTAGTAACAGTAGTAGCAGTAATAGTAGAGGTAGTGGTTTAGTTCTTTTAGCAGTAGTACATGTAATAGTAGTAGTAGTAGTAGTAGTAGTAGTAGTAGTAGTAGTAGTTGTAGTAGTAGTAGTAGTAGTAGTAGTAGTAGTAGTAGTAGTAGTAGTAGTAGTATTGGTTTTCTCTTACTGTTAAGTTCACTTTCCCTGCCGTCCTACGAATGATGGAGCTGAAACATTACAGTAATGTCTTGGTACAAGCTGAGATTTACAGCTCTTGTTTTTGACTGTCATTTTAATTTTTGTTTTGTTTTGTTTTGGCTGTTGATCATTATCCATAGCTATCCAGTCTCAGTCTACATTAGTGTCTACACTCTACAATAGTGTCTACACTCTATACTATTATTGCATTCTCTTATTATTAGTGTTTGCACTGTGCATTAGTGTCTACACTCTATGGTAGTCTCTGCACTCTGCATTAGTGTCTACACTCTACATTAGTGTCTGCACTCTGCATTAGTGTCTGCGTTCTGCATTAGGGTCTGCAGTCTACAATAGTGTCTGTACTCTACATTAGTGCCTGCACTCTACATTAGTGTCTACACTCTACATTAGTATCTACACTCTACATTAGTGTCTGCACTCTACATTAGTGTCTGCACTCTGCATTAGTGTCTGCGTTCTGCATTAGGGTCTGCAATCTACAATAGTGTCTGTACTCTACATTAGTGCCTGCACTCTACATTAGTGTCTACACTCTACATTAGTGTCTACACTCTACATTAGTACCTTCACTCTACATTAGTGTTTGCACTCTACATTAGTGTCTGCAGTCTACATTGGTGTCTGCACTCTAAAATAGTGTCTGCACTCTTCAATAATGCATGCACTCTACATTAGTGTTTGCACTCTACATTAGTGTTTGCACTCTACATTAACGTCTGCACTCACCTACACTCTAAATTATTGTCCACACTCTACACTCTACATTAGTGCTCATACTCTACACTCTGAGTAGTGTCTGCACTCTTCAATAATGTCTGCACTCTACATTACTGCCTGCACTCTACATTAGTGTCTACACTCTACATTAGTACCTTCACTCTACATTAGTGTTTGCACTCTACATTAGTGTCTGTACTCTACATTAATGTCTGCAGTCTACACTGGTGTCTGCACTCTACAATAGTGTCTGCACTCTTCAATAATGCATGCACTCTACATTAGTGTTTGCACTCTACATTAGCGTCTGCACTCACCTACACTCTAAATTATTGTCCACACTCTACACTCTACATTAGTGCTCATACTCTACACTCTGATTAGTGTCTACACTCTACATTTGTGCCTACAATCTACACTCTACATTAGTGTCTGGACTCTACATTATTGTTCACACTCTACATTACTGTCTACACTCTTCATTAGTGTCTGCACTCTACATTAATGCCTACATCCTGCATCAAAATCCACATTCTTCGTTAATGTCTACAGTGTATATTAATGCTTGCATTTTGCATTAATCTCAGCATCGTGCATTAATATCCTACACGCTACATTAAACGTCAACGCACCGCGCTACTGTCTACATTCTGCATTAATATCTACTTCTTGCTCCGCACGTCGGTTACCTTGAAGACTCCCACTAGACGTGATGCGTATACTGGCAGCAGTCCTCAGTTTTCTTTGAAAACAGAGAGATCGTTGAAGCCAATGCAGATTCGCTACCCGTCCCCTCCCCGCCAATCCCCCACCCCCAATCCCCCACCTTTTTTCATCTCCCCCCTCCCCCCGGTCCTTAGTTCGTCAAGTGCTATCAAATGAAAGAAATCTTCACATAAATCTAGTTATTGTCAGCGTAAGTGTTTCAAACCAACGTTTTACATCCAAGGACCACCTGTACGATTACTTACAAGTTGCCGATCATAATCTCTTGTATGTAACATCGCTGTGCCACGAACAGGGGATAGACCAAGAGGTGGACATAGACTGCAAGGGTGAGACAATCAGGAAGTATATGCACGGGTTCTTGGAATCAACAACTGGCAAGAAAAAGATCAAGAACAGAGAAGAAGGGAGATGTGTTTCGTGCGTTCAGAAAACTGCTAAGTTCAGCAGCTGCTCAAATAATAACAATAATAATAAGAATATCTTGGACACAAAAAAGAACAAATATATCTATACTACAAGAGCTTAATATTGAAGAAGGCTGGCTAGTAAAGAGGATTAGAGAGAGAAAACTGAAATATTTTGGACACATTAAACATCATGATAATTTAGAGAAGACCATATTGGAAGGATACATAATGAGAAAAAGAAAAAGAGGAAGACCAAAACGAAGATGGCTGCAAGAAATCGTTGACGATCTGCAAATGGACGCAGCAGCAGCAGGCCATCTTGCTCACAACCGAGAGCCCTACAGGAGTGCTGTTTGGGAGGCAAAGTTCCGCAAGGGACATGCAAATGAATGAATGAATAAGAAAAAGAATAAGAAGGAAAAGAATAAGAAGAACAGGAACAAGAAAAAAGAAGAACAAGAGCAAAAAGGAAAAGAAGAAGACGAAGAAGAAGGAAAAGAAGAAGAAGAAGGAAAAGAAGAATAAGAAAGAAGAAGAAGGAAAAGAAGAAGAAGAAGGAAAAGAAGAAGAAGAAAAGAAGAAGAAGAAGAAGGAAAAGAAGAAGAAGAAGAAGAAGAAGTCTTTCTTAAGTGCTGTTCAACAATAGCCACTGGAAGCCTCGAAACAGAGACTTAAAAGCCCAAACTTGGCCGGCCCCAGGAAAGAGCAAGGAAGAGGAAAGCCTGATGTCAGAGAGGTTTAACAAGGTGCCTGGCCTCATTAACAAGATGGCCGAGTGTGAAGAAGAAGAAGAAGAAGAAGACTTAAATATTTTCATGCAACACACGGAATTATTGAAAACCCGGACGTGGACCATCTAATTGTGCCCTGACAGCCACTTCTGGTATACTGACAACAATTTGGGAACCACCGACGTCTGTACAGTCTACACTTCCTAAGCGACACACCACATGACCTTTCGCAGACACCTACTTGACCCTTTCCGGACCCCGAGTTTGGACCCTGTGCTCTGTGGCCTTTTTCACAACAGAAGAGCTTTGGAATAACAATATTTCATATATATATATATTCATCCTAGTATATGAACTGTTATACATACCATATGGTACCCGCTTTGTTTATCGAACTAGTGAATTCCAAAAGTTCATCTTTCAGCTGATTTTCCTTACTCTTGCTACCTGGTTGGCTCAGTAAATCCGTATCTACGTATTTCGCCTGTTATCTTCCTGGTTGACTTATTACTTCCTTATCTATTTGCCTGATTTATTAATCTGCATATCTGTCTGCTTGATTTATTATCTCCCTATCTAACAGGTGGAATTATCTGCTCTTCTATCTTGTTGACTTTATCCTCTCATCTACACAAATAGTTGGTTATCTCTGGTCTACATGAGTTGGTTATCTGCCTGACTGATTTATTTTCTTTTCATCTATCTGATTGATTGTTATGTCTATTTTTTACCTGGTCAACTTACTATGTCTTTATCCACCTGGATAACTTATTATCTAGCTGGCTAATTTCTCTCTAACAACCTGGTTAACTTATTATCCCCATTGCCTCCATATCTACCTGGTTAACTTATTGTCTCCCTATCTACCTGGCTAACTTGTTATGTCACTATCTACCTGGTTAACATATTATCTATCTACCTGGTTAACGTATTATCTATCTACCTGGTTAACGTTTTATCTACCTGGTTAACTTATTTTCTCCCTATCTACCTGGTTAACTTGTTATGTCACTATCTACCTGGTTAACGTATCGTCTATCTACCTGGTTAACTTATTATCTCCATATCTACCTGGTTAACTTATTTTCTCCCTATCTACCTGGTTAACTTGTTATGTCACTATCTACCTGGTTAACGTATCGTCTATCTACCTGGTTAACTTATTATCTCCATATCTACCTGGTTAACTTATTTTCTCCCTATCTACCTGGTTAACTTATTATCTCCATATCTACCTATTTACCGTATTATCTCACTATCAAGCTGGTTAAATTACTATCTCTCTATCTACCAGGTTAACTCAATATCTATCTGCTTTGTTAACTTATTATCTCATTATCTGCTTTGTTAACTTATTATCTCTCTATCTGCTTTGTTAACTTATTATCTCCCCATCTGTTTATTTAACTTATTATCTCTCTACCTGCTTTGTTAACTTATTATCTCCCATCTGTTTTGTTAACTTATAATCTCCAATCTGCTTTGTTAACTTACTATCTCTCTATCTGTTTTGTTAACTTATTATCACCCTATCTGATTTGTTAACTTAAAATCTCCAATTTTTGGTAACTTATTATCACCCTGTCTGCTCTGTTAAGTTAGTATCTCCTACGGTACCTGCGTTGTTAACCTATTATCTTCCTAATTCAGTCAGTCAGTCAGTCATTTCCATGTCCCGTGCGGAACTTTGCCTCCCTAACGGCTCTCCTGTAGGCTTCTCGGTTGTAAGCAAGATGCCCTGCTGCTGATTCGTCTATTTGCAGATTATCAACGATGTCTTGCAGCCATCTTCACCTTGATCTTCCTCTCTTTCTTTTTCCCATTATGTATCCTTCCAAGACTATCTTCTCTAAATTATCATGACGTTTAATGTGTCTAAAATATTTAAGTTTTCTCTCTTTAATCCTCTTTACTAGCCAGCTTTCTTCAATATTAAGTTCATATAGTATGGATATATTTGTTCTTTTTTTAATGTCCACGATATTTGAAGGACTCTTCTGTGGCATTTACATTCAAAGGCATTTATGTGTTTCTGAGCTGTTTTGTTAAGTGTCCAGGTCTCACATGCATATATTGCGATGGGAAAGATCCATGCTGTTAAAAATCTTACTTTTCTTTTTAGTTCAGTTCTCCCTAATTACCTGATTAAATTAACCTCCTCCTCCTCATCCTCCTCCTTCTTCTTCTTCTTCTTCTGCTTCTTCTTCTTCAAACTCGGCCATCTTGTTAATGAGGCCAGGCACGTTGTTAAACCTCTCTGACATCAGGCTTTCCTCTTCCTTGCTCTTTCCTGGGGCCGGCCAAGTTTGGGCTTTTAAGTCTCTGTTTCGAGGCTTCCAGAGGCTATTGTTGGACAGCACTTAAGAGGGAAGTTTTGCTTTTGGCCCCATAATCCAGGGGAATATCTTAAACCTTCGCCCGGTTGGCCAGACATAAGAAACTTCGCCATGGTAAAGATTACAACAGGGACAGACACATTTTTCAAATGAGAAACACGGAAGCTACGGCAAAGTAAACTGACTCAGAACATTGTTGTATGGTTACAGTTCGAAGAAAATAACAGACAATGGACTTTAGACGCGAGAGAAAGAAAAACTGACATGAGAATTAGCTAGGGACTCAAACCACGGACTCTGGTAGGGTGAGGTGCCGCCAAAGCAGGGGAAACAGCGCACAGATTGTCTGACTGTGCTTACTGCTCTCTTTCTCTATTTTTCTGATGCTGTTTCCTGTCCGATTTCTCTGTTTCTCTGACTCTGTTTATTTCCTAGATGTCTCTAGTTATTTGATGTTGTGTGCTGCCTGCTTTCTCTAGTTTTCTGACATTGTTTACTGCCTGATTTCTCTAGTTTTCTGACATTGTTTACTGCCTGATTTCTCTAGTTTTCTGACATTGTTTACTGCCTGCTTTCTCTAGTTTTCTGACATTGTTTACTGCCTGCTTTGTCTAGTTTTCTGACATTGTTTACTGCCTGCTTTCTCTAGTTTTCTGACATTGTTTACTGCCTGCTTTCTCTAGTTTTCTGACATTGTTTACTGCCTGCTTTCTCTAGTTTTCTGACATTGTTTACTGCCTGCTTTCTCTAGTTTTCTGACATTGTTTACTGCCTGCTTTCTCTAGTTCTCTTACATTGTTCACTGTCAGCTGTCTCTAATTTCTCTGACAGTTTACTACTTGATTTCTGTAGTTCTCTGACATTATTTATTGCTCGCTGTCTCTAGTTCTCTGCCTCTATTTCTCTGCTGTCTCTAGTTCTCTGACAGTGTTCACTGCCAACTGGTTGTTATCTCAACAGGGGGGGGGGGAGCCAAAAAAGCAGCGAATGTGCAATGCTTCTTTTACAGACTCTGTGGCCACGGGGACTGTATGAAGCTTGTGATGGATTACAGAGCACTGAAACAGATGAACCGTTGTATGAACGAACATTTATTTTCGTTAACCCATAATATCCCGAACAGTGGAGGTTGGCTGAAATGAAAGGTGTAACAAGGGTTAATATTGTTCAGGGCAAAAGAACATAAATTTTGCCCTTGAACGAAAAGCAAACATGAAGTGCAAAAAATTCCACTTCACATAATGGAGATGTGATTTTTTTGTCTTAACTTTTGACCAAAAAAAAAAAACAAAAACAAAAAACAAAACTGACGCCACGATACGTGCATCACATGTCATTTACTGTTAGTCCTCTAGCTGCAGTTCTTCTTTTTTTCTTCTTCTTCTTGTTCTTCTTTCTTTCTTTCTTCTTCGATGAAAAAACATAGCTACATATCCGCCTATAATGAATGTCAGATCTGACTAATAACAAGGAAGCGATAGAAACAAATCTGTACCAACGTGGCATGTCTTCAATGAAGTATTTTGTATAAAGGTGGGCATGTTTTCCTTTACTTTCTCCACGTTATCGAAGCATCGAGAGAATATGTTGCTCAGTCTCATGTTTTCCGTTACCTTCTCAGTGGTTCTGAGGTTTATAGAGAATATGGTGCTAAATCTTGTGTTTTCCTTTACCTTCTCAATGGTTTTAATGTTTATAGAGAATGTGGTGCTAAATCTCGTGTTTTCCTTTACCTTCTCAATGTTATTGAAGCATCGAGTGAATATGGTGCTAAATCTCACTTTTTTCTTTACCTTCTCAGTGTTATTGAAGCATCGAGAGATGTATGGTGCTAAATCTCATGTTTTCCTTTAGCTTCTCAATGGTTTTGAGGTTTATAGAGAATATGGTGCTAAATCTCATATATTCCTTGACCTTTAGGACACCTGCCATCAATATCATGCCTGATGGTCTATCGTTCCCCAGAACCGGAGGAGCCAGGTATCCTATTCTACCACAAAGCTGACCGAAGGACTAGAAGTACACCACTTACTCTTCTCTCCAGCCCTCCAGTTTTCCCACCAGATTTGGATCATCATCGTTTCATTCGGAATACGCCTACAGGTGCTTCGGTTTTCCCATAATAAATAAGGATGTCTTAAGCCTCAGTGAGAGTTGAGTGTAGCTGGCGTGTCGTTCAGGGGCCCCCATGGGCTTATCTCATCTTAAGATGGGCTTGATGGTGGATGAACACAAAATGGGTACTCATTAGAGCGTGGGGGGGGGGGCCTCGAAAATGTTAGTATTAAGTCACAAAATTCCTCTCAGAGGTATTAGATCTCTGCACAGGTGCATGTACTCCGTAGTGTCAGCGACGATTCTTGTAAACGACACCACGTAGCAGGGAGGAACAGGCCCCGCCGCCTACAATCTAGAGAAGCGCCGTTGTTATTGATTTGGCCACTCCCATTTCCTCGCGAGATATACTCCAGTTTCCTGGAAACACTCTTCACTATTAAATCATTTTATTCCTGTACATGGCACTCGACGATTGTCTACAACAGTGGTTCTCAACATGTGATCTAGCAGACCACAAGCGGTCCTTGCTGCATTATCAGGTGGCGTTATCAGATTGGTATTAGGTACCATCGACTAAATGGCGCCTTGAGTAGCTGATTGGTTAGGATCTCAGTTTACTAATCCGGTGGTGCCGAGTTCAAGCCCCAGCAATGAAGATTTTTTTTTTCTGGTAGCACTACACCCAAAAGACCACAGGATTGACCCATGCTCTAAAAATGGGTACCAGAGAAGTCTGAGAGAGCTAAATGCGGCCAGGCGTGGAAATGACCGCATCACACTTTCATGTGCCGATTGTCTTGGAAATACGGGCCTAACACCGTATCTCCAATATGCCTTAATGGTATAGAAACGGGAATTTTACCCTTACTGTACCATTGCCATTTGTTGAATAAACCAATTGAAGGTTCAGGGTATCATGATAATATACACCAGATTGTGGTCTACGACTCATACTTAGCTGGAAAAATGGGTCCTGAGTGTTTGAGAACCGCGGGTCTACAGAGCGGCTGCAGTAGCTGTAATAATGTGTATTATGATCATCATCATGTGCCATGCATGGAGGCATCGGTGACTATGTTTCTCCACGGTTTTTGATCTTTCATGTTATTATCCATTATTTCTGTTGTTGTACTTCTCACACGCCATTTTGTCAAGCCATCTAAGGTTTTTCTCTCTCTTGGTCTGCCTCTACCTTTTCTGCCTCCTATTTTCCCTGTTGTCGCGATGTCTTCGATTCCTCTTCTTCTTACTTATATGGACAATGAATGTCTTGACTGTCTCTCCCGTGATGTGTTTCATTAAGGTTCGCTTCTCACTGGCTTTTCTTAGGTATTCTTCTGTTGTTATTTTAGCTGTGCAATGGAATTCTTAACATTCTTCGTGGGAAAATGTGAGTTATGTTTAACTTTATTCTGACTGCAAACGACGTGCGAGAATATTAAAATAACTATACTGTACATGTTTAGTTATTATATATTGTTGAGTGTGTAAATAACAGAATAAATGTTTTGAAATCTTACTCATGTCTGTTAAGTAATTTTACATTTGTATCAAACTAAAGCGGAATGTTTGCATTACAGCTGCAACAGAACAGAATGTTAAGGGGAAATAACTTATGTAAAGTTGACGCCCCTGAATATCGTATATTACTTACTGTCAGTGACTCACTTTGAGTTCAGTTCTAGGCGTACCAGAGCGACTTCATGAAATTATGTGAGAAAAGGAAAGCAATTTGTGGTTTTTCGTTAGATTTTTATCGTCCAGTCTTCGTCTTGTACAGCCGTGTAAAGATGTAGATCGTTTTCGCCTTCGTTACATGTGTGAGAATGTGAGAGACTGTTACGTCTATATTTCTTGTGTTTTTTGGCTACTGATGGACTTTCAGTTAACCGTGGTGGTGGAAGTGTACCACTGGAGGTAGTCGTCTCTTTCTGGCGGCTGGTAACTTTGATGTTACTTCGTCATGATTCATCAGTTTTGGATGCCATCATCATCAAGAGTCATCCATTAAACTCACCTGGTGTATTCTGAAAAGTTAATTTTATGGCAACTATTCAATCGTGGTGTGAGATGTCTTACTTGGTTACTTGTGAAGTGTGAGATGTCTTAACTGGGTACTTGTGAAGGTGTGAAATGTCTTACCTGGAGTACTTATGAAGTTTAAGATATCTTACTTGGGTACCTGTAAAGTGTGAGATGTCTTAACTGAGTACCTGTAAAGTGTGAGATGTCTTACCTGGGTACCTGTAAAGTGTGAGATGTCTTACCTGGGTACCTGTGAAGTGTGAAATGTCTCACATGGGTACCCGTGAAGTGTGAGATGGCTTACCTGGGTACCTGTGAAGTGTGAAATGTCTCACATGGGTACCCGTGAAGTGTGAGATGACTTACCTGGGTACCTGTGAAACGTTTAACTTACAGGGCTTGTGCCGATATTGTTTGTGACCGTGTGTTGCATATATATTCAACCATTCCACACAGTGTCATCCCATGAGGAACAGAGGCGAGCACAGCTGATGCCGTTGTTTGGTAGGAAGAGGGGGGAGGTGTAAGGGAGGGGAGAACTGTAACACAGCGAACGATCACTAATGAATGTAGCATATCATAGAGAACTGCACGACTAATTCATCATCTTTATAAATTAGAATTCGTTCGTTCGTTGTCGTAAGATCATAGATATTGAAGAGCTCAAATGGGAGAACAACCCCTTACATCCTGCAGAATGAAGAATTGGGGAGGAGGAACGGATAAGCTCCCTTTGTGGAGGGAAACGAAGAACCCACTATGAAAGCGTGACGGGGGCAGTTAGTATACACGACGCGTTGGAACTTGTAGCGGAACAGATAAGGTCTTGTCTGCAGTTACACAACCTCATGAGATGAGTCAAATCAATCCAGGCAACTAGGTATTTTGTTAGCCTGTTCTAGTGTATTCTTCTTGTTGTTCTTCTTCTTCTTGCTCTCTATACTACTACTACTACTACTACTACTACTACTACTACTACTACTACTACTACTACTACTACTACTATTACTTTTTCCTCTTCCTATTATTATTATTATTATTATTATTTAAATGCAGTTGTTCAGATACTTCAGATGTGTATGAAGTCTTTGGCAATTGTACATGGATCTCCATCCAATAAAAGTGAAGGTTAGACTGACAGCACAGTTGTCACGGTCCCCGAATCAAGCTGGCCAAAACCCCACCCCACCCCACCCCCCACCTACGTTAGTGCATCCAGCAACAAACTTATCCCAGCAGGGCAGGGATCGCCATAGTTTACTCCTCACGGCCTTGAAGTCTGCTAAAGAAGCACTGAACCTCTTCATGTTTTCTAGCTTTCACTCTAGGTCTTCATGAACAGCCGCCTGAAACCAAAACTCCCCAGTTGGGCACGAAGATTCTCCTTCAACATCTTCACCCCGTGGGCTCCAGAAGAGAATCCTGCTGGCAGTTCAAGCAATATGGAACAAGAAACAAGCTGTAGATTCGTTTCATTTCATCCGTTTCGCTGTTTCTTGCCAACTTTTCTGCAGCTTTTATCGAGCTGTTTTCTAAAGAGCAGTGTTGAGTATAATCCACTTTAAATCTCACTCTTTCAATTGCTGTGTTGTTTGAGTTAAGCTAAATATCCACTTTTCTTTTTGTTTTTTTTTAAATGTTAATTTAACCATTGTTAATTTTTTTATGCCGATATTTCTTTCATCTTTCTTTCATAGTAATTTGTAAAACATGGCAAAAAATTAGTTTCAAAGATAAATATCGTGGAACAGAGAACAATGGACTGTGGCGTGAAGTACGTAAGGTAGTTTTAGAACTATTTTTCAACCGATTAGCCACTCTGTGTCCATCCGCTGCAAGAAAAAAAGTAAAAGCCCCTTTCCATGCCCTTGAAGCGTATTGAGGATACGGTGCTAGGTCCGTATTTTCATGACCGTCGGCACATGGTGTGGTCAGTGTCACACCTGGCCGCATTTACCTTCCCAGACTATAATCTGAAACTAATTTTTTTTTAAAAACATATTCGTTGGTTTGTTGTTTTTGTCCAAGTATGCACTAGAACGGCAGGATACCGTGTGTGTATGTTTGTTTGAAGTTGGTGCCTGCAGAGAGACTGAGTCTAAGCTACGGAATTTCTGTGTCACGACCTCTTTTATTTTCTGTTGTCACGATCTTCGTTTCGACTGAGCAGGTACTAATGACTTCGCTTTCAAACACCTTTTTGGTTTGTTTTTTTTGAGGTGCTAGGTAATATAGTTAGTTGGTACGCTGTTCTCTCGTAGCTAGACGGCTGCTGGTCCTACCGGATTCCCTGGTTCGAATCCCAGGTAATTCTCTTGTGGTTTTTCTTTCTCTCACGTCTCACTAAAGTGCTTTGTCTACGACTTTTTTTTTTCGAGGTCTAATCCTACAAAACTGTGCTCTCTTACTTTACCTTCCTAGATTTCTCTGGTACCCATTTTTTTTAAAGAGGCTGGGTGAACCGTAGAGCACTTATTTTGGTGTGGTCGTACCAGAAAAAAAAAATCCCCCATCTCTTGGGAATTGAACCCGATACCACCGGATTAGTAGATCCAGCGCCTAACCACTCAACCAACCAGACCGCCTCATCCACTACAAGCCCACTTGAAACGGGAGAAGCTCTCCAGGTTCCGAAGCCCTGCAGGTTCCGAAGCCCTCCAGGTTCCGAAGCAATGGAGCTACTTTCCCTTCCCTTCCCTCTCCCCCCCCCCCCCCCCCCCCCCCCCCCCATTCGTCGCTTGGGCCGGCGATGGCCTGACATTTCCACCAAGCTATAGGACTTCTACAATCTGACATTTTATTTCATCTCGATTCGTAGCTATCCATTAGTTAGTTTTCTGGATCATCCTACCCGAGTTCCTGGCGAGTCCACAGGTGGACCAATCACCTGCTCAGTGTACCTGTCAACGCCGAGGAAAGTGACAATACCTGTCCCGTGTTGACTTAACAATTCTTGTTCTGTCACGACCAGGAAGCCCGGAGTCTGACATTGTCACATTCTTTTTGTCCACGTCATTGTCACATTCTTTTTTTTTTTTCTCCACCATGTCTTTCAATCCCAAGCACAGATTATGGTGTCACTTCTCGCAATGCTTCTCCGTGCCAGGTAAAAGCTCATAAGTTTTAACTTTTTAACTTCAAACACCGTCAAAATCTGGTTGAATTCAATAACAGTCTCCCTTCCTTAACTCTTTAACTTCTGAATGGCCTACACTGTCGGAATAGACATATGACGATAAAATTTTGGTAAAAACAAACTAGATTATAACTTAATAAAGGGATTTGTTCTGGTTAGAAATGTGCTATTTTTCATTTTATTTACGCTTTACCTAAACATCGCTCCGAGCAATGATTTGCATGGGCATTAAAGGTCAACAGGCACTGCCGTGGTTGTTTTGGAGTTAAACAGTTAATATTTGTACTTTCCATACACAATTTAGTAACCGTCGCAGTATGTTCACTGTGTGCCTGTGTTAACTCTTTCAATGTTTATTAATTTATGTAAGCGACATGGCGGTATCGTGTAACATATGAATATGCAGTAATCACAACACATATGTTTAGCATTTCTGCACACAGAAAATCCCCCGATTTATGTAGAGTGGATTGTTCATTAACGTTATACGTAATTCGATGTTCACGTAAATCGGAGCCATGTTGCGTTACGTATACCAAACCGGCGGGAGGAATTTTGCGATGTCAATGTGTTCTGTAAAAATTCCGCAAGTTTTAACATTTCTTATGTAAGTCAGGATATACGTATATCGGAGTTAGTCTGTATTTTTCTAATGCGTAGATTATAGGTTGAGTAATTTTAAATTTTACTCAAGCTTTGGATGTATTTAGTATATTTGTACTAAAGTGAATGATTGTGACAAAGTGAAAAGTGACAGTTGAAGGGTCACATTCACTTTCTTGACCAGTTCTTCAGCTTTTGATTAAAGTTCGGTTGGTGTTTCTAAATGCTCTGCCATACTAGCCTTTAAAAAAGGGATGTCTGATATTTGTCTGTTTTATCCTTGTATCTGTTTGATCTTTATCTTTTGGATTCTTATCTAGATGGATATTATCTGTTTGATCCTTGTGTCTGTCTTCTTCTTGTCTTTTTCATCCAGTGTCTGCCTGAGTCTTGTCTACCTGACCCTTGCGTCTGTTTCTTGTCTGTCCGACCATTGTCTATCTGACGTCTGTCTGTATGATTTTTGTGTATGCTTGATGCTTGTTTGTCTGATCTTTGTTTCTGTCAGAGACTTGTCCGACTGATCTTTGTGTCTGTTTGGGCCCATTTTGTCTGATTTTTATGTCTGCCTGATCTCTGTGTCTGTCTGATCACTGTTTCTGTCTGAATCTTATCTGTTTGATCCTTATTTGTTTGATCTTTGTCTGTTTGATCCTTGTCTGTCTGATTGTTGTCTCTGATCCTTGTGTCTGATTCTTGTCTATCTGATTCTTGTGTCTGATTCTTGTCTATCTGATCCTTGTCTGATTCTCGTGTCTGATCACTGCCAATCTGATCTTTGTTTCTGATCCTTGTCTATCTGATCTTTGTGTTTGATCCTTATATCTGATCGTGTCTATCTGATATTGTGTCTGATTCGTGTCCATCTCATATTGTGTCTGATCCGTGTCCATCTGATATTGTGTCTGATCCGTGTCTATCGATATTGTGTCTGATCCTTGTCTATCTGATCTTTGTGTTTGATCCTTATATCTGATCCGTGTCTATCTGATATTGTGTCTGATTCGTGTCTATCTGATATTGTGTCTGATCCATGTCTATCTGATATTGTGTCTGATCCGTGTCTATCTGATATTGTGTCTGATCCGTGTCTATCTGACATTGTGTTTGATCCTTATATCTGATATTGTGTCTGATCCGTGTCTATGTGATATTGTGTCTGATCCGTGTCTATCTGATATTGCGTCTGATCCGTGTCTATCTGATATTGTGTCTGATCCGTGTCTATCTGATATTGTATTTGATCCATGTCTATCTGATATTAAGTCTGATCCTTGTCTATCTGATATTGTGTTTGATCCGTGTCTATCTGATATTGCGTCTGATCTGTGTCTATCTTATATTGTGTCTGATCCGTGTCTATCTGATATTGCGTCTGATCCGTGTCTATCTGATATTGTGTCTGATCCGTGTCTATCTGATATTGTGTCTGATCCGTGTCTATCTGATATTAAGTCTGATCCTTGTCTATCTGTGTTTGATCCATGTCTATCTGATATTGTGCTTGATCCTTGTCGGCCTGGTCCCTGTCTTTCTAACCTTCGTCTGCTTGTTATTATGTATGCCGGATCCTGTGTCTCTGCCTAATCCTGATCTGTGGTGTCCTTGTCCATCTTGATCTATATAGTGTCTTCTCCAGCTTGTGCTGTTGCTAAAACTATCCCCCCTCCCCCCGAACCTATCTGCTCTTTCAACTATATGAAAACTTCCAATTCACTGAATCTTTTTGTTCATTTGATATAACTGAACAAATCTGAAATTTCGCTCCCTTGTTCACAAATAACTACCATTGCCGGCCATCAGAAACCAATTTACTCGACGGCTTTGTAAAACTTTTCCCCTCTGTTTGCCTCAGAGTATTACAAATTTCTATGAAAGTCTAGAGGACAATGACTTGTGTGTGTGTGATGAGACGAGACAATTAATTAAGGTAGATTCTATCATGGACGCCGACGGGAAAATAGAATGGGAACACTGATTGACTTCGCAGGAACACTAGATAGATTGTAATAGTCTGAGGATACAGGACGGTTATCCAGGATGTATTCGTGTCATTGTTATAGGTTAGAGCGGTCGATGATGAAAAGAAAGTGCCAGGTTCGATTCCCTGCTCGGGTGAAGTTTTTTTTTTTTACCGTCGGATATCGGGGTCCATACCGTCTAGGAATAGGTACCAGTTTTTTACCGTCGGACATTGGGGTCCATACCGTCTAGGAATAGGTACCAGTTTCTTCTTCTTCTTCTTCTTTCTCACTGGAGAAGTACTGTTTCTTTGCAGACGATGTGATGAACAGACGTTGAGGAAGTTTCGTGTCTGACTAGGAGCATGTAGTGACCATTTTTTTTTTCAATGCTTGAGTGGAACTAAAGAGCACGGGGTGTGCAGTGCTTCTTTAGCAGACTCCACCACCATGGAGACTATGGCGATGCTTGCCCCGTCAGCCAGGCTAGATAGACAGAGGAGGCCGGGGTCTTGGCCCGACAAATGAAGCGAGGACAGGCGCTGGTCTGCCTAGCTCGTAGTGCTGTGACCTGAAGGTGTTGGGGCGGTGTAGTGGTTAGCGCACCAGCCTGCCAGTCAGAAGATCCCTGGTTCGATTTCACACTGGAGAGGAACTTTTCGGACCGACAGGGTGTCAGATCAGCCTAAAGAATAGATACCTGGGGTTTCCATTAAAAAAAAAAGGGCAGCGAGGACAGGTACTGGCATCATACCTAAAAATAAACTAATGTGGCCTAGAAATGTGAAGGCACTAAAACTTCAAGCCACTACGGAGTAGTCTAAAAAAACAACGTGTTGTTCCTGTATTAGCCAGTCACCATATACGTAATAGTAAAAAAAAAACAAGGTGTTGATCCTGTATTAGCCAGTCACCATATACGTAATAGTAAAAAAAAAACAAGGTGTTGATCCGTGTCTATCTGATATTGTGTCTGATCTATGTCTATCTGATATTGTGTCTGATCTGTGTCTATCTGATATTGCGTCTGATCCGTGTCTATCTGATATTGTGTCTGATCCGTGTCTATCTGATATTATGTCTGATCCGTTTCTATTTGATATTATGTCTGATCCGTGTCTATCTGATATTGCGTCTGATCCGTGTCTATCTGATATTGTGTCTGTTCCGTGTCTATCTGATATTGTGTTTGATCCTTATATCTGATATTGCGTCTGATCCATGTCTATCTGATATTGTGTCTGATCCATGTCTATCTGATATTGTGTCTGATCTGTGTCTATCTGATATTGCGTCTGATTCGTGTCCATCTGATATTGTGTCTGATCCATGTCTATCTGATATTGTATTTGATCCATGTCTATCTGATATTGTGTCTGATCTGTGTCTATCTGATATTAAGTCTGGTCCTTGTCTATCTGATATTGTGTTTGATCCATGTCTATCTGATATTGTGCTTGATCCTTGTCGGCCTGGTCCCTGTCTTTCTAACCTTCGTCTGCTTGTTATTATGTATGCCTGATCCTGTGTCTCTGCATAATCCTGATCTGTGGTGTCCTTGTCCATCTTGATCTATATAGTGTCTTCTCCAGCTTGTGCTGTTGCTAAAACTATCCCCCCTCCCCCCGAACCTATCTGCTCTTTCAACTATATGAAAACTTCCAATTCACTGAATCTTTTTGTTCATTTGATATAACTGAACAAATCTGAAATTTCGCTCCCTTGTTCACAAATAACTACCATTGCCGGCCATCGGAAACCAATTTACTCGACGGCTTTGTAAAACTTTTCCCCTCTGTTTGCCTCAGAGTATTACAAATTTCTATGAAAGTCTAGAGGACAATGACTTGTGTGTGTGTGATGAGACGAGACAATTAATTAAGGTAGATTCTATCATGGACGCCGACGGGAAAATAGAATGGGAACACTGATTGACTTCGCAGGAACACTAGATAGATTGTAATAGTCTGAGGATACAGGACGGTTATCCAGGATGTATTCGTGTCATTGTTATAGGTTAGAGCGGTCGATGATGAAAAGAAAGTGCCAGGTTCGATTCCCTGCTCGGGTGAAGTTTTTTTTTTTTACCGTCGGATATCGGGGTCCATACCGTCTAGGAATAGGTACCAGTTTTTTACCGTCGGACATTGGGGTCCATACCGTCTAGGAATAGGTACCAGTTTCTTCTTCTTCTTCTTCTTTCTCACTGGAGAAGTACTGTTTCTTTGCAGACGATGTGATGAACAGACGTTGAGGAAGTTTCGTGTCTGACTAGGAGCATGTAGTGACCATTTTTTTTTTCAATGCTTGAGTGGAACTAAAGAGCACGGGGTGTGCAGTGCTTCTTTAGCAGACTCCACCACCATGGAGACTATGGCGATGCTTGCCCCGTCAGCCAGGCTAGATAGACAGAGGAGGCCGGGGTCTTGGCCCGACAAATGAAGCGAGGACAGGCGCTGGTCTGCCTAGCTCGTAGTGCTGTGACCTGAAGGTGTTGGGGCGGTGTAGTGGTTAGCGCACCAGCCTGCCAGTCAGAAGATCCCTGGTTCGATTTCACACTGGAGAGGAACTTTTCGGACCGACAGGGTGTCAGATCAGCCTAAAGAATAGATACCTGGGGTTTCCATTAAAAAAAAAAGGGCAGCGAGGACAGGTACTGGCATCATACCTAAAAATAAACTAATGTGGCCTAGAAATGTGAAGGCACTAAAACTTCAAGCCACTACGGAGTAGTCTAAAAAAACAACGTGTTGTTCCTGTATTAGCCAGTCACCATATACGTAATAGTAAAAAAAAAACAAGGTGTTGATCCTGTATTAGCCAGTCACCATATACGTAATAGTAAAAAAAAAACAAGGTGTTGATCCTGTATTAGCCAGTCACCATATACGTAATAGTAAAAAAAAAACAAGGTGTTGATCCTGTATTAGCCAGTCACCATATACGTAATAGTAAAAAAAAAACAAGGTGTTGATCCTGTATTAGCCAGTCACCATATACGTAATAGTAAAAAAAAAACAACGTGTTGTTCCTGTATTAGCCAGTCACCATATACGTAATAGTAAAAAAAAAACAAGGTGTTGATCCTGTATTAGCCAGTCACCATATACGTAATAGTAAAAAAAAACAACGTGTTGTTCCTGTATTAGCCAGTCACCATATACGTAATAGTAAAAAAAAAACAAGGTGTTGATCCTGTATTAGCCAGTCACCATATACGTAATAGTAAAAAAAAAACAACGTGTTGTTCCTGTATTAGCCAGTCACCATATACGTAATAGTAAAAAAAAACAAGGTGTTGATCCTGTATTAGCCAGTCACCATATACGTAATAGAAAAAAAAAACAAGGTGTTGATCCTGTATTAGCCAGTCACCATATACGTAATAGTAAAAAAAAAACAAGGTGTTGTTCCTGTATTAGCCAGTCACCATATACGTAATAGTAAAAAAAAACAAGGTGTTGATCCTGTATTAGCCAGTCACCATATACGTAATAGTAAAAAAAAAAACGACGTGTTGTTCCTGTACTAGCCAGTCACCATATACGAAATAGTCTAAAAAAACGACGTTTTGTTTCTAAGGAGGCTGGGGGATAGGCCAACGACCTTTTCTCTGTAAAAAACAAACAAACAAACAAACAAACAAACAACAAAACAGGAGCGTTACAGAAACACGGAGAGGAAAACCAGGAAACTTTGTCTTGGAAATGGAAAGGGGCTCTGATAACAGAGCACATGACCTTGTGCAGTCAAAGCCGAAAGGAAACTGCAGAACCGACATCCCAACTGAGTACCATGAAACCTTTCACCATTATTCAGAGAACGTACCATGGCATTTATGTAGCATTTGATTAACCTATCTCCGATGGATTCTTCAGAGAACATGCTATGACCAATACATTGGGTTTTTTGAGAAACAGATGGTCTTGGTAAATCAAAATGAGGTGACCAAATCTTTCAACTCATTTACTGAGACAGCGGTGAGAGATAAGAGAAGTAACGAATGAGGGAGAAACTGGTTCTAGTAATATAGGTAGACAGGAGCGTGGTTCAGTTTGACTAAGAAATGTGCAGGGAAATGGCCAACTTGTACTTGTACTACCTCCTTGTAGCTGTGAGCTGGTGTTCTTTGCAGCCGATGCTGTGGAGGTGGTGAGGCACAGCATCGGATCGGCGTGGGAGCGGGTTATGGCAGCTACTTTTTTTCAGTCCCAGAGTACAGCTAAAAAAAGTGGGGGATTGGGGGGTGTGCACTGCTTCTTTAGTAGGCTCCACTACTGTGGGACCGTGGCCATCTTTGCCCCCTTAGCCAGGCCAGGGTTGTTACTAAGGATACCAATAGAAAGGTAAGGCATTGTCTTGGTCATTTATGGGTCGCTAACCCTGAAGCTAGCATAGCAACAATGGGTCGCTAACCCTGAATCTAGCATATCAGCAATGTTTCGCTAACCCTGAAGCTAGCATATCAGCAATGGGTCGCTAACCCTGAAGCTAGCATATCAGCAATGGGTCGCTAACCCTGAAGCTAGCATATCAGCAATGGGTCGCTAACTCTGAAGCTAGCATATCAGCAATGGGTCGCTAACCCTGAAGCTAGCTATGGGTCGCTAATTGTCAAAACGGACAGTGTCTTACCCCCCCCCCCCCCGCATGCTACGAGTATAAAGAACGGGACAGCCCTGGGCAGCTTTGACTTTGACACTCCAAGGGAAGAGACGGAGGGACAGGAAACTGGGGACAGAGAGACGCACAATACAGGAGGAACTGGGAAAAGCGAGAGAGGCATGGTTTGAGGTGTCCTGACTTGCTCGGGAACAGGACTGTCCTGGAGAACCTTCGCTGCTGCCTTATGCTTCATTGGAAGCACAACGAGCTGAAGATAACTAGAAAAAAAAAACAAGGTGTTGTTCCTGTATTAGCCAGTCACCATATACGTAATAGTAAAAAAAAAACAAGGTGTTGTTCCTGTATTAGCCAGTCACTATATACGTAATAGTAAAAAAAAAACAAGGTGTTGTTCCTGTATTAGCCAGTCACTATATACGTAATAGTAAAAAAAAAACAAGGTGTTGTTCCTGTATTAGCCAGTCACCATATACGTAATAGTAAAAAAAAAAAAACAAGGTGTTGTTCCTGTATTAGCCAGTCACCATATACGTAATAGTAAAAAAAAAAACAAGGTGTTGTTCCTGTATTAGCCAGTCACTATATACGGAGTAGTAAAAAAAAACAACATGTTGTTCCTGTATTAGCCAGTCACCATATACAGAATAGTCTGAAAAAAAACGACGTGTTGTTCCTGTACTAGCCAGTCATCATATACGGAATAGTCTAAAAAAACGACGTTTTGTTTCTAAGGAGGCTGGGGGATAGGCCAACGACCATTTCTCTGTAAAAAACAAACAAACAAACAAACAAACAAACAAACAAACAAACAACAAAACAGGAGCGTTACAGAAACACGGAGAGAAAAACCAGGAAACTTTGTCTTGGGAAAAGGAAAGGGGCTCTGATAACAGAGCGCATGACCTTGTGCAGTCAAAGCCGAAAGGAAACTGCAGAACCGACATCCCAACTGAGTACCAGGACACCTTTCACCATTATTCAGAGAACGTACCATGGCATTTATGTAGCATTTGATTAACCTATCTCCGATGGATTCTTCAGAGAACATGCTATGACCAATACATTGGGTTTTTTGAGAAACAGATGGTCTTGGTAAATCAAAATGAGGTGACCAAATCTTTCAACTCATTTACTGAGACAGCGGTGAGAGATAAGAGAAGTAACGAATGAGGGAGAAACTGGTTCTAGTAATATAGGTAGACAGGAGCGTGGTTCAGTTTGACTAAGAAATGTGCAGGGAAATGGCCAACTTGTACTTGTACTACCTCCTTGTAGCTGTGAGCTGGTGTTCTTTGCAGCCGATGCTGTGGAGGTGGTGAGGCACAGCATCGGATCGGCGTGGGAGCGGGTTATGGCAGCTACTTTTTTTCAGTCCCAGAGTACAGCTAAAAAAAGTGGGGGATTGGGGGGTGTGCACTGCTTCTTTAGTAGGCTCCACTACTGTGGGACCGTGGCCATCTTTGCCCCCTTAGCCAGGCCAGGGTTGTTACTAAGGATACCAATAGAAAGGTAAGGCATTGTCTTGGTCATTTATGGGTCGCTAACCCTGAAGCTAGCATAGCAACAATGGGTCGCTAACCCTGAATCTAGCATATCAGCAATGTTTCGCTAACCCTGAAGCTAGTATATCAGCAATGGGTCGCTAACCCTGAAGCTAGCATATCAGCAATGGGTCGCTAACCCTGAAGCTAGTATATCAGCAATGGGTCGCTAACTCTGAAGCTAGCATATCAGCAATGGGTCGCTAACCCTGAAGCTAGCTATGGGTCGCTAATTGTCAAAACGGACAGTGTCTTACCCCCCCCCCCCCCCCCATGCTACGAGTATAAAGAACGGGACAGCCCTGGGCAGCTTTGACTTTGACACTCCAAGGGAAGAGACGGAGGGACAGGAAACTGGGGACAGAGAGACGCACAATACAGGAGGAACTGGGAAAAGCGAGAGAGGCATGGTTTGAGGTGTCCTGACTTGCTCGGGAACAGGACTGTCCTGGAGAACCTTCGCTGCTGCCTTATGCTTCATTGGAAGCACAACGAGCTGAAGATAACTAAGAAAAAAAAAAGATAGAAGGAGTGAGGAAAGTGGGCAGAAACGAGAGTGGCAGAAAATAAGATGAGCACGTTTAACTGAAGAACATAAATGCGTTTTTTTTTTCAAAGGGCCGCATACAAAAGCACCACAACAGATTAAAACAGTAAAGGATAAATTAACACTTAGCTCTTTGATATCCTCCTCGTAAAAAAAAAACAAAACAAAAAGAAGGAAACAGCAATCGCCCGGATAGATGTTGGTTAGCATAAAGTAGAAGCAGGCGACTGGCTGAGAAATTAGAAAGTACTGCATCAATTCTCTGTAAAATACGGCGTCGGTAGATTTTAATTTTTTTTTTCTTTTAACAAGAACATGGTCTCAGAAAGTATCCGACCCGAAGTCGGACGTGACTGGCCGAAAATAACATAACTGAGAAACAGTGCAACTTACGCCGTACTGAAGAGCTGGAGGAGGAGAAGAAGAAGAAGACGAAGAAGAAGAAGGCACTTTTTTAAAACTTAATGCACGGCTTGGATATTGGGCAAAACCTTGTATCGAACATGACCAACTCTCTTGATTATCGAATATACCTAAAATGGAGTCATCTATGTTTTCCTCCTTCTAGTGAGGTCTAGATAAGAATTGTATAGTCCATTGTCCTCAAGGTAGAAAAAGATGAAGGAAGGAAGAGAAATAGCAATAATTATAGGGCAACGAGACGAGCAGAAGGCAATTTTTAAAAAAACCGTCAAGAACAATCCAATATTTCGGCATATCGCCTTTGTCAGGTAAAACAGAACAAAACGTCAGCCTCGACTGACACCAGACCACTGAAAGCTATCACATCGGATATTACAGCCATCTTTTTATATGACACGGCACGAAAACAGCGACATTCCGTCATCGCTCGCGTCACTAAATATAACGGTAAATTAAAAATATAAAACAGTCCAGCTTCTTTCTTTCTTTCTTTCTTTTTTTTTTTTTTTCTTTCTTTCTTTTTCCATTCTCCTGCTTCGACCTAAACATCTACGAAGAAAGCTGAGGTTAGCCTAACCTGGTCGACATGACCAGCCTTACGGCGTGGTCTGTATATGCACTCGGATGTCTATATCCAAGTGCATCTCCTTCGACCTTCATAGGTATAGCACTAGGGCAGCATACGCCAGACTGTCATCTTTCAGATGACATTTATACCCTGCAAGACTGCAGACTATGGATATTTGAAGCAGCTATAAACAGACTCAGTTAAAGAAAGTTTGTTTGTTTTTTTTTTAAGTGATATCCCAGAAGACATTAGCAAAAATCATTGGAAGCAGCAGAAATGTGGTTTATTAGAAGAATGTTGCGAATTCCCTGGACAGCAAAAACAACTAATGGAGCATGTTTGATACGAGCTGGAGATACAAAAAAATCTTGTCAAAAAAAAAAAATAAGAGAGAGACAATGTACTTTCATAGGACATGCAATGAGAAGAGGGGGCATTGAAAATATTATAACATGGCTGGAAATATCCAGTAGAAGGAAGAAGAGTAGAAGGAAGAAGAGCCATGGGGGAAGACAGAGAGAAATGATACTGGATAATCTGGCGAGATGGTGTGAGAGGAGATCACCAACTGAGCTGATGGCCTGCATGAAAGATCGGGTACTCTGGAGAAGCATAACAGCCAACGCCAGTCGGCATGGCACCTGATGACGATGATGATGATGATAATATATGAAGCAAAAGTCGACGTTGCAGGGGAAAAAAACAACAAACAATATAACCCAGAATGAAATTACACACATCGAGCATTCGTTATCCGTAGAGCTTCACCTACCCTAGCGTTTTCTTCCAAGCTTAGAATTAAGGCTGGAGAAAAAGTGCGCAAACTACGGGAGACGGTCTGGGCCATGTTAACTGAAAGCAGCAGGTGTGACATATAAAATACTGCCAAGCCGAAATGAAATAAACAAAACGGCTGATGAATACTTCTAGGTGGTTGTGATATTATTTCTGTGTGTTTATGTTTTTGAGGGTTTTTTTTTGTGGCGAAGAAAATGGAAAAGACACAGGTTTTGGGAAAGGCAGAAGAGGAAGAGAGAGAGAGAGAGAGAGAGAGAATGGGAATAGTAGAGTAGGGGCAGAAAATAATATTTTAGATATAATCAGACTCTTCCCCAGGCAGGAGGGGAAAAAAAAACAGTTTTCAGACAACTCGAATGCCGTTTTTTTTTTTTTATCAAACCACAGATTGTTTTTTGTTTGTTACAAAGAAACGCATAGTTTTTTCTCTGAACAGCCCTAGACGGGAAGTCGACTGTTTTCTTAGGAATAGCTCTCGCAAGTGATTAAACCACTTCTGACATTTCCTAAAATAATGTTTTCGCGGAGAATCACTGAATGGTTTTATTATTGCCGTTTGTGTTGTTGTTGTTGTTGTTGTTGTTGTTGTTGTTGTTAGTATTGTATATCCACGCAGCTGAGAAGTAATATTTGCTAGTATTTGATACCAGGGATAGATGGATGTAATGTGAGAGCCGGAGAATATCACAATAGTGTATTTTTTAAAATGCTGTCTATTTTGTTTTATGGATGAGAAGCATGGTCCATGAATAAGAGAGTACAGCGAGAAATGGAGGTCATGGAAATGTGGTTCATAAGAAGGATGCTGGAGGTACCATGGAAAGCCAAGAGAACCAATGAAGAAGTTGTAAGAGAAGCTGGAGTTAAAAAGCAAATTATAGCAAAGATCAGAGACAGACAAACGAGATTTGTAGGACGTTTGGAGCACATTGTGGCACCTGGAAAAATTGAGGGAAAAAGAGACAGAGGAAGACAAGGAAAGAAGTTACTGAATGGGGCTGTCAGCGTGGCTAGGAAGAAAGTCACCGGCGGATCTCATAATCAAGTCTAAAGACGGGGAATTGTGGAGAGAAATGATCGCCTACGCCACGCGGCACGGCACTTGATTAATTGATTGATTTTGAAACATGTCTTCGAGCTCTATCAATTTCGCCTACCCTTGCTCTAATTCTGAGGCATACGTAGTGCGTCAGCAGCAGGGCATCTTGCATACAACCGAGAGGCCTACAGGAGAGCTGTTAGGGAGGCAAAGTTCCGCAAGGGACATGCAAATGACTGACTGATGTAGTGAAGGCTTTACAGTATCCTGTAATGTGTTTTTTTTTAAACATTACTGGTGGGGATGGGGGGATGGGAGTGAAGACATTGTCCCATGAGGCAATCAGCGACCCATAGCTGATATGCTGGCCTCAGGGTTAGCGAACCATAGCTGACCAAGACCCTGTGCCTCCTCTCCGTTGATACCATCAGTAACAGGCCTAGCTTGGCTAACGGGACAGTGATCGCCGTAGTTCCCATGGTGGTGGAGTCTGGAAAAGAAGCATTGCACACCCCCTTGCTTTTTTTTAGCTGTACTCCAGAGCTGAAAAAAAATAGCTGCTCTAACCCGCCCCCACGCTGATACGATGCTGTGCCTCAACACTTTCACAGCATCGGCTGCAAAGAACACCAGCTCGCAGTTACCTGTAGATAGTACAAGTACAAGTTAAACATTACTAAAGATTACTTTCGTATGCCATATAATTTTACTGTGTATTCATCATCATCATCATCATGTTCCTTCTCCAGAACGAAGGTTGGAGGTAATGAATCTCTAGTTCACTCGCTCCCTCACTGCTCACCAGGGCTGTGTCCTGTCCATTCTCGTATGTTATCTTTCCAACCACATCTCCGTCTTCCTTCTCGTTCTTTTTTCCTTCCACCTTTTCTCCTAGTATGATCTTCAGCATATTGTTATGTCTTCTGATATGGCCAAAATATTTTATTTTCTTATTTCTTTGAGAAGTTCACATTTTGCACTTGGAGCTTCATTTTGTTTTTATGGGCAGATTCCTGGAAAGCAGCGCTGTCTTCATGGTGTTGAATGTGTATTTTGCCAGTCCTCTTCTTTTCTTTGTCCCCATCTTACATCTCCCATCTTCAGTTAGCGTATGCCCTAGGTACCAGTAGTTTATCACTTGTTCAAGTCTCCCTTTGTTTGCAATTTATCCTTAAGTTCGCCATTCCCTGAAGGTTCTTAGTTTTTTAAAAATGTATTATTACTATAAAATTATTATTTAAAATCGGTTTTTACTATATCATATAATGTAACTTTAATGTGGTCATTTACTAAAGCTATGCACTCCCAATGGAGCATAAAGCATCACCAAAGATTCTCCAGCCAAACCTGTCTTGAGCAAAGTCGGGATACCTCAGATCATGTCTTTCTCACTTCCTTTAGTTCTTCTTGTATTGGGTGTATCCATGTCCCCAGTGGTCTGCCCCTTTTTCTTTTCATTTGAGGTGTCCAAGTCAGGGCGGTATAGACTTCTACGAGAGAGGGAAAGAGACAGAGAGACAGAAAGAGGGAGAGGGAGAGAGGGAAAAGGCAGAGAGACAGAAAGAGGGAGAGAAAGAGGGAAAGAGACAGAGAGAGAGAGGGGGGGGGGGGAAGACAGAAAGACAGAAAGAGGGAGAGAAAGGGGGAAAGAGATAGACAGAAAGCGGGAGAGAGAGGGAAAGAGACAGAGAGACAGAAAGAGGGGGAGAGAGAGAGATGGAAAAGACAAAAAGAGGAAGAGAGAGAGGGAAAGAGACAGAGAGAGAGAGAGGGAAAGAGACAGAAAGACAGAAAGAGGGATAGAGAAGGGGAAAGAGACAGAAAGACAGAAAGAGGGATAGAGAAGGGGAAAGAGACAGAGAGACAGAAAGAGAGAGAGAGGGAGAAATAGAGAGAGGGAAAGAGACCGAGAGACAGAAAGAGGGAGAAGGAGAGAGGGAAGGAAAGAGACAGAGAGGGTGTCTCGTGTGTATGTCTTTTTTTTCATTCATGGTATGTGGCCCAGCCAGTTCCATCTTCGTGTATGTATCGTAGTATGCTGATATCTTATGTCTTTGGTAACGTTTTTTTATATCATGTAATGTTACATTAATGCTGCCATTTGCTGAAGGTGTGCTGTCACTATAATGTCACCAAAAAGCAACAATTTTATCGTTTCATATAATGTTGCTTTAAAGTTGCCGTTTACTGAAGACGTATTGTTAGTATATTATCGTATGGTAGCTGTTTTTTTGTAGTACTATGCAATGTTATTTTATGTATCAAACGCTTTTACCGTTCTGTATGTAATTCTACGCTAATGTTGCCAGTTACTGAAGGTTACTGTGACACATTCCAGCTTTATTCCTAATTCGCTAGATTTTACGGTTATCGTTATGTTATGATGCAACGTTATCGTTTTATCAGAGCTGGGTGTTCCTAAAAGTAAACATGCAATTTTACCCATTGCTCGTCCGTTCCATCTCACGCTGTTAGCGTGGGGTAGAGATGTCCAGTTTTTCTGTACAGTACAAATGTTTTACCATGCTATAATAAACTTTACCACATTTGCTGTTATATACTATCATCGCAGTGCTATAATATACTGTTATCCTATTGCTATAATACACTGTTATAATGTACTGCTGTGTTATTTCAATAATGTTCCGCTGTGGCTATAATATGCTGTAATGCTATCGCTGTAATATGCTGTTATCTCTTGCTATAATATGCTGTTATCTTATTGCTATAATATGCTGTTATTTTATTGCCATAAAACACTGTTATTGCTATAATATACAGCTATCGTATTGCTATATTATCTTTCTCTCTCTCTCTCTCTCTCTGAACCTTAAGTGCCCAGGACACATGGGGCTTCCGTTAGAGTTTTCCACAAATGCCTGTCCTATGCCAGGCGAGCCCTCTATTGCTCAACATCCGCTATAGTATATCGTCATTTTATTGCTATAATATGATGTTATCTTATTGCTGTAATATGTTGTTATATTATTGCTGTTATATGGTGTTGTCTTATAGCTATAACATACTTTATTTTATTGCATTCATATACTGTTATCCTATTGCTATAATATCCTGTTACCTCACTGCTGTAATATGCTGTTATCTTATTGCTACAATATGCTGTTATCTTCTTTCTGTAATATACAGTTATCGCATTGTTATATTATGTTGTTATCTTATTTCCGTAATATATTGTTATAAAATACTTTTGTCTTCTTGCTATAATGTGCTTTCATTTTATTGCCATAAGACATGGTCATATTATCGCTATCATATACTGTTATCATATTGCTATAACAAAGCGTTATTGCGCTGGTTTTACATACTGTTGTAATATTGCTATAATATAGTGGTATATTGCTTTAATACACTGTGATAATGTTGCTGTAATATACTTTTATGGCAGTGCTATAATATATTTTAGCTATAACTAGAGATTATACTTTTATTATACATAAAAAAGTTAAAATATTAAATTTGGTAAGCTGTTACGTCATTTATGTCAGAAAGCTCGTTACTACCATATTTAAAATGTTCTAGTCCTCTTATTTATTACAACAACAACAAAAAATCATATAAAGAGATTTATAAAATGCTGTATTTATTCTGTATTACTGTATGGAGCAGAAACCTGGACTCTTGAGTAAAAACGCTAGAGAGAATAATAATAAATGTAGCAGAAACGTGGATCTATATTACAATAGGTCATATGACATGCAAAATGAACACATGCATAAGTATTTGAACAAACGCAACTGCAGAGTGAAAATTCTCAAAGAAATAAAGATGAAGATAACAAAATACTCTGGCCACATCAAGGACATAACAGTATATGAAGATCACACTAGAAGGAAGGTGGAAGTTAGAAAATAAAAATAGCGAGAGGAAGACAGAGATATAGATGGGAAGATAACGATAACATATGAGAGTGGACAGTACGATAACATATGAGAGTGGACAGTACGATAACATATGAGAGTGGACAGTACGATAACATATGAGAGTGGACAGTACGATAACATATGAGAGTGGACAGTACGATAACATACGAGAGTGGGCAGTACGATAACATACGAGAGTGGACAGTAGGATAACATACGAGAGTGGACAGTACGATAACATGCGAGAGTGGACAGTACGATAACATACGAGAGTGGACAGTACGATAACATACGAGAGTGGACAGTACGATAACATACGAGAGTGGACATTACACAGCCTGACTGAGTGCACCAATCAAGGCGAGGGAACGAGTCAACTGGAGATTCATTAGCGCCAACCTTCGTACCGAATACAGCACGCGATCCTATTATCACATTTTAAAAGAAAAAAAAAGCTAAATTTATCATGGACTGAAAGGTTTACTAGTATCACATTTAGAAAGCTCTAGAACTTTCCTCTTAAATATTCTGGACACATTAAACGTCATCATAATCTAGAGAAGACCGTCTTGGAAGGGTACCTAATGGGAAAAAGAAAGAGAAGAAGACCAAGGCGAAGATGGCTGCAAGACATCGTTGATGATCTGCAAATGGATGCATCAGTAGCAGGCCATCTTGCTCAGAACCGGGAGGCCTAAAGGAGAGCTGTTAGGAGGCAAAGTTCCGCAAAGGACATGCAAATGAATGAAATGAGAACTTTCTTCTGGAGCTGAAACATGTCACAGCTGATATCGACAGCGTCATGGTTGGAGAACAACAGCGGACCAAGACCCTGTCCCATCTCCCCGTTTGTACCACCAGTAACTGGCCTAGCATGGCTGACTGGGGCAGGGATCGCTATAGTCCAAAAAAAGCGGTTGAGTCAGCTAAAGAAGAATCGTACAGCCGCCTCCCCCTCTCCACTCCCCGGCCTTTTAGCTGTACTCAGAGCCTGGAAAAAAAGGTCCCTATTGCCTACTCCCAAGCCGACACGATGCTGTGCCACAACGGCTTCACAGCGTCGGCGACAAAGAACACCAGCTCCAGGAAAATTGAAACAAGAAGAAGTCTTAATACAATATCTCCACTGTCATCAGTTACGCACACACATACACACACCTAGATTTAATGTTATGATTTACTGAATACAAGACCAGTATAGCTACTTACAGAAGAAAATACAAGACCAGTATAGCTACTTCCAGAAGAAAATACAAGACCAGTGTAGCAACTTACAGAAGAAAATACAAGACCAGTATAGCTACTTACAGAAGAAAATACAAGACCAGTGTAGCAACTTACAGTAGAAAATACAAGACCAGTATAGCTACTTACAGAAGAAAATACAAGACCAGTGTAGCAACTTACAGAAGAAAATACAAGACCAGTGTAGCAACTTACAGAAGAAAATACAAGACCAGTGTAGCAACTTACAGAAGAAAATACAAGACCAGTATAGCTACTTACAGAAGAAAATACAAGACCAGTGTAGCAACTTACAGAAGAAAATACAAGACCAGTGTAGCAACTTACAGAAGAAAATACAAGAAAATGGATCAGCCAGTTCATCCTGATAAAAGGTAAGCTATAAAAAGAGAGAAAACAGATAAATATGGAAAATATCATACGTTTGAGGATATAACTTTATTAACAGCCACCCCGTTAGCGTAACCCATAGATTTATCTTAAAGCGAGTTATGATAAAGTTATTTTCTTCACGTGGTTTTTTTAACGTTTGCAGGCACATCTGCAGACTAACGGAGAGACGCCGTTTATACGGGTGTATGCACCGTATCGCTGCTGGTGTCCTTCATAATCGCTTTCTGCCTCGTTTTGGAATGAGCTTACAAACAGCAGCTAATAATATCCGACCCATCCAGTGTATCGTCGTTTCTGTTTGCTAGAAACTTGGAAGTGATAAGATATAGGGCCATGTTTTGTTTTGATGGGATTTATTTTACAATCCGTAATAACAAAAAAAAAAAACAAGTTCACACTAAGTGATATGCTCTTTTCTTTCTCTCTCTCTCTCTGTTTCTCTCCCTCTCTCCGTTTCTCTCCTTCTCTCTGTCTCTTTTCCTCCCGTTCTCTCCCTCTCTTGCTCTCTGTGTCTCTTTCCCCCCTCTCCCTTTTTCTTGTCTTCTCTCTCCTTCTCTCTGTCTGTGTCTATCTGTTCTCTGTTTTTTCTGTCTCTGTGTGTGTCTCTCTCTTGTTTTGTATTCTAATGAAATTTATTGTACAGTCCATAATAAAAAAAAGGTAGAGTCTAAGTGTTATGCCCGCTTTTTTATCTCTCTCCCTTTCTCTGCCTCTCTTCCTCTCTCTCTCTGTTTTTCTATGTCTCTCCTCTCAGTCTCTCTACCTCTCTCTGCTTCTTTATTTCTCTCTCTGTCTCTCTCATCCTCTCTCTGTTTCTCTCTCCCCCTCTCTGTCTCTCTCTGTTGTCTTTCTCTCTTTGTCTCTCTCTATTTCTTTCTGTCTGTCTCTTTCCTCTCTCTCTCTCTCTCTCTCTGTGTTTCTTTCTGTCTGTCTCCCTCTCCCTCTCTCTGTCTTTCTATACCACTCTGTCTGTCTTTGTCTCTCTCTGTTTTTCTCTCTCTCTCCTTCTCTCTCTGTCTCCCCGTCTCTCTCTCTCTCGCGAAAAAGTTTTGAGTATAACTATATATAAAACTAACATACAAATATACACCAAGGCACTGCGGTAAAACTGTGATAACAAAATGTTAAGACTACTTAAAACAAAACTAGGGACAGCTTTATTAATTAACAAGCACGCAGCTGTAACGTTTTCGGCGTGCACCTTAATCATTTAAAAGACATACAGGACAAAGAAACGGGGAGTTTTGAGTTCTGAGTATGTTCTCAGTATCATCATGAACAGGACACTCCCATAACCGCTCACTGCCTGTGCCAGTTAATATCACTCAAAATGTTCATCGGCTGTCACTCGTATCTGTTCTAGAAGATAAGCCATCCAGTTAGGACGCCATTTTAGGAACTACAGCAGCCCAACTGTGAAAGAAATAGGGAAAAAGAGGAGAAAATATAAATTTACGTGAATGATATAAGGGAAATTAGAGCAGGGGAAAAAAAAAGAAAATGATAATAAAATTTAAAAAAAAGGGGAGCAGTTAGCAGCTGTGACTTATGTTTAAGAGTGAGTGTTGTGAATGTTGTGATGAGTTTTTGCCACATGTGATGTGTATGTGTCTGTGGTTTTGTATGATTAAAGTGTAAACAGAAATGTTACAGCCCGTGCGTGCTTGTTACTTAATAAAGCTGTCCCTACTTTTGTTTTAAATAGTTTTAACATTCTGTCTGTCTGTCTGTCTCTCTCTCTCTCTTCATGTGTCTCCGTTTCTCTTATTCCCCTCCCCCTTTCTCTCTCTTTCTCTCTTTGCAGTTCTTAAAACCTTTAGGACTCATTGCTGGTACATAATCTCTCTCTCTCTCTCTCCTTTCTCAGTCTCTCACTCCCTCCATCCATCTCTCTCACTCCCTCTCTCTCTCTCTCTTTCAGTCTCTCTCTCTCTCCCTCAACATTTATTTAAAGCTTTAATACTCAATGCGGCCCACAGAATCTGTCTCTTTTCATTTCTGTTCCTAACTCACTCTCTCTCTCACTCTCTCTCTCTCTCCCTCCCTCCAATCATTAACTCCAGGTCATATTTCATCTTCCACATTGACTCTCCATCGTTGCTTAACAAATACACATACATAAAAACACACAAACACACATATATTCAAACATGAAAACATACGAACACATACACATTTTAAAAAAGTTATCAGTCCTTAACAGGGCAAGAAAACATCCATGCCAGCCATCACTGGGACAAGAATACATCCATGTCAGCCATCATTAGGACAAGAATACATCAATGTCAGCCATCATTGGGACAAGAATACATCCATGTCAGCCATCATTAGGACAAGAATACATCCATGTCCGCCATCATTAAGACAAGAATACATCCATGTCATCCATCACTGGGACAAGAATATGGCCGTTTCATCCATCACTGGGACAAGAATACAGCCATGTCAATCATCACTGGGACAAGAATATAGCCATGTCAGCCATCACTGGGACAAGAATATAGCCATTTCATCCATCACAGGTACAAGAATACAGCTATATCAATCATCAGTGGCACAAGAATACAGCCATGTCAGCCATCACTGATCAAGAATAAAGTCATGTGAACCATCATTGGTACAAGAATACAGCCATGTCAACCATCACTGGGACAAGAATAAAGTCATATAAGGCACCACTGGTACAAGAATAAATCATGTCACCCATCACCTGCACAAGGATACAGTCATGTCAACCATCACTAAGACAAGAATAAAACCATGTCAACCATCAGAGGGTGAAGAATGAAGCCGTGTCGGTCAGTAACCGTCGCCATTTTATATTCAGACAGCAATACAAAAAATCAGCCTGTCCCACCGGTCTGAAAGCTAAGAAGACGGCCATACTTACCTTAGCTTATACAAAAAGTTCGCTTACGTGTAAAACTCTTTTCGGACCTGAAGTGCCACTTGCCTTCAGTGCCCGCAGGTAAAATGAATGACATTTAGGCCTGAGATACAGATAATGCCAGAGATTTAATGTTGAGCATCCTTTGAAAATAAAAAAAAAGAGAACTGGGCTTATGACGTAAAGCAGGTAGGAGAACGCTAAGCTGGTACATGTTTTCATACTTCACATAGCATGCAACTGAAAGTGTAAAGTATGAAAAAAAAAGATATACACAATACTAAGTTATTGCTACACTGTACGGTAGCCCGTTGTGGTCAGAATTTGAATAAGGATGTTAAAAGTGTTATCAATGGCAGCAACTGCATTAAGTATTCGGCTGAAAAAAATCATCATCATCATCATCACCATCATCATCATCATCTCATGCAATGTCTAGATACGCATAAATAGAGAACGAAAGCCATGCATATCCCATGGATTTAAAGCCCCCAGTTCTATTTTCTTGCTCTTGTCCAGCTCGTCTTTGTTCTCCTTTGAGAAGTCCAGACTATTGTTTGGCGCGGTCGTCAATTCTATTTAATTGGCATCACGTGTACAGCGAGCCTTTTTTCTGTATCTTTGTATGTGTCTCAAGATTTTATGTCGTTCTTTACAGCGAAATTCTTGTACTTCGCTGTTCTTTATTGTCTTTTCATATGTTTCCTACGCAATACTCGTCACACATTTAAATAATATTTCTTCTTCTTCTTCTTCTTCTTCTTTGTTTTCCCTCCATTATTCTTCCCCCAAGTTTACACTAAAACTTTCCCGGGTGTTCCCCCCCCCCCCAAAAAAAAAACAAACTCATGTACAGTTTTGGCCAGTAATCTTTCCAAAATTATCCCAACTGATCTTTCCAAGTTTTTCCCAATATTCTCTCCAAATGTTTGAAACAACAAGGAAAAAAATCTTCCGGTTTTTCCCAAAATAACTTACATGTCTCAATTTTTACCCCATAAATTTTCCAACACCCCCCCCCCCCCATTCCCCTTATCTATATACATCTCTCTCTCTCTCTCTATCTCTCTCTCTATCTCTATCTCTATCTCTCTCTCTATCTCTCTCTCTCTATCTCTCTCTCTATCTCTCTCTCTATCTCTCTCTCTCTCTCCCTATCTCTCTCTATCCCTATCTCTCTCTCTCTCTCTATCTCTCTCTCTATCCCTATCTCTCTCTATCTATCTCTCTCTCTCTATCCCTATCTCTCTCTCTATCTCTCTCTATCTCTCTCTCTATCTCTCTCTATCTCTCTCTATCTCTCTCTCTATCTCTCTCTGTCTATCTCTCTCTCTCTCTCTATCTCTCTCTCTCTCTATCTCTGTCTCAAACTTTAGCTACCCAAGACACATATGCAAAGAGATTTCTACAAACGCCTGTCACTCCCACCTCCTTACGTATATACGTAGTTCCCTAGTTCTTCCCAAAATTCTTGTCAGAGTTTTTCTTTCGCAGAAATCTTCCGGGGCTTTTACCCAAATTTTAGTCTTGAGTTTTCCACCCCCCCCCCCCCCCCCAAAATGATCGCCCCATATATTTCCTATTATTCTTGCCAATTTTTAATTTTTTTTTTCTAATAATTTTCACACTTTTTTTTTCATATAGTCTTCTGAAAACTCGACTTTTTTGGGGGGACAACTTTCGTGTCATAAGTTAAAGGTTAAATTTTAATTGTTTCCGCTAAACACCCGCACAAACATACATAAATACACATACACAGCGCGAGAGAGACACACACATATTTTATGCTATATGCAGTGGTTGCGCTGTTGATTATAAACACTTATGGAAGGTTATAAAGGGATTTTTTTTCTAATAATTTTCATACTTTTTTTTTCATATAGTCTTCTGAAAACTCGACTTTTTTGGGGGGACAACTTTCGTGTCATAAGTTAAAGGTTAAATTTTAATTGTTTCCGCTAAACACCCGCACAAACATACATAAATACACATACACAGCGCGAGAGAGACACACACGCAGCGCGAGAGACACACACATATTTTATGCTATATGCAGTGGTTGCGCTGTTGATTATAGACACTTATGGAAGGTTATAAAGGGATTTTTTTTTTCTAATTGTTAACTCTTTCATTCCTGAATTTATCTCTCGTGTTCTACAAGAAAAAAAATTTTCGTGAGAAATTTTAGTAGAAAGAAACTGGAAGGAAATTACTCTACAATTTTAAAAAAAAAGCAATAAACAAACTATAGGTTGGGTTAGAAATATGCTACTTTTCATTTTATTTAGATTTTACCTGAATATCGCTGCCAGCATTTTTCTAATAGGCGTGCAAGATCTACCAATACTGCCAGTGTTGTTTTGGAATCAAAGAGTTAATTTATTTACGTTGGGAAAAAAAGGAAGGGCGGTTTTTGACACTGTTTTAATTTATAATCTAAACCTATTTCAATTTATAATCTAAACCTATTTCGGCATTAGTTGCATCGATGTACTGAGCTTAGGAAAATATGGAATGTAGACCTCAAATACTTTACTTCAGTATTAGGAACATATGGAGAGTATGGCTCACTTACTGTACCGGAAAATTAGGATCCCATGGACGACATAATTCACTTATTTTGTTTGAAAATTAGGACCCCATGGTCGGAAGAACTTTCTTACTTTACTTGAAAATTAGGATCTAATGGACGGTAGCACTTTCTTACATTACTTGAATATTAGTATCCCCATGGACAGTAGAACTTATTTTTCTTGAACATTAGGATCCCATGGTCAGTAGAACCAGCTTAATTTACTTAAATATTAAGATCCCATGGACAGTAGAACTCATTTACTTTACTTAAATATTAGGACTCCATGGACAGGAGAACTCAATTACTTACTTTAAACGTTAAGACTCCATTGACAATAGAACTCAGTTACTTTACTTAAATATTAGGACTCGATGAACAGTAGAATTCATTTACTTTACTTAAATGTTAGGACCCCATGGTCAGTAGAAACCACTTACTTTACTTAAATATTAGGACTACATAGACAGTAGAACTCATTTGCTTTAATTAAATATTATGACTCCATGAACAGTAGAACTCAAGTAGAACTCACTTACTTTATATTAGGACCCCACGGATAGTAGAACTGACGTAGAACTCACTAACTGTACTTAAATGTTATGACTCCATGGACAGTAGAACTCACTTACTTTACTTAAACATTAGGACCCCATGGACAGGAAAACCAGCAGAACTTACTTTACTTAAATACTAAAACTCCATGGACAGTAGAACTCAATTACTTTACTTAAATATTAGGACTCTAAGGACAGTAGAACTCAAGTAGAACTCACTTACTTTACTTAAATGTTAGGACTCCATGGACAGTAGAACTCACTCACTTTACTTAAATATTAGGACTCCATGGACAGTAGAACTCACTTACTTTACTTAAATATTAGGACTCCATGGACAGTATAACTCACTCACTTTACTTAAATGTTAGGACTCCATGGACAGTAGAAGTCACTCATTTTACTTAAATGTTAGGACTCCATGGACAGTAGAACTCAGTTACTTTACTTAAATATTAGGACCCCATGGACAGTAGAACTCACTTACTTTACTTTAATATTAGAACTCCATGGACGGTAGAACTCACTTACTTTACTTGAATATTAGGACCCCATGGACAGAAGAACTCACATTACTTGAACTTTAGGAACATATGGACAGGTCATTCTTTCTACCTTGAACTAAACATAATGAACATACCAAAAGCGTCTTTCCATTTTACGAGGATCTCTGTAATATCGCACCGACATATGCGAAGCATGCGCGGACTTTATATCGCAAGCGGGAATTTAACTTAAAAAAAAAAGTCCACTAACTTAAAGCTGGGATGAAATGAAACATTTAGAAGCTTCCAGGCTGATAAAAATTAATTAGCCTATATCTGGAATTCCGAAATCCTTGCGACCTGCGTGCAGGCACTGTACAGCGGATACACCACAGCAGATTTGATTCAGGCCAGAAGAATGTTTCCAGAGAGGTACAGATGGAG
>CM019721.1:58481767-58541767 GCA_009760885.1 Achatina immaculata | reverse complement strand
CTGCGTGCTCAAGTCTTTACCCTTTAAAAATAAAGATCATTCATTCATTCATTCATTCTTCATTCTTCTTCTTCTTTTGTGTTATACCTAAAAAAAATCTATTGGTTGCACTATGTCGACGTCATTCGCCTTTCGACCCAGCACTTCCGACTTTGGCACGGCGTATTTCTTTTTTCGGAAACCGAATTCTCATTCTTCTGATTGAGATCCTCAATCACTTGGTCAGACTCCTGTCTGTTTCCAGTAGCACCATTGGGAGGTGGATAGGGTCTTGGGCGGCTAGGGTTCGCAACCTTGAAGCAAGCAGGCAGCTATGGGTCACTGACCTCTCTTTCATTCAACTTGAATAATGCGTCTATGCAACCCGCTTTACAAAGAAGAAAGTACGTGAGCTAAAAAATGAAACCCTCATTATTTTAAATGAATAAAGAAAGATCCAAATGATTCCATCAACAAGGATGTATTTACAGGATATTTCCAGAAACGTGTCCACAAAATATCGCCTACATCTTCTTAATGGAGTCGCTCTTGCCAGGTAATCAAAGCAATGAGCTGCCAAAGTATCCTAGAATCTGCCTTTTATCAGATTAAAAAGTATTAGTGTTAAGCTTTGAACAGATATGGCTGGTTGGATTTCTTGACTTAATCAAGTGAAAAATATCAAAGAGAAGGTAAAAATGCTGATATGGCTGGATGGATTTCTGGATTTAATCAGTTAAAACAAAAGTGACTGAGAGATGTACGCGTTGGCAGTAGCTTCACTGTTTTGGTCTTCTTCTGCCATGTTCTGTGTGTATATCAAGGGTTTTCACACTGTAGGGGCTAAGGAGTCTGGTGATAGATTTTTGAAAGTCGAAGGCCAGTGAGCGTGGATGAATGGAGAGAATAAGATTCTATTTATTCACTATACTTTGAATAAACTTTATAATTTATATCAATACATTTTTTTTTAAATTAGAAAACCATCATCCCACAAGTCACTTGACTCTCACATGTCCAATCTGGAAAAATGATCTCAGTGCATGTGGGTGTACTCCGTAGCGCAGGCCAGAATTCTTGCCGACATCGGTCATTATAGTCATAAATCCAGCACGGAAACAAAAAAAACTATGGTCATATGATCAGCAAGGGGCGTACCATTCACCCTGCTGCAGAAATAGGTACCTGATTCTTACTAGAGCTGGGGAAGGGAAGGTGACCAGGTGTGATGCTGACCACGTCACCCTCAGGTATGCCGACAGGCCAAGGAAGACAGGCACCAACAACGTATCCCTCTGTGACATTGCCGGGTCACGAACATCTTCTCTTTTTTTTTTTATCAGGATCATTATGTCACTGTGTCTTCATAACTTAACAGGCTTACCCTCCAGGAAACCTGTTCCTACCTGAGTCCACCTTACGTTCTTATTATAACAGGCTTTTAAAATCATCAGCATGGGATGACGACGCTGTTCGATTAGGCCATCAGTGATCCATAGCTAATATGCTAGCGTCAGGGTTAGTGAACTATAACTGACCAAGACCCTGTCCTACCTCTCCGTCGGTACCCCCCCCCCACTCCCCCGTTCCCCAGAAACAGGCCTAGCCTGGGTAACGGGCCAGGGATCGCCATAGTCCCCATGGTGGTGGAGTCTGCTAAAGAAGGATTGCACACCCCCCCCCCCCCTGCTTTTTAGCTGTACTCCAGGACTAAAAAAAAACAACAACAGGTAAGCTGCCTCAATCCGCTCCCACGCCGATACGATGCCGTTCATCAACACCTCCACAGCATCGGCTGCAAAAGAACACCAGTTCGCAGTCACAGGGAGACAGCACAAGACAGGACAAGACGAGTCATCAGCGTGTCCTCGTTGAGGCTAATATTCCGTGGAGAAAATACCAACAACAACAACAACACTGTTAGAGGCTCTAGTGTAAATGAGCATGTTCAGAGAGACCTGTTGTGTTCAGGTAAGGGGAGATGGGGGAGGGGGGAAAGGAGAGGGGGAGGGAATCAGACGGCAATATTCTACTTCAAGCATCCTTTTTTTTTTTTTTTGGATCCAGGCAGACCCGAACTCTCGGGTTTTGTAATTACAGCCTTCATTATGTTAACAGCCACAACAGTACCCTGCCAACAGTAGCAGCAGCGGGCGACGGGCGAAAAATGTAAACAGAGGGCATCCATCATGATCAGCAACATCGCCATTCGCAGAGGAAGAAAAAAAGAAGAGAAAAGAACAAAAACAAAAACAAAAAACCAAAAAACATCATCAAAACAAACCCAAGTACATGGCTACGAGAAGGTGCGCTATCGCAGGCGGAAACCCGGTACCATCATCAAGGGGGAGGTAATGAGTAAATCAGAGGAAACAAAACCAGGGAGTTGGGGCAAAGTGTAACACTCTAAACAAGTGAGCTCCTGTCCTCTCATCACCACATTTTCTCTCTCTCTCTCTCTTATTCTCCTTGTCCTCTCCTTAGCCTCAGGAGAAGAACTGGAGAAACTTATAACTTCTCCTAAATGAACTCTTCCGTAGGTTCACACTGAGCTAGTAAAACCAAACTTTGTAGCTTTTATTAATCTGCCATTCTTTGCCAACTTCCATACGGACCATCATCATCATCATCATCATGTGCCGTGCCGACCGGCGTTGGCTATTATTTACGGGCTATAAACAACCGAGAAGGAGTTCTCGCCTTATTATCCACCACATTCCCTGTCCTTCCCCCCTTTTTGTTTCTTTATTTCAAACTCTCTTAAAGTGACATAAGATTTGGAGGGAGGTGCTATCGATAGTAAACTGTCTTCTGGGGTGGAGGCTGTGGGTTAGCACCCGACTGCCGCAGAGGCGTAGCTAGAGTAACAAGCTCCGCCCCCCCTCCCCCGGAGCAAATCGCAAAGTTTGAGACCCCTCCTCTCACACCCCACAATTTACGGTCTTCTTTAAATATTAAAGGTAGCACCTATATTTGCACCCCCAAATTCTAGAGTTTGCGCTTCTCCCCAAATCCCAAAGTTTGACCTTTGCCCCCCCCCCCCCAACCCCAAATTCTAGAGTTCGCGTTTCTCTCCAAATCCCAAAGTTTGACCTTTGGGCTCCCTCCCCCCCCCCCCCCCTCAATTAATCCCAAAGTCTGCGCCCCTCTCCAAATTCCACCATTTGCTTTCCCTTTCCCCATATCCCAAAGTCTGCGGCATCAGCTTTCTCATTTCCCGTGCCCTATTTTCAGAACGAGGCTAAAGTTAAATCATATTCTTTGGTGTTTTTTTTTTTAGGACTTTTCATAAAGTTGTATCGCTTATAAAATGTATTCTTCCTAAAATATATTTTATTTTTTATATTTGTTTTAGCTTAAAAAAATATTCCACAAATGTTTAACTCTTTTTCGCCAAGAGAACGCTGACAGAGTTAGTAGATCGTGAACGGCCATGTTAGAAGCAATGCCCACAGTGATTTACAAGTGAAGTTTAAGTAAAATGAAAAGTAGTACATCTCCAATCCAGCTCTAATTTCTCGTTTTTATAGTAACTTCCCTCTGAAGAAATCCAGTATTAAAATATATTTGTAAAACAACTTCTTCATGTGGAACTTTGGCCGTAGTACACTCAGTTCTATAAATGGAAAATTTCAACCATATTACACTTAGTTCTACAAATATGCAACTTCAGCCACATTACATTCAGTTCTATACGTATAAAACTTCAACCATTGTACACTCAGTTCTACAAATCTGGAACTTCAACCATATTACACTCAGTTCTATGCATATAAAACTTCAACCATATTACACTTCTACAAATCTGTTACTTCAGCCATATTAGAGGATGAGACGAAGTCATTCCTCTCTGCTACTTTTATCGCGGCTTCTGGTACCTTTTTCCTTATCTTCTCATTAACTCCCTCCAGTGATGGTAAGCTACAGTTAACTCTTTCAAATGAAATCAACGCTGGCAGTGCTGATAGATTTTGGACACCTATGCGTATCAACGCTGAGATCTATATTTCGGCAAAGTCCAAATAAAATGAAAAGTAGGAAGGTGCTAACCAAACCCATATTTTTAAATTTAAAAAAAAGTAACACCTACCAGTTTCTCTGTACCAAAGTTTGTCAGCAGATTTTGTTCTAGCAGAGCGTGGTAATTCTGTCAGGAGTGAAAGAGTTTTAAATGTTGTAAAACGCTCCCTTGTTCAGCGATCGCCAAAACTGAAATATCACGTGCAGTCCTTCCAGTTTCAAGACTTTATTATTCATATACTGAGTTACATGACTCAGTTTTATAGTCTCCTGATTTTCTTAAATCTCTCTTGGGACAGTATTGTTAGTTTTATAGTATCCTGATTTTCTTAAATCTTTCTGGGGCAGTATTGTTAGTTTTATAGTCTCATGATTTTCTTAAATCTTTCTGGGGCAGTATTGTTAGTTTTATAGTCTCATGATTTTCTTAAATCTTTCTGGGGCAGTATTGTTAGTTTTATAGTATCCTGATTTTCTTAAATCTCTCTTGGGGCAGTATTGTTAGTTTTATAGTATCCTGATTTTCTTAAATCTCTCTTGGGGCAGTATTGTTAGTTTTATAGTATCCTGATTTTCTTAAATCTCTCTTGGGGCAGTATTGTCAGTTTTATAGTATCCTGATTTTCTTAAATCTTTCTGGGGCAGTATTGTCAGTTTTATAGTCTCATGATCTTCAAAAATCTTTCTAGGGACATTACTGTCAGTTTTATAGTATCCTGATTTTCTCAAATCTTTGTGGGGGGGGGAATTATTGTCAGTTTTATAGTCTCATGATTTTCTCAAATCTGTCTGGGGTCATTATTATGTGTTTTATAATCCCTTGATCTTCTCAGATCTTTCTGAGGGCATTATTGCCATTTTTATGAACCACTGTTATGGACTGATTGTTGACGGATATGTTAATAAGAATACACGATAGCGATATCAATTCCTAGCAGATCCAAGATCGGTATACATGTCTAGTGTTAGTAGATCCAAAAAATAAAAAAAAGATACACGATAGCGATATCCATTGGTGGCAGACCCAAGATCTGGATACATATCCAGTTTTAGCAGATACAAACATTTATGCACGCTTCTTCTTCTTCTTCTTCGTTCACTTCTACCACCAAAAACCGCATTGTGAACCTACTGAATTCATGCCTGTGGTCCTCGTTAGGTCCCGTGGTCCCCTGTGTGGTTCAAAATAGACCACACGAGATCCACGAAAGGACCACAAGAGATTCAGAATGTCACAGTGCTTTAGCCTGTATTCTTGGTGGGTCTCGGAAGAGGGATTGCATGACACCGTGGTTTTCATTGCACCAGTTTAGTCTAGGGTTGGACTTTCTCACCGGAAGACCTCGACGTGTTTAGGATATCAGTGCATCCCTGCTGGGTGAGAGGCGGTAGCCCACCCAGGCCAGAGTTGGACTTTCTCACTGGAAAACCTCGACGTGTTTTGAGATACCCGTGTATCACCGCCGGGTGAGAGGTGGTTGCCCATCCAGTCCAGGGTTGGACTTTCTCACCGGAAAACCTCAGCGTGATTAGGATACGCAAACATCCCCGCCGGGTGAGAGGTGGTTGCCTATCTAGACTTCCCTGGTCCAGTGTCTCCGACTTCAGCATTTTGCGGTCGTGGCCGCTACCCTTCCTAGTTGTGACCAGGATGGAGCTTTTGTCCAGGAGGACGAATCCTCGCCACTAGTGACTTCTACCCCTGGGTTGAGCCGGTTTAGGCATTATCCCAGTATGGGCGTGTTTGGGACGGGACCGACCTCTAGAGCAGAGGTACTGTGACATGCATAGCCTTCAAGATTCACCCCTGGTATGAGCCGGTTTAGGCAAAATTCACCAGTATGGGTGTTTATCAGGCGTTACCGACCTCTAGAGCGGAGGTGGCATGACATGTCTAGCCATCAAGTTTCACCCCTGGTGTGTGCCGGTTTAGGCATATTTCACCAGTGTAGGTGTATTTCGGACGTGGGCGGCCTCTAGAGCAGAGGTGCCGTGGTATAGCTCTCGTAGCGATACTACTGGACATACCAGTTAAACTTCACTTTCCACCACCTTTTCCCATCGGCTCCGCACAGCAACCTTTATTTCTTTTCCGCATTTACTTCCTTAACCGGGAGGAGCTTCACTCCACGCACGGCATATGAAGAGTCTCGCCAGCAGTTAGACAAGCCGGTTCATACATTTCACCCGACATGACTGCACTCAGGACGTGGCCGACCTCCAGACCAGAGGTGGCATGATTTGACTGTTTGCTTCGCTTTATCCTTTCTACCACCTTTTCCGCAGTGATGCTGCGTGGCAACCTCATTTGTACCTTTCTTCATTGGCCGGGAAGAGCACCGCTCCACGCACAGCAGCTGAAAAATCTCGCCAACAGCGAATTTATGCACGCGATAACGATATCCGGTGTTAGCGGATCCAATATCTGAAAGGACAAACAGCCATATCCAGAGCTGCGCGGTAATGTAGCGTGTTCTATGTTACACCACATTTTGTATGGATTTCTGGAACATGTAACATTTGACCACCAGCAATTTGGCGCCGTAACATTTATAGTTTTAAAAAGGCCGAGGATCTAGAAATAGAATCAGAAGTCGCGACTGACCAATTAACTCCAAAAGAACGTAATCATTCTTCTAGGTGTGGCCGATTCGATAGCGGTGTGTCCTTTCATGCAACATGTTTATGTGTGTGTTATTTGTTTTTCTGTTTACTCCATTAGCATGGCCGCTAAGGTTGTTTGTTGTATGTTCTATTCTGTTTTCATCGGTACCATCCCACAGTGGAATAGCTGGCAATGAAATATATGACACCCTTGTCTAAAGCTGGCAGCAATCAAGATCAAACAAATCATCCAGTAAATTACCAAGAAGCGAAGACTATAATCCGTAACCAGTGCAGACATGAATGATCTATACGAACCGGATCCAATACACCAACTATAAAGATATCAGCAAACCACTTTCTTTCGCCTAAGGACAGGCCACTGCAGATTACTGAGCCACCAGCATCAACTCAAAATGTCTCACACAGACGAGTGTCCACGTGGCAGTGGAGTCCGGACTCCAGACTCCAGAACATGTCTTTCAAAAGTGTCCAAACCATGCAGACCTGAGGCGTGAGACACGGCCAGAGGACACAAGCTTTGGGCAAAAGCTTTGGGGCTCCTATCAGATCTGGAGAGGACTGCGGGCTTTGCCATGTCGACAGGGATCAAGATCTGATGTGACCAACAACCTCCAACGCATCATCATCATCATCATGCTTTATCGTTTAAGCTGATGGTTTGATGCTATTAAAGCAGGGTGTAATTCTCACTGATAACAGCGTGAAGTCTCACCATATTGGAGAAAAAAATGCAAAACCACATAGCAACTTTATAATACATACCTACGCCATTTTCCTTTAAATCGAGAATTTACATGATAATTAAATTTAGCATATATTGTAGCTTTAACATAAAATCATCAAATCAAGAAAAAAGCAGATTTGCTTCCTTTAGAAAGAGGGTCTTGTCTTGTTTTGTCTTGCCTTGTCTCCTTCCTCATAGTGCATTCGGTGTTGAGGGGACAAACAGACGTCTTGATGGAGCTCGACGATTTGCTTCACATAATGGTGATATTTAACGCTGCTGTAATTTCCTCTCTCTCTTCATCTCCTGCGTGGGCGGCCCCTTTCTTTGTTACCTACAAATCTTAGTGTGAATGCTGTCTGTGATATACTGTCTGGTGGTAACCGTGTAACATGGCCAGACTATTTGATTTGCTGTTTCTTGATATAGTGTAATAATGTTACTCCAACTTTTGCTCTGATGGTGTCATTTCTTATTTGGTCTCTTCGTGTCACATTTAGTATTCTCCTTAATCATCTCATTTCTGGCATGATGATTTTTCTTTTCCTCTTGTCTGTTAGTGTCCATGTTTGACATTGACAGCATAGAGTTGGGAGGACAACTGTGTTGTATAATGGCCCTTTTTGTTGCAGCTGCTATGTTTTTGTTTTCCAGCAAAGGAGACATCTGTCCAATAACCTGATTTGCTTTACTGCATCTGTTCTCAGTCTCAGCGTCAGCTGTCCCGGAGGATGATATTATGCTAGCTAGGTATTTGAAACGTTTCACTTGTTTCAAGGGCTGGTTGTCTAGGAAGATCCTTGTTCGGATTTCATCTCTTGCTATGGTGTAGTCCAGGCTATATGTGTTACTGGTAAGGCGTACAGACTGACCTACGCAGTGCCAAACGGAGCATAAAGCGAGCAAGCTTGAGTAACGTTTTGCAGCACTGTGACATAGCGTAAACATTTTAAGCTGACATTTTTGTTCCGCTCAGGGAGATGGGGTCCCATGGGTTAAATTCTGCCCTTAAATCACGACCGTCCCTGTGAAATAATTATTTTTAACAGTTTATATTTTTTTATTTTATGGTCTATTGTTTGGTATTTTAATAGGTACATGTTGATTGATGATTGCATAAACTATACATCAACACATTACGTATTAAGAAGGAAAACACGAGTAAGATTCTTCATCAATGGAATCACTGGTTTATATTATTATCAACATAATCAAATCAATTTCTTTCAATAGTTTGATTCCTACAAAAAATGTTATGAGCAGTGGAATTACTAAAACTCAGTTAAAAATTTTGTACATAAAACTGAGTTAATATGAATTACAAGAAAATTGGCCCGTATATAAAATCTCAAATTATCATCCTTAAATGATTGAATGTTCTGATTGTGACGAATTGAACTATTGGGAAGAAAATGGTATGATAAACAAATGCCTATACATAAAAATTCAGTGCCATAAATTTATGTGTACATGACAAACCTTCATTGCATATTAAAAAAATATCTAAAACTTCACATAGAACATAACTTTATAAGGGGACTATGATTATTCGTGTGCTATTTATATTATCCCAATCATACATGAGTGGGTCGGGATGGATCGGAGGATTCGACAGCACAGCGTTCACGTTTCCACATGACAGAAATATAAACCCTTACTAACCCAACACATATATGTTTCTCCATGGACGAAATTCACACACTCATTCGTGCCTTAACGATAACATGACCTCCTCCGATCCGCTGGCACATCCTACGCGCTCACCGTACAAATCCCGACCTCTGAAAAATCTCTCACATTTTCTTTATATACTGGACCAGTGGACGGCTTTCTCTGAGTTGCGCACCTCCCATACTAGCCAGTCACTGACCCATTATTTCTAGGCTTTAAGGTTGCCAACTCACCTAGGTTACTAGTCTGTTCTTATTTCCCTCCATCTTACACCCGCAATCCGGCGGTGGATCTCTTTACCGCTCATAGAAAACACAGGAAATAGAAAGACTGTAAAAAAAAACCATAATCAAGACAGTCCTGATCCACAGCTAATGCAGTGTGAAATCTTATTATCTTGTTTTTATTGTCATTTTTCTTTATCGGAGTGGCTTCATAGCACATCGGGACGTTCCCATGCCCGCTCGGCAACCTATTCCAACACCTCAGAACGGGTGTCGCAGTCAGCATAGGCAATCCTGAGCCAGCGCTAATCTCCCCTGGTGGATATGCTACAATCTTGTAGCAGGAAGCTGCCGTTTGACCTCTTTTTTCGATCTCCGAGCGCCAAGGGATTTTTTTTTAACAGGCATGAGAACGCACAAGGATGGTTCGGTCCCACAACCTAGAGACCAGAGGAACTTATTTGCTGGAAGATTCACGTGAGAAAAAAAAAAACAAACTCCCCGCCACTTTTGTCGGGGTTCGAAACCGCTACAACCAACACCAGAGGTGAACATCTAAGCCTGAGACCACGCAATCCCCAATAAACTTATTAGCTAAACATGGCTACTGCGACAGCATGTCGGGTCTGAAACTTACAAAAATATTGTTTATTTCTTTGAAGAACGGTTAAAATATGTCACAAGGCACAAATTAAATATTTCACAAGTCACAAAAAATTGTCACTGTCGAGATTCGCTATCAATATGACAGATAAGAAATCACTGCTTTTATCAGTCGTAAGTAGTAAGCGCTGTGAAGGAAGTAAGCGTAGGTTAGGAAATAAGCGTAATTTAGGAAGTAAGCGTAATCTAGGAAGTAAGTGTAATCTAGGAAGTAAGTGTAATCTAGGAAGTAAGCGTAGTTTAGGAAGTAAGCGTACTCTAGGAAGTAAACGTAGTTTAGAAAGTAAGTACAATTTAGGAAGTAGCGTAATCTAGTAACTAAACGTAGTATAGGAAGTAAGTATAATTTAGAAAGTAATCGTAGTTTAGAAAGTAAGGATAGTTTAGCTAGTAAGCATAGTTTAGGAAGTAAGCATATTTTAGGTAGTAAGTGTAATTTAGAAAGTAAGTGCAATTTAGGAAGTAAGTGTAGTTTAGGAAGTACGTTCTTTAGGAAGTAAGTACAATTTAGGAAGTGAGCGTAATCTAGTAACTAAACGTAGTTTAGGAAATAAGTACAATTTAGAAAGTAAGCGTAATCTAGTAACTAAACGTGGTTTAGGAAGTACGCATAGTTTAGGAAGTAAGTGTAATCTAGGAAGTAAGTGTAACCTAGGAAGTAAGTGTGACCTAGGAAGTAAGCGTAGTTTATGAATTAAGCTTACTCTAGGAAGTAATCGTAGTTTAGGAAGTAAGTAAATTTATGAAGTATGTGTAATCTAGTAACTAAACGTAGTTTAGGAAGTAAGCGTAATTTATCAAGTGATTGTAAGTTAGAAAGTAAGCATAATTCAGGAAGTAAGCGTAATCTAGGAAGTAAGCATAATTTAGGAAGTAAGCGTAATCTTGGAAGTAAGCGTTGTGTAGAAAGTAAGCGTAATCTAGCAAGTAAGCGTTGTGTAGAAAGTAAGCGTAATCTAGGAAGTAAGCATAATTTAGGAAGTAAGCGTAATCTAGGAAATAAGCGTAGTGTAGAAAGTAAACGTAATCTAGAAAGTAAGTGTAATTTATGAAGTAAGCAGTAATGTATGTCTGCCTGGAGTTCTTTTAATTATAACTCTGTTTCTAACGTCTTTTCTCAGTTGTTTAAGTTTCACCTCTGACTGTAACTGAACGTATGTAATGTCTTCTCTACATTCTGCTCCCACTGTTATCTGTATAACAGGCAAAAAAACCTGCGTTGTAGAGAGCGAAACAACAACAACACAACTCCTCGGATCTTTAGTGAATTCCCCCCCCCCCCCCCCACCCCTTTCAGGAAAAAAGTTTAAGGCCCTTTAAACTTCTGACGCTCAAAAAAAGAGGTGGGCCCTTCTTAGCCATGTCTCCTAGAGGTCTGTGAGGTTGTTGTTGTTTTACAACCCCAATCACGAGGATGTGAGATGCTAAAGGTGATTCCACGTTGCCAACCTAGCAACGATCCTTAGTGTTGTGTACGGCGGAATGGTAAAGCAGCCAAGTCCCTCTTCTCAGAGACTCAGGTCTTATCCAAGCTTTGCTTGTCCAGTCCGTCACGCTGGACGATGTTTTTTGTTTTAACGACACACTCTGAGAACGGCAGACAACCGCTGGCCACTCCTGGCGGGCTCTGAGACAGAATAAAGTCTAGGCCATTTATGCTAAGCGGCTTCACCGGACAATCAGGCTGGACTTCTCCCCTCTCTCTCTAACTGACCGGCGTTTGGCCTAAATAGCAATGCTAACTGACATCTGCGAGAGCTAGGAACCGTATCCAGAACTGGACACTTGGAGAAGCCAAAAATTTCCATTTAAGCACTTTGCTTGGAATTAGATTTGGGCTTTATATGGACTGGAGGAGGCTGCGGGTTAAAAGACATACTAGACACGTGAGACTACGGGCATTAAAAGACATACTGGACACGTGAGACTGCGGGAATTAAAAGACACACTGGACACGTGAGACCTACGGGCATTAAAAGACACACTGGACACGTGAGACTGCGGGCATTAAAACACATACTGGACACGTGAGACTGCGGGCATTAAAACACATACTGGACACGTGAGACTGCGGGCATTAAAACACATACTGGACACGTGAGACTGCGGGCATTAAAACACATACTGGGCACGTGAGACTGCGGGCATTAAAAGACACACTGGACACGTGAGACTTTACTATTTTCTGATGCTATCAAACGAAAACTAAGAGTTTCTGTGATCATCATCATCATCATGTGGCATGTTGGTGGACGTTTGCTTCCATGCTTCTCCACAGATCTCAGTCTTTGATCTGTTCCATTAGATCATTTGGGGACTTTCTCTTGAGCCATCGTGTTAGATCATGATTTTTTCTCCTTCTCTTGGCCTTCCTTTGCCTCCTTAGTGCACTAATTAGAAATACTTGCACACTTTTCCTCTCTCTCTCTCTCTCTCTCTCTCTCTCTCTCTCTCTCTCAACTAGTTAGCTAGTTCGTTCCTTAATTAGTTAGTTAGTTAGTCAACAGGTCAGTTGGTTACGATGGAAAGAACTTAAATAATAAGAATTTTATTCCAGAATGCATGGAAAAGTATGCGCAACTAATTTAGTTAGTAAGTTATCAGTAAGCTAGGTAGCTAGTTAGGTAGTTAAGTAAGTTAGAGTTAGTTAGTTAACTAGCTAGTATTAGTAAGTAAGTAAGTTAGCTAGCTAGCTAGTTAGTAAGTAACTAAGTAAGTAAGGAAGTTAGCTAGCTAATTATTAGTAAGTAAGTAATTTGGTTAGCTAGCTAGCTAGTTAGTAAGTAACTAAGTTAGTTAGCTAGCTAGTTAGTAAGTAAGTTAAGTTAGTTTAGTTTAGTTAGTTAGTTAATTAGTTAGTTAGTTAGTTAGCTAGTTAGTAAGTAACTAAGTTAGCTAGCTAGCTAGTTAGTAAGTAACTAAGTTAGTTAGCTAGCTAGTTAGTAAGTAAGTTAAGTTAGTTTAGTTTAGTTAGTTAGTTAATTAGTTAGTTAGTTAGTTAGTTAGTTAGTTAGTTAGTTAGTTAGTTAGGAAAGACCATAGTCCATACACTCCGGACACACCCAAAGATGCAAGGTGCTCCGACCTCTTCTTCAGTATCTCCTTCAACACAGAGTAACTGATGGCATCCAAGGCAGCCTAATAAAGTAACTGATTACATCGAAGGCAGCCTAATAAAGTAACTGATTACACCGAAGGCAGCCTAATAAAGTAACTGATTACATCGAAGGCAGCCTAATAAAGTAACTGGTTACATCCAAGGCAGCCTAATAAAGTAACTGGTTACATCCAAGGCAGCCTAATAAAGTAACTGATTAAATCGAATGCAGCCTAATAAAGTAACTGATTACATCCAAGGCAGCCTAATAAAGTAACTGATTACATTCAAGACAGCCTAATAAAGTAACTGATTACATCGAAGGCAGCCTAATAAAGTAACTGATTACATCCAAGGCAGCCTAATAAAGTAACTGATTACATTCAAGACAGCCTAATAAAGTAACTGATTACACCGAAGGCAGCCTAATAAAGTAACTGATTACATCCAAGGCAGCCTAATAAAGTAACTGATTACATCCAAGGCAGCCTAATAAAATAACTGATTACATCGAAGACAGCCTAATAAAGTAACTGATTACATCCAAGGCAGCCTAATAAAGTAACTGATTACACCCAAGGCAGCCTAATAAAGTAATTGATTACATCGAAGGCAGCCTAATAAAGTAATTGATTACATCGAAGGCAGCCTAATAAAGTAACTGATTACATCCAAGGCAGAACATACAAAGTAAAAGCAATGAAATTTAATGGATGCAGCCATTTCTGATCTCCCTAAAACACCGGCTGGTTGGCTGATTGGTTGGGCCTTCGGTACCATGGTACCGGGCTCTGATCCCAGCAGCGGGGATTTTCTTCTCTGATGCCACCACACCAAGAAAGGCCCCCGGGGTCCATCCAGCCTCTAAAAATTGTTACCAGAGAAACCTGGGAAGGTAAATACGGCCAGGAGTGATACTGACCACATCAGACTTTCATGTGCCGAAGGTCATGGAAATAAGGGCCTACCACCGTGTACGCTATTTGCCTTAATGGCATATGACATGGGATTTTTACCCTTTTACCTTATCTAAAACAATGACGATAAAACTAATGATGAAAACCCGTTAGTTTAAAATAGTTAAAATATTTTAAAATAGGTCAAATAGTTAAAATAGTTAAAAATAGTTTAAACAAAATGATCATAATGCACAAAACTGAGTCCTAAAGTTAAAATTTAGTTTGATTGTCCACTGAAACAGCTTAGTATTAGTCGCAACAATCAGTCTTTGCGCATTAAATCTATTATAACTATCATTTGTCTCTTTAAATCTATTATAGCTATCATTTGTCTCTTTAAATCTATTATAACTATCATTTGTCTCTTTAAATATTTGCCCACTTACTTCAAAAACAGATCTCCGTTGAAAATTAACTTCCCATGTTTATCTACATGACTTTTAACCAACCAAACAAGATTCATGACCAACGAACATCATTTGTTACAAAAAAAGAAATCTCGAGGACCATATTGTAACGGAAAATGACGCAGTCTATATTTTTAGTGTTTATGTTAGTTTAAAATTATGAACCCTTGAATGAGACAACAGAAGAGAAGAATAAGGCGCATCCCGTGGACAGAAAAGAAAACAGGCAAAGAAGTGCCAAACCGGCTAGAAGTGACAAAATATTGAAAATCATAAGAACAAGGCAAATAAGACACTTTGGGCACATCAAGCAAGAGGTGTAATAGTATACTGAAGACCCTTTTGGGGTGTAAGCTCGAAGGGAAAAAAAAACAAGAGAACGACAGCAGCATTAATTGATGGGCAACACCAAGAGATAAACAGCATCAAGAGATGGACAGCGTCAAGAGATGGACAAGAAATAGTTTGGCTGGGCGCTCTACGAAGACAAGAAACAGAGCAGAGTGGAGATTTAGTGTAGGCAACCTTCTTCCACGGTGAGACGGCACGAGATGATGATGATGATGATGATGATGGTGATGGTGATGATGATGATGATGATGAAAATTACGAAACCAAACTATGTGACTGTAGTTATAAAAAACAATAGTAATAAATCTGCATATACAGCTCTTGATAGTTAACTAAATCTAACAAAAACTGTACCAGAAATCAATGTAAAAACAAAGGAATAACATTAAACCAAGTACATAAAATAAAATATCCTGGTACAACGATAACGTCAGACGATAGCCGTACCACAGAGGTTAAAAAAAAGAATGTGCCAGGCAAAGGCAGAATTTCAGAAAATGAAAACTATTTTGATGCAGTCCATCTTTGTCAATAGATACTAGGAAAAGAGTCTTGAAATGCTACATCGAACCAGTACTGAAATATGGAAGCGAATCATGGTCATTAACAAAATCAAGAACAAAAGCGTTAGAGGCAGCTGGAATGTGGTTCCTTAAGAAGAATGTTAAGACAGCCAAGACAGCCAAGACAGCCAAAATAACAAAGGAAGAATTCCTAAGAAAAGCCACAGAGAAACGAACATTAATAAACACACTACAGGGGAGACAATCAAGATTTATTGGCCATATAATGAGAAGAGGAGGGGGTTGAGAATATCTCGACAACAGAGAAAATAGGAGGCAGGAAAGAGAGAGGAAGACCGAGAGAGAAAATCTTAGATGGCTTGGCATAATGGCATGGGAGAGTCACACCAGCAGAACTGATGAATAACAGGAACGATTGCAAATCGTTGAGAGAAGAAGTCGGCAAAGCCTCCAGGCATGGCATACGATGATGATGATGATGGTGATGATGATGATGATGATGAATTCCAACAGTTTCTTCTGAATACTCGTAGTTGCTTCTTATCAAACAGGCTTTTCTAGCTTGTGAAGATTATCCCATTTAAAAGGGCTGCTCTGCTGGATTCTTCCTACTCCTAGAATATAAGATGGTCATTGCATTATTCATAGACTTGGACATCTCAAGGAAAAAACAGAAAGAGGCGGTAGGCCATTTGGGAGCATGGAGACACACAATACAGGAGGAACTAAAGGACGCCAGAGAAAGACACGGTTTGAGGTATCCCCGATTTGTTCAAGACATGTTTGGCTGGGGAAACCTTTGCTGATGTCTTATGCCCCACTGGTTGTACAGAGGACTGATGATGCCTGCGTTATTCAAGAGGATCTGAAGGTCCAAGCGACCCGTAGCTGATTGCTCGCGTCCAGGTTGGCGAACCGTAGCTGAAAAAGATCCCGTTGCGCCTCTTCGTTGGCGTCCTTTCCTCAACCGCTCCCCCCAGTAACAGTTTTAGCATGGCTGACAGAGCAGGGGGTCGCTTTTGTTCCGATGGTGGTGGAGTCTGTTGAAGAAGCATTGCATCTTTTTTTTTCTCATTCTTTTAGCATCATTGGGGGGGGGGGGGTGCGGTCTGGGAAAATTTCCACCGAAGCCCACTGTTAATCAGATAGGATGTATGTGCTCTTAATCAGATAGGATGTATGTGCGCTTAATCAGATAGGATGCATATGCTCTTAATCAGATAGGACATATGTGCTCTTAATCAGATAGGATGTATGTGCTCTTAATCAGATAGGATTATGCGCTCTTAATCAGATAGGATGCATGTGCTCTTAATCAGATAGAATGTATGTGCTCTTAATCAGATAGGATGTGTGTGCTCTTAATCAGATAGGATTATGTGCTCTTAATCAGATAGGATGTGTGTGCTCTTAATCAGATAGGATGCATGTGCTCTTAATCAGATAGGATCTATGTGCTCTTAATCAGACAGGATGCATATGCTCTTAATCAGATAGGATTATGTGCTCTTAATCAGATAGGATGCATGTGCTCTTAATCAGATAGGATGTATGTGCTCTTAATCAGATAGGATGTATGTGCTCTTAACCAGATATCATGTATGTGCTAAAACACATTCGCCGCACCCCTTGCATAGAACATCCCTTTCGCAGCTCCACGGGGACAGAACAAGAACAAGAGAAACAAGAACAAAAGAACAAATACAAGATCTGTTGCCCTTTCTCCTTAACCCAAATTTCTCCACGTTTCATCTTTAGTTTCATGAAAATTTCATCACATTTTTTTTTGTTGCTCGATCCGCCTCTGCCCTTTGGTTCGTGCCGCAATTTATGACAGACTTTAACCCTTTTATGTCCTGGTTCAAATTATTTCTGAAGGCAGCAAATTATGTCGTTATATTCAGTGTCAGAATTTTATTCCGATTAAAACAGGTTAGTGCTGACAATAAAAAATTTTAAAAAAAAAGATAAGCCTTATTACTAATTTTTTTAGTACCGAAAGAAAACCTGTCACATTCACTCAAAGTAATTCACATTTTATGTCTTCAGTTTCCTTTGGACAAATTTAACATCAAGATTAGATTATAAGCGATGTGAAATATGTCTGTTTGTTTTTCTTTTTTTTTTTTAAGAAATCTAAATGAAAACAACAAGACAAATAAAGCTTGCAACTAAACTGGGTCTTGAACTTCTAAAATACCAAAGTGGAAGTTTATAATCTAGAATAATGAACTTGGAATCTTTCTACTTCTGACATGTAATGAAATCGTCACTTTGAAATTTCTGGAATATGATCCCAACTGGGGTTGTTTTATTGCTGTGTTAACTTTATATTTGATCGCTTAACTGGTGTAATTTAATCTTCCTGGAATAGACACATGTCTAGAAAATCATGAGGTCTTAAAAGTAAAATAAAAAAAAATATATATATACAGTATAGTTTTGAGATTTCTCACCGTCTGCCGCTGGGAATCATGGGATCGGGTGTTTATTTTGATGTCCCAGACAAGTAACTGGCCTATGTAGTACTCACAAACCAATCACCAGCGGATAATTTGAGAGACAGGCGTAATCGATAAGACAGTAGCAGAGCATATAGATAATATATGTTATATGTTTTCCTAGATGAGGTGAAGTGCCAGGAGCGTTTCTAAGCAGGCTTTGTCAGTTGGTTTACAGATCTGGGGGGCTGTTTGCTTGGCACCGGTGCTTTGTTTTGTTTTTGGCGTGCTGCTTTTTTTCTTATCTGCCCTCATTCCGTTCATCTGAGTATGAAAATGAGAGCGGCCGAGTCGATAGCGACGCGGCCTCTGTAGGTGAAAGACGGTGGGTTATATCTGCACTGTCGTCGCCATTCAGTCGATGAGCACCCAGGTCTTCTTCTTCTTCTTGGAAACGCGAGTCGATGTTCTGTGCAGCCGATGCAGTGAAGATATTGAGGCACAACAACGTGTGGGTTATGACGGTTATTTCTTTCAGATCCTGAATGGGGTCCCTTTCCCCATCCCCCCCCACAAAGAAAAAAAAAGAATTAGAGGAGGTGCTATACTTCTTTAACAGACTCCCCCCCCCCAAAAAAAAAAACCCGTAGAGAACATAGCGATCCCTGGCCTATTATCAAGGCCAGACGTGTTACCACTGGTACCAAAGGAGAGGTGGGACATGGTCTTGGTCGGCTATGGTTCGCCAGTTCTGAGGCAACCAATCAGCTAAGTCCACTGCTAGATGGACAGGATAGGATCCGCCCTTCCCCAGGGCCACGTACACATAAATTTTCCCCGGAGTGAAATGATGAAACGATTGAGAAGAATTTGCTTGGAAAAGAGTGGATTCACCTGTTTAACCAGTCGACAGTGACAAGCCTAACGTGGCTTTACTGTCCAGGACATGCGGGAGTACATGGCAGTGATGTGGCAGATAGACTTGCTGGACAGGCTAAAATAAATGGCAGACTGACGATGGGCAAGGGGAAGATTGCTACGGCTGTACTGGACAGACTCCGGGAAAATAAAGAGCGGGAATGGAAGAACAATGTTGATCTGAAGAGACTGCTGGAGCTAGGACAAAGTAAAGGCGCTGGCAGGAAATCCGAACTGTGTGATAGAAAACGCATTGTAAACAACCAACGTTTGACAGGAACTATTAGCGTGGATGGATGCTGCGGCATGCGGCGGGAGCATATATGGGGTTGTCCCGAACGCAGTGAAGCCAGAGTCTGAATTTTGAACTTTGAACTTTGAAATGATGGTGACTCTAAGACAAATTAAAATTTAACACGGGCAAGCGCGCATGCGTACACACAAATTATACTTCTGAATACGGTTATTTGCTGCCCCTTAAGTACGCCGCCGGGCTCTTCCTGTTAAGTCGACCCAAGCTGCAAGTACCTGAATAGAAGGGTGTGCGTCATAACCGCTTTCTAACAAAGGTGTCGTTTTATCACGTACATAAAACAGGACACCATAGCAGATCAATACAGACTCGGAGACCGTTAATAAACTCAGATCCGGGACTGACTGAAAACCTCTGTAGTTTTACTTTCAAAGAAATCAAGAGCGTTTACAGCAAGGGGTTCTCAAATTGGGGGATATCCGTATCCCATTAGGGAGAACAGAACTCGGTGTGGGAACATTTTCTGTCTTTGAAAATTTTTTAGATTAGAATTTTCTTTCTGCTGTTCTGTTTCTAGCTGTCCTGTTCCTATCTGTCCTGTTTCTAGCTGTTTTATTCCTAGCTGTCCTGATCCTAGCTGTAAGTATGTGAAGTACCAATCAAGCTACTGACATGTTTTGAAGCCATGTTGATGATGCTGATGCTGATGATGATGATGACGACGATGATGACAATGATGATGATGATGATGTTGTTGTCGATAATCTTGAGAAGGACACATAGGAACACACTGAACAATCCACAGAGAGTATTTGTACATACTGGGCATCCACAGAGGATATGTGTACATAGTGAGTAATCCATAGATGGCATGAGTTCATAGAGGACTATCCATAGAGGATATGACTAGATACTGAGCAATCCATAGAGGGCATGGGTACCTAGTGGCCAATCCACAGATGCTATAGGTACATAGCAGGCAACTCACAGAGGGTATGTATACATACTGAGCAATCCACAGACGTATGGGTACGTACTGAACAATCCATAGTGGGTATGAGTACCTGGTGGGGAATCCATAGAGGGTATGGGTACATTGTGGGCAACCCATAGAGGGTATAGGTACCTAGGGGTCTAGGGGCAATCAATAGAGTGTATGGGTACCTGGAGGCAATCCAATGAGGGTATGGGGACCTAGGGGGCAATCTATAGATGGTATAGGTACCTGGGGGCAATCCACAGAGGGTATGCGTACCCAGAGGGCAATCCATAGAGGGTATGGGTACCTAGGGGGCAATCCATGGAGGGTATGGGTACCTAGGGGGCAATCCACAGAGGGTATGGGTACCCAGGGGGCAATCCATAGAGGGTATGGGTACCTAGGGGGCAATCCACAGAGGGTATGGGTACCTAGGGGGCAATCCACAGAGGGTATGGTTACCCAGGGGGCAATCCATAGAGGGTATGGGTATCTAGGGGGAAATCCATAGAGAAAATTGGTACCTAGGGGGCAATCCATAGAGGGTATGGTACATGGTGGGCACCCCACAGAGGGTATGTGTATATATGGGTAATCTATAGGTGGCCTGGATACATAGCTGGCAATCCATTGAAGGTTTGAAGATGTAAAAGGCATATACATAGCAGGCATGGGCATAAGCTGTACACATCAAAGAAGGCCGGTAATGATGATAATATTAAGAACCATTGGTGTAAAGAAACATAAATATGTACATAATACGGCCTTTGCGTAATACAGAAAGGTCGGTACATGCAACATAGGAGAATTTTAAGATCTAAAGACCTTCAGAAGTCTCGTCAATATTCGGTCAATACTAGAAAACGAGTTACGGGATTTTGTACGCAAAAAAAGCACGCACATGGAGCACAGAGAAAGGTCCTGCTGCTAAGAAAAAATATCAAATAGTCTAATGCAATGGTTCTCAACGCTTTTTGCCACAGGCACCTTTTCAACATACGTGTGACAATCAATAAAGCGCGGTGCCCGACAGATTATGTACAATCTGTAGAACTGTAGTTTGTAGAAAGAATAATATTCCAAAAATCTGAGTCTGCCAATCTGTATCCCAAATATCCCAGCATAAAGGCAAAATCCCTGTTTGTCTTTAAAACATATCGCGGATACGGTGCTAGACCTGTATTTCCAAGGCTTTAGGTATATGAAAGTGTGATATGGTCTGTGTCACGCCTGGCCGCATTTACCTTCCCAGGTTTCTCTGGTACTTATTTTTAGAAGCTGAGTGAACCCTGGGGCCTTTCTGGTGTGATACTACCAGAAAAATATCCCCATTGCTGAGACTTGAACCCCGGTACCACAGGATTAGTAAACCGAGTCACTAACCACTCGACCAACCAGGCCGCATAATAAATTAATGAACTATGCGATGTCTTTGAAATAACGCAAATGAAAGTGTGTAGATAAGAGCCGCAATTTTCTATACTTTTTAGAGAACAAAGATGATTATACCAATATAAAGGTCCGGCGAACCGAATCCCGTCTGTCCCTTTTGTGTTCCCAGTAACGGACTCAGCCATTTTAAATGTACCACAGGATTAGTAGACCGAAGGCCTAATCTCTCAGTCAACCAGGCCGCCCCCAATATCCCAACCCGCTTCTAAATCCTAAAGTTTCCCACCTTGGTCGGGGTGTCGACATTCCTCACCGGTTGAGAACCGCCGGTCTGGCGAGTCATCATTACCATCATCATTATCACGTGCTATTTAGATAGACGTTGACAGTTATGTCATCCGACATTTCCAGTCAGATAAGATGATTTTATTTTCACATGAAGTATTACCGCCCCTTTCAGATATATTCATGCTGGTCTCCGTTTATACGAAATGATGATTTCGATATACATAAAATTGTCAAAGATGAGATTTATAATACTTCCACTGTGGAATTTTATATCCGAAGTTCCCATATGTAAGTGATTTAATTTATTTTTCAAGTGTCTCTTTTAAAGTTTGCTCGATGTAACTTCGTTACGAACAGATTCACTCTCTGTCTTTCATTTCTTTCTTTCAAGTCAGTCACTTCACAAAGAAAACTGGTAATTCCACAAAGATCAGCTTGTAATAACAGATCTACTGTTGGTTGAACCTATGGCCTGACAAAACTCCGAGCTGAGAAACTCTGTATTAGATGTTACACCGTAACATATGGTGACATATAACTGAATTATATGATTTAATGATTATGGGGATTTTATTATTATTCAAACAACACATCACCATCATCATTCATTTGCATGTCCCTTGCGGAACTTTGCCTCCCTAACAGCTCTCCTGTAGGCCTCTCGGTTGTGAGCAAGATGGCCTGCTGCTGCTGCTTCCATTTCCAGATCGTCAACGATGTCTTGCAGCCATCTTCGTCTTGGTCTTCCTCTTTTTCTTTTTCCCATTATGCATCCTTCCAATACGGTCTTCTCTAAATTATCATGACGTTTAATGTGTCCAAAATATTTAAGTTTTCTCTCTTTAATCCTCTTTACTAGCCTGCCTTCTTCAATATTAAGCTCTTGTAGTATAGATATATTTGTTCTTTTTTGTGTCCACGATGTTTGGAGAACTCTTCTGTAGCATTTACATTCAAAGGCATTTATTTCAAACACGTCTCCTCTAATTCGTACATTCGTACCCTGCCAAGCAGAAGAGTTCTCCTAAATGTCATGCACAATTTGTGTTAAGAGAAATATATTTCTTTTTTTTTAAGCATTTATCTGTCTTCTTGACCAGGGTCCACATTTCGTGGTCCTTTAAACGGCCGTTTTCTAATAATGCCATGTGTGTGTGCTAGAAAATAAAACTCTGCCTAACTACTCATACTACCAGCACCATTAAGGCAGGACATCAATCAGGTCAGGGGTCGCGGGTCATCAATATCAGTTTTAAACTGCACCTAACAAAAGTTAAATAATTTAAGAGAAAAACTGAAATGTTTTGGACATATTAAACGTCATGAGAAATTAGAGAAGACAGTCTTGGAAGGGCACATAATGAAAAAAAGAAAGAAAGACCATGGCGAAGATGGCTGCAAGACATTGTTGATGATCTGCGAATGGACGCATCAGCAGCAGGGACATCTTGCTTAAAACTGAGAGGCCTACAGGAAAGCAGGTACGGAGGCAAAGTTCCACAAGGGACATGCAAATGATTGACTGACTGACTGACTGACTGACTGACTACACCAGCAAAATAGTATATGGAAAACAGAAAAGGGCGTAACTTATCACACGCAACGCGCAGTTTACACTTAATAAATGAAGGTATGAAAAATAAATGAGTGAAATAAAAAAAACTACATAATGTATCACAATTATTGATGATCAAAAATGATGAGAGAGTACGTCTCAGATATGTCCAGAACCGTCAGGATTGCCAATTAAAATTTTTTTTATCTACGTCTAGACAGCTTTGATCGTGTCTAGATAATGCAGGTAATCATCTAACTGTTAGCTATACATCTAGATATTTATAAATAAAATTTAAATAACTTTAGATAATTCTTTAAAACACATTTCTTCTATAAATCTTCCATAGTCAGCCCCTTTCTCAGAATACAAAATATATGTTTCAGTGTTTGAAGTGATGAACTATCAACTCTTGTAATAGAGGAAGTTAGTTGTCTTAAATAAGATAACAGATAAAAACTAATTGGGTCACTAAACAGAATCGCCCGAAAATTTCCTAGCTCAGATGTGACGGTCAAAATATCAGCTTAGTGACAGATGTTATTATATAATTAAGGACAGATGTTATTATATAATTAAGGGCGAGTAAGGATTGTTAAGAGAGGCCAGATCAGTAGGCATAAAACCTTTGATGACGTTGAAAAGCTCGCCAGAAACAGGAAAACTTTGCAAACTGCTTTGCGATCCATATGTGATGTTTAACGGCACGGGAAGAATGTAAGATGTAAGATGAAAGACCACAAAGTGAGGGTCAGAAGGCTAAGGAAGGAATATTATCTCTGCTAGTAGGGGCAGCTTTGTTTTGATGAATGATTAAATCAGCAGACTTTCAGGAGACATTCAGTTTAGTTGGGCCCATTTGTAATAGTATTTACCATGGTGTTTAGATGAGCTCATATAGCTCATCACGTGATTTGTAATAGCCTGTCTTGATCTGTAAACAGCAGTCAAAATTGTAATCACTTAGCGTTATTTTGCACGGGATTCTGGGATAAAAATTTCTTGGCTCTAGTAATTTTGAGCAGGTAGCGGAATTTCTCGGGATTATTAAGAGTTTTGTAAGGTAAAGTTTCTTACGATTGGAATGTCTGTGTTGACTTAAAAGTCTAAATTTAGTTTTAGAGTTTTAATTGAAAGTTTAGGATACGAAAGTTCAGGGCATGATTTATGAATCTCGTGTTTTGGTGACGCTCAGAACAATTAATTTTGTTTTGTTTTTTTTTTTTTTTTGCATGAATGTGAATTGCACGGAGTGAAAGTTCTGGAAGGATGGTGAAGTAAATGGGGGTTATATAAAAGAACTCGGAGCTTATTAAGGATTATGATGACTGTGTTGGAAGTATGATGATCGTGTGATAGAGACAAGTCAGTGGTAGTTTTGTAGTGAATTCAGTCATGTCCTAGTTGATTGTGGTAGCGCTTGTGTTATCCAGTGAAGTAGAGGCACAAAATTATTCTAGTTAGAATAAACCAACATTTTGAAAACTTTGTTCAGCAGTTCCATTGCTCTCAGTGCAAACTGTGTTTAAGTGTGAATATCTTACATCTTACATCCTTCCCGTGCCGCTAAGCGTCACACAGGGCTTGTTGTTTGCAAAGTTTTTTCTTCGAGTTTTTCCAACTTCATCAAGAGATGTTATGCCTACTAAACTGGCTTCTCTTAACAATGTCCTCTTTAGAGTTTCATGTGGTCGACCTCTTTTTCTTCGACCTGTTGTGCTCCACTTGATAGCTTGTTTTAGTATTCTCTGATTGTTTCTTCTCATCACGTGACCGATATATGTCTATCTTCTTTTTCTGATCACCCATGAGACAGATTGTTGTTATTTATGTCTTATTTATGTGTTGTTCTTAAATGCATTCCTCTTTATACCAAGTATTTTGCTTAGGCATTTGTTTTCACAAGAGTCTAATTTCTTGTCTGTTTCTTTGGTTGATTTCCAGCTTTCACATGCATAAATGAGGGTGGATATTACATTTGAATTGAATAATCTTAACTTGGTTTTTGTGCTTATAACTTGAATTCCATATTTTCTCAAGATTTTTGAAGGACAATGCTGCTTTTGCAATTCTAATTCCAACTTCCTTCCTGGTGTCACCATCCTGGTCTATGTAGCTGCTAAGGTATGCAGATTGGATTACGTCATCAACAGGTGTTCCTTCTACGTATATTTTCCCTTCTTTATTAATGAAAAATTTCATTATTCTAGTTTTGTTTTTGTTAATTTCAAGATCTATTTTGCTAGCCAAAGAAGACAGGGAATCTGTTTTTTCCTTCATTGGTTTCACATTGTCACTGATAAGAGTTATGTCATCTGCAAAGTCTGGTCGAGACAGCTTCTCCCTTTTCGAAATCCTGCCTGTTCTTCTCTCATTGCAGTATCCACTACATCCTTAATTCTATTCAGAATCACTTTACAAAACACCTTTGACACGACTGATAGTAAGATAACACCCCTCCAGTTATTGCAGTCACTGAGGTTGCCTTTTTATTTTAGGTATTTTAACAATGATTCCTTGTTTCCATTTAGACGAGACCTTTCTTCTTTCCAGATTTTATTAAACATTCTTTATAGTTGGCTCATGTTGTCACTGTTAATAGCTTTTAACATTTCGACTGTTATTTCATCTTCACCTGCAGCTTTGTTGTTAGCCATTTAATTCATTTGGGTGTGGTCGATTAAGCATTTCTTGGAAGTGTTCGGCGGATCTTTGCTTTTGGTCTTTACTTGATGTTAACAGATTGCCTGTTTTGCTCAAGATTGGTTTTTCTCTGGAGGTAATAGCACCTGTTAGCTTCTTTTGTATGTTATATAGAGTTTTGCTGTCTCCTGTTTTTGCTGCATTTTCTGCTTCTTTTGCCATATTGTCCATATATTCTCTTTTGTCTCTTCTAGCTGAATTTGTGTACTTTATTGTCTAGTTATTTGTATGTTACTTTTGCCAAAACTTTTCCAAGATCTGTCTTTATATTCAACATGGCTAATTTGGCTGCTCTTCTTTCATTTATGTATTTCCATGTGTCATCTGATATCCATGCTTTTCTACTTGTTGATTGCAGTCCAGCACTTGCTTTTGCTGCCGTGATTATGGCTGTGCTCCATGAATTCCATAATTTATCTATATCTATCTCATCTACCTCTTTGAGTGCTGCAAAATGTTTGGTAAGTTCCAGACTGAAATCACTGTTGATATTTTCTTCTTGTAGGCTATGGCTGTTTATCTTTCTGAGTATTGATTTCTTGTGTTGGCTTTTCAGTTTAAGTCTTATCCTCCCTATACACAGGTTGTGATCACTGCTGACATCTGCACCCCTATATGCTCTTACATCTATCAGAGATGTTCTGAACTGTTTTCTAATACAAAAATTATATATCTGGTTTCTGATTCTATCATCTGGAGATATCCATGTTGTCTTATGTATTTCTTTGTTTGGAAATATTGTTCCTCCAATGACCATGCCCTCTATTAGACATATTTCAATTAATCTTTCTCCATTCTGATTTACTGTATCAATTCCTTCTCTCCCCATTACTTTTTCGACGTCGGTATTATCTTTTCCTGCCTTGGCATTGAAGTCTCCCGTGACATTTAAGATGTCGTGTTTAGGTACTTTGTTGATAAGTTGTTGTAGTTGGTAATAGAAATCATCTTTTATTTCATCATCTGTATCGTTCGTGGGTGCATAGCATTGTATGATTATCATTCTTCCGTGCCTTATTTTGTATGGTGCTCTTATCATACGACTGTTCACAGGTTCCCATTCTGAAAAGCTATTTGCTGCCGCAGATGACATAATTATACCCACTCCTTCCTGCTATTTCCAATCGTCTCTGCCGGAATGTATTATTAACTTCCCATTTTTGTTATGCATTTGTGGCCGATGAATTTTCGATCGTTGTCAACGGCATGCAGAATTGGTGTCCTTGATGTTCGGTTACAACTGTTACCAGATTTCATAACAGAAGGGTTTTTCCCCCATCTAGAGTCGCCTCTAGATGGGTTTCAGGATGAAGTTGTTGGCCTCACGCCCAGCTCTACGATATGTGGCGACGCAGAAGGATCATACGCAAGTATGCCGGCAAGAGCGTTAAAAAGCTCCCGCCATCTTTTACGTCACCCCGAAGCGAAACCGTGTGAATATACTTGCTAGGATTACTTCTTCTCTCTGAAAATGCCAGAATTCAAGAAATATAAACAAAAGTTTAGAAGAGAATGGTTAGAAAGCTAACTGATTGTTTGCGAAATGGATAAAGATGATTGCTGGGGATGATTCCTTCTTCTTCTTCTTCTTCGTTCGAGGTTGTTGGTCACTGCAGATCCTGATCCTTGTCGACATGTTAAAGCCCGCAGTCCTCTCCAGATCCTGATAGGCGCCCCCAAAGCTTTTGCCCCAAGCTTGTGTCTTCTGGTCATGTCTCGCGCCTCAGGTCTGCATGGTTTGGGCACTCTTGTAGGATACGTTCTGGAGTCTGGACTCCATTGCCACATGGACACTTGTCTGTGTGAGACACTGTGAGTCGATGCAGGTGGCTCAGTAGTCTGTAGTGGCCTGTCCTTAGGCGAAAGAGAACGGTGTGTTAAGGGAGGATTCCAAAACTCATTGTAAATTTTGCAAGTGTGACATTAAAGCAAAATGTCAAGATCTGAAAAATGCATGGGAAATCTAAGAAAACACACAAGTGCAGTGTCTTCTAAAACTCAAGCGATTTTGACACTTATATATGCTTATAATGAAACCTCTAGTTTTTTGGGGTTCGGACCATGGTTATGAGTTGCCATTGTGCTCTACTGTAAACTGTGATCATCTTGTTGATTTGCAGTAAAACTGCAACAAAATGAAGCTGGAACTTCTTTGTGCTGTTTCAGTGGTCGAATTCATCGTTATCGAGACATGGGAACTGCTGCTGCAGCGGTTATAAACTTCTTTTCTGAAGTTTCAAAAGCTGCCGGAGCAGCTTAACAATGGCAGCGTATCCAAAACCAAGATATGAAGCTTCCACGTCATCTTGCCAAGCAGGTCCTTCGGATGCTGCTGCTGCTGCTGATGATGATGATGATGATCTTCATTTTTATGACAGTGTCAAGGTACTTATTAACATTCATGACATATCAGCATTAATAACATATCAGCATTAATACCACATCAGCATTAATATCGTATCAGCAGTAATAACACATCAGCATTAATGACATATCAGCAATAATACCACATCAGCATTAATAACATATCAGCATTACTTTTAATAACGTTTTTCATTTTAATTTTCACTTCTTCTTCTTCTTCTTTTCTTCTTCTTCTTCTTCTTCTTTCTTCTTCTTCCTCTTCTTCTTCTTCTTCTTCTTCTTCTGCCATTAAGGCTCATTGCTGTAGATAAAGTTCGCCTCCATTCCTCTCTGTCCCTAATCTTCTCTACCCAGTTGGTGACTCCAGTTTCTTTTATATCCTCTTCTATGTTGTCTTTCCATCTCTGTCTTGGTCTACCCCTTGCTCTTGTTTCCCTAGTCTCTTGTACATATTTTCGTTTGTCTGTTCTCTTCCATTCTTTCTGCATGGCCAAATCAGCGTGGTCTGTCCAGTTTTCAAGACATTTATTCAATGCTTTATAAAAATCTAGATAATTCTAGATATATTCTAAGGCAGTTTTAGATAAAAGGTTAAAATTCCCTTTCTCATGTCATTAAGGCATTTTGGGGATACGGTGTTAGGCCCGTATTTTCCATGACCTACGGCACATGAAAGAGTGATGTGGTCAGTATCACGCCTGGCTGCTTTACCTTTCCAGATTTCTCTGGTACTCATTTTTAGAGGCTGCATTTCTAGATATTTTTGTGAAAAAAAACTACTTTATTTAAATGGCAACACTGAGGACCATACTCATATTAACAATACCTTACAGAGAAAGAGAGAGAGAGAGAGAGAGAGAGAGAGAGAGAGAAAGACAGAGAGAGACAGAGAGAGAGTAAAGGAATGAAACAAATTATATAAAGTTGTTTATATCCACTCTCTGCCATCCCTTCTAAATTAGAGACAAACAACGGAAGATCCGATTTGAAGCAGAGGACGCCCGAGACGTGGACGTATAAAAGGAAATATTAACAGAGGAAGAATAATTCCAAAACTAAGTTTTGCCCTGCAATTTGTTGACATGAAAAGGTCATTCTGTGGCAAAACGAGAAGAGAAGAACACTTCTTTACTCGCACTTCAGCCATGACAGAGAAGCGCCTACGATTCAAGGCAAAGGAGGGAGTGTCTGGTTAGATTATATTCGAAAGGTTAACTTAATCTGGGCTTTTTTGTTTTGTTTTTGAGTCATGTCAGTCATCTTTTGAACTTATTATCAACAGATTAAGAAGAAAAAAAATATTGAGGCACCGAATCCTGTTAGGCATTTTATACTTTATCTAAAAGTTTTGTAAAATATGTCCCGCATACACACATACTGTATGTACACACTCACACCCACTGTCAAATATATAGCGCTCTCTCTCTCTCTCTCTTTTTCTCTCTCTCTCTGTCACAAATACCACGTCCTATACATTTTTCTGTCTGCCACTCACAGACATTTCTCTTCCTCTAAAACATACCACGCTCTCTCTCTCTCTCTCTCTCTTTCTCTCACAAAGGTATAAATACGCCGTCTCTCTCACATGCACATCAAATTACACACACTCTCTCTCTCTCTCTTTCTCTCACAAAGGTATAAATACGCCGTCTCTCTCACATGCACATCAAATTACACACTCTCTCTCGTTCTCTCATACACATACTACACTTCCCCCCCTCTCTTTCGCATACATACACAAGCTCTCTTTGCTTCACACATACACACTTACCTCACTCTCTCATTCACTCTCTCTCTCTCTCACACACACATACAAACTCACTCTCTCTACATACATTAAAAAAAAGATAAAGGTAATCCTGTCATGCCTTAGAGGCACATAGGGATATGGTGTTAGTGCCCATATTTTCCTTGACCTGTCAGCACACTAGAGAGTGATATGGTCAGTATCACGCCTGGTCGCCTTTCCTTCCCCCAACTCCAGAAGAAGTCGGGTACCCATTTCTACAGCCTGGGTGACTGGGGTGCCTCCGGCCGGACTCGAAACCCCGGACCTTCGCCATGAGAGACCAGTGCACTAACCACTTCGCCACTCAGACACATACATACACACATATACACCTCTCTCACACGCACTCATACTCTCTCTTTGATCATAAGCTTCCCTCCTCCCAATCCCAGCTCCCCTCCTACAAGAAATTGCTTTCATTAAAACTTTACTTCTCAATGAGTGTAAACTTAGGGAGTTGAAGTAATTCTCCCGTGTGATTTATCGATCAATTTGGCTGTAGTTAATACGTGAAAACTTGAAAACAACGTCATCCCGTGTTTTATTTGCATATATTGTTGAATGTACGGATAAGAGATTATATATAATTGTTTTCAATTCGCGTTTAGTATTACTGTTGATTATTATTATTATTATTATTTGAAACATTAGTGCTGTACTGCGGGTGAATGTGTGAGTGTTAATGAAGGAAATGAAGGAGTAAGGTGTTGGGGTTCAAATATTTACCCTTTCAGAATAATGTTTTTTTTGTTTCCTCAGTTCATATATATACATGGACGCAAAGGTTCTCTCTCTCTCCCTCTTTCCCCCTCTCTCTTCCTCCCTCTTCTCCCTCTCTCCCATTTTCCCTTGCTATCTCCCTCTCTCTCTCTTTCTCTCCCAATCTCTCCCCTCTATCTCTCTCCCTCTTTCCCCCTCTCCCTTCTCCCTCTCTCTCCCCTTTTCCCTTTCTATCTCCCTCTCTCTCTCTTTCTCTCCCAATCTCTCCCCTCTATCTCTCTCCCTCTCTCTATCTCCCCCCTCTCTCTCTCTCTCTCTCTCTGATTTGTGGCAAACACCCAGTACAGACTGTAGATCAGCACAAGCAACTAAAAATTATATCCCTCAAATACGGAGTCATTTGTAACAAAGTTTGTTCATAGAGTTCTGTGGCGTAATGCACCGCCCTGCTTGTCCTCACTTTAAAACAGAGCCAACGTTTAAATAAACCGTCTTCTTCCTAAACCCACGCTAGGTCTACACAAGAAAAACCTTGCATACTCAGCAGTACAGCTTTGGAACACCCTCCCCTACCATTTAAAACCAATTAGTAATACCTCATCCTTTAGCTCAAACCTTTTTCAGTATTTGTTTGCTTGTAACCATATGACTTCATAGAATAACCAGTAGTCTCTCAACTCGTTGCTCGCCAGCCATGAAGTTCTAAAAGTAACTTGTTAGATCTTGTTAGAAATTATTTTAATGAATGTTAAAGAATATATGTTAGAAGAACTCTACTGAAAATGTTTATTTTCTTGTGTGTGCGTATGTGCGCGCTATTTTGTTAGGTTAATTACTTCTTCTCTTATACTGTGAATGTAATAGTTTAATTCTGCACTCTTTTGAGTTTTATCCTCATGTAATTTGTATACTTGTATTAAATCGAGTATGTGGGAAGAATGAAAAATGGAGTGAGGAAGGGCAGAACGTAAGACGTTATTTAAAAATAATGATCATTCATTCATTCTCTTTCTCTCTCTCTCTCTCTCTCTGTCTCACATATACTTCTTCTCTATCGCTCTTTCTCAGATATACACACCTTTCAATCTGTCATTCTCTCTTACAGAGCACCTCACTCTCATTATCTCTCTCTCACATGCATTTACATAGATTCTCTCACTCTTACTCTCTCTCTCTCATTCTCTCTCTCTCTCTCTCTCTTCCACAGCCCTTTTTCACATACACATATAACTATGTTTGAAGCAAAAATGGAAAGGTATCAATCAGTAAAACAACTCTGGAAATCTTCTTTATCGTTATATCTGTTCTTTTGTTCTGAACTCTGTAAGATAGCAGCGCTTTTGCTGCTTCACCAAAAGCTGACGATTAAGACGATAAAGTGATAATTGTCGTTCGAACGGGCTGTTGTGGCTCGCCTGAGTGCCCAAGGACTTGTATTCCTGCCGTGCTTATACTATCAGGTTCACCAAAAAGCCTTCACCATGACGGTGTGTGTGTTTATATGTATCAAACGACATGTGTATACCCTGCTGAGAACCTCCCTACACTTAGGGTAGATAGCAAGTTAGTGGTGGAGGTAAACGAATTTGTATGTCTTGGCAGTAGAGCAGTATAAGATGGAGACAGCACAGAGGACATCAACAGCAGACTTACTAGAGCAAACCAGGCTTTTGCCATGCTGCAGACTATATGGAAATCTAAAAAAAAAAAACTAATCATGAATACGAAAATCTGGATATTTAAGAGTAATGTTCTATGTGTACTACTCTATGGAAGTGAATGCTGGAAAATCATAAAAACTATAGAAAACAAGCTGAATTCTTTTCAGACTAAACGTTTACAAAGAATTAGAATGTTTTGGCCACACACCATAAGAAGTAACATCTTGTTGGCAGAAATGCAGATGAAGCCACTGGCAACAATTATTGAGAAAAGACGCTCGCGACAACTGGAACATGTGCATCGGATGACTGACAACTCACTACCAAAAATAGCACTAAGATGGACAATAAAGGGGGAGAGAAGTAAGGATATGAATGAATGAATGAATAATCTTTATTTTTCAAGGGTAAAGAATTGGGCACGCAGGCCCAAAGGAGACATGGAGAAGAACAGTAGAGAGGATGTTCAGCAAAAGAGGGCTCACCTGGGCAAGAGGGGAAAAAAAGGCAAAAGATAGTTGTTTGTGGAAAACCCTTGCGGAAGCCCTATGTGCCTTGGGTACTTAAGGTTCAGAGAGAGAGAGAGAGAAAGAAAGAGAGAGAGAATGAGAGAGAGAGAGAGCAAGAGCAGAATGATCTAGATTAAATAATATTTGATTATACGACCATCAGGAAAACAGAAACATACGACTATTTAGGCATAATCTTCAAAGGTTCCAACATAGTAAGTAAGCGAGGAAAATAAAAGATAGAGTACAGATAGGGAATAAAATATACTTTACCTTTGCAGCGCCTGTTAAAGTCCAAAATCCTGTCCCAACACCCAAAATAACAGTCTACAAAACTGTAATAAGACCAGCCGCCACATGTGAATCAGACACGTGGATTATAACATGGAAAGTAAAAAAAAAAAACAAGTGCAGATCTTTGAGAACAAGCTCCTAAGAAGAATCTTTGGGCCGGTAAAGGATACCAACAGTGGAGAATGGAGAGCTAGAAAGAACACTGGACTGAACAGCTTATTTAAATCCCCAACGAATTACAAACATCTTGAAGCGGGAACAGGTTACGCTGGTCGGGCCATGTAGAAAGAATGGAAGAGAACAGACAAACGAAAATAATGCATGTACAAGAGAAGAGGGAAACAAGACCAAGGGATAGACCAAGACAGAGATGGAAAGACAGCATAGAAGAGGATATAAAAGAAATTAATGTCAGCAAATTGGGGGGGGGGGGGGGGGAAGAGAAGATTAAGAATAAAGGAGGAACAGGAGGCGAACTTTATGTGCAGCAATGAGTCTTAATGGTTTGGAAAAATGAAGTAGAATAAGAGAAGAAGTATTAGTAGTAGCAGTAGTAGTAGTAGTAATGGTAGTAGTAGTAGTAGTAGTAGTAGTAGTAGTAGTAGTAGTAGTAGCAGCAGTAGCAGTAGTAGTAGTAGCAGTAGTAGTAGTGTTAGTAGTAGTATTAGTATTAGTAGTAGTAGCAGTAGTAGTAGTAATAGTAGCAGTAGTAGTAGCAGTAATAGTAGTATTAGTAGTAGTAGTAGTAGCAGTAGTAGTAGCAGTAATAGTAGTATTAGTAGTAGTAGTAGTAGCAGTAGTAGTAGTAGTAGTAGTAGCAGCAGCAGCAGTAGTATTAGTAGTAGTAGTGGTAGTAGTAGTAGTTGTTGTTGTTGTTGTAGAAGTGTTATAGTAGTAGTAGTAGTAGCAGCGGTAGTAGGAGTAGTAGTAGTGGGAGTAGTGGTAGTAGTAGTAGTGGTAGTAGTAGTAGTGGGAGTAGTAGTAGTATTAGTAGTAGTAGTGGGAGTAGTGGTAGTAGTAGTAGTGGTAGTAGTAGTAGTGGTAGTAGTGGGAGTAGTGGTAGTAGAAGTAGTGGTAGTAGTAGTAGTAGTAGTGGGAGTAGTGGTAGTAGTAGTAGTGGTAGTAGTAGTAGTGGTAGTAGTAGTAGTGGTAGTAGTAATAGTATTAGTAGTAGTAGTGGGAGTAGTGGTAGTAGTAGTAGTGGTAGCAGTAGTAGTGGTAGTAGTGGGAGTAGTGGTAGTAGTAGTAGTAGTAGTGGGAGTAGTGGTAGTAGTAGTAGTGGTAGTAGTAGTAGTGGTAGTAGTAGTAGTGGTAGTAGTAGTAGTGGGAGTAGTGGTAGTAGAAGTAGTGGTAGTAGTAGTAGTATTAGTAGTAGTAGTAATAGTAGTAGTAGTAGTAATAATAGTAGTAGTAGTGAGAGTAGTGGTAGTAGTAGTATTAGTAGTAGTAGTGGTAGTAGTAGTAAAAGTAGTGGTAGCGGTAGTATTAGTGATAGTAGTAGTAGTAGTAGTGGTAGTGGTAGCAGTAGTAGTAATAGTAATAGTGGTAGTAGTAATAATAGTAGTGGTAGCGGTAGTAGTATTAATAGTAGTGGTGGTGGTGGTAGCGGTCGTAGTAGTTGTTGTAGTAGTAGTAGTAGTAATAGTTGTAGTAGTAGTAGTAGTAGTAGTAGTTGTTGTTGTTGTTGTAGTAGTAGATGTAGTAGTAGTAGTAGTAGTAGTAGTAGTAGTAGTAGTAGAACACCCATAGCATAAGGATAAGCAATTTTAATGTCTTCATGAGCTCGTAATGATGCCCAAAGTGAACGTAAAATGCAGCAAATTCAGAGCAAAGCAAGAGAAGAAGAAGAAGAAGAAGCAACGTGCCAACACTAGTTATTGTTTAACGTTGTCGCTAACAATGTCTTGAACAAGGCGAATGTACTTGCCTGCTTGTCTATACAAATGTAGCAAGCGCTGACAGTGGTCTATCTTTCTCCTGTCTCTCTCTCTCTCTCTCTCCCTCTTTTTCTCCTCTATCTCTACATCTCTCACTCTACTTCTCTCACTACCTCTCTCTCCTCTTCCTGTCTCTCTCTCCCTCTCTCTCTCTGTCCCTCTCTCTCTGGCAATACACTCACCAGGAGATTCACATGAGCGGCCGCTATGCAATTTTCATTTCTCCTCCGTCGAATCAAAATAAATGCACGGAACAAGAACCACTTATTCCTGTCATTAAAACAAATGTTTTGTCGTTGAATGTTTACTTTTGAAAACTTCACCCAAAGGCATTTAAGGGTTCTTTGCCCGTTAGTTTCAGAATATTGGTTATTATTATATTTTTTTGTGTGTGTTATTTCCGCCGGTGTTTGCCAGTTTGCTTTTGCCGCTTTCAGTTTTGATCAGCCTCGGGGATTAAAACTGGCAATAGCCATATTTACGTAACGAGTATTTCATTATATAATGGGAGAAAGTGAGTTTAACTTGTATGTTTGTAGTAGTTGGAGTCTCTTTATATGCGCATATTTAAGGGACTCATACGTTTTTGAGGATTTGTGTATGGATTTACACATGGTATGTATGATGTTGTGCAGCGTGTATATTTTGTTTCAGTACAGGCACGAGTCCTTCAAATATCATGGACACAAAAACAGAACAAATACAAGTATATCCACACTACAAGAACTTAATATTGAAAAAAAGGTTGGGGAGTACATAAGATTAAATAGAGAAAACATAAATATTTTTGACATATTAAACTATTCTATTCAAATTGTAATATCCACCCTCAGTTATGCAAACGAAAGCTATAAAACAACTAAAGAAATAAATAGACAACAAATTAGACTATTTTTGAAAACAAATGCCTAAAAAATACTCGGTATGAAGTGGAACGAATTCAAGAACAACGCAGAGATAAGACAAATGAGCGAACAACAACCTGTCTCATGGATGATCAGATCTTCAGCTTAGACTATATCTTGTCATACTGTGTTGAGGAGCGAAGGTAGAAATGCCGAGATAGTAAATTCTTACATTTTACATACATGCTTGTATGTGAGTGTATGGATGTAAGACTGTATGTCGTACTGTTAATTGTTATGCATAAACATGAATTATACAATAATTAGTGTATAAGTATATAACTATACACGGAGCTACTGCACTAAAACTGTGACACCAATATGTATAAGCAAGGGAAAAAAAGTAGGAGCAGCTTTATTACTTAACGAGTACACAGTTGTGATGTTTCGGTGTGAGCCTTAATCATACAAAAACACACAGGACAAAGAAATAGAGAGAGGAGATAAAGTAAAAATTCACATGAATGTTATATTAAAAACAAAAGCAAAAAAAATAAATAAATAAAATTAATAGAGCACTTAGCTGTAAGCTAAACATTGGTTGATGGCTGTTACGAGAAATGATGAACGTCACGCAAATGACAGAAGTCGCATAGGGCTTGAAAATCGCTGCATTCAGGAATATGGGACGCTGGAACCGCATGGTTTGAACTCGTTATTCAGCTACACCTAACATTCTCTTCTTCCACAATCCCTCTCCACTAATTTACACTTCTTTTTCACTTGTTACATACAGTTCAGAACCTCCTCACAGCATCACATTACAACCCCTCTACCATAACTATAATCACATATTTCACCTTCTCTCGGCTAGATTAGCATTTTATTACTCCCCCCTCCCACATTCTCCCAACCCACCGCCCTCAATTATGACCCACCTATCACACATTCCAAGTATCCATTTAAATACTCTCTGCACTCCACCATGCACATTTCGGACATACAGCGTCGGACAAGCCACAGTTTCTTACAAGTTACATTTAAGTGCTCTATTTATTTTATTTTATTTTATTTTATTTAACATAGCATTCATGTGAATTTATACTTTATCTCCTATTTCTATTTCTTCGTCCTGTGTGTTTTTTGTATGATTAAGGCTCGCACCGAAGCGTCACAACTGTGTGCTTGTTAAGTAATAAAGTTGTTCCTACTTTTTTCCTAGTTTACACATCATAAATTATACAAATGTTATTACCAGAACCTAAAATGCTATACTGAACCTATCTTATTATATGGAAGTGAAGCATGGACAATACGCAGGTTTGCACACGGATCACTGGAAGCAACAGTAATGTGGTTTATCAGAAGAAAGTTGCGACGCCCCTGTACAGCAAAGATTACTAATGAAGAAAAAACGAGATGACCACTGGGGTAAAACTGATTCCTTGTAATAAAGGTAGACAGAGGTTATGCTTCTGTTTTACACAACCACAGAGGGAGTGAGGAAAGTAAGCAGAATGAAGAATGTACGAGAAGAGCTGGAGAGCCCCCCCCCCCCCCCCCCTTCAAAAAAATCTTACAAACAAAAGTACGAGAGAGAGAGAGAGAGAGAGGGAGAGAGAGAAAGTACTTTCATAATACAAGCAATGTGAAGAGGGGGCATTGAAAATATTGTAACAACAAGAAAAACAGATGGAAAAAGAGCCAGGGGAAGACAAGAGAAATGATACTGGATAGTTTCATGAGACTGTGTGAGAGGAGATCACCAACTGAACTGAGATGGCCTGTATGAGGGATCGGGTGCTGTAGAGAGACATAAAAGCCAAATCTAGTCGGCACGGCACATGATGATGATGATTGCCAGAAAACAGAGAAATTGGTAATGACTGGGAAAATTCGACGGAGAAATAAGTAGAGGAAGATCAAGAGAAGAAAAAAATAGCGCTCTGATCAAGTCGCTTGGAAAAAGAAAAACATCTCAGTTGAATGGAAACGCCAAGGACCAGGCAAGATGGAGAAGCTTAATCGTCGCTCTAACTAGCACTGCGTGTGATGTATCATACAAAGATTAAAGATCATATATGTGGTGTATCATACACAGATTAAAGATCATATGTGTGATGTATCATACAAAGATTAAAGATCATATATGTAGTGTATCATGCAAAGATTAAAGATCATATGTGTGATGTATTATACAAAGATTAAAGATCATATGTGTGATGTATTATACAAAGATTAAAGATCATATGTGTGATGTATTATACAAAGATTAAAGATCATATGTGTGATGTATTATACAAAGATTAAATATCATATATGTGATGTATTATACAAAGATTAAATATCATATATGTGATGTATTATAGAAAGGTCATATATAATCCCTGCTGGGTGTACAGAAGCAAAAGGTAAAGTTGTGTCCAATAGTAAATTTTTTATCCGTTACTGAAAAACTAACTTCAAATAAGGGAAAAGTATGTCCAATAATGAATTGTTATCTTTTGTTTCAAAACTAATCTTCTAATAACAAATTGTTACTCTTTTCTTCAAAACTAATCTTCCAGTAACATATTGTTACCTTTTACTTCAAAACTAATCTTATAATAACACATTTTTTACCTATTACTTCAAAACTAATCTTATAATAACGAATTGTTACCTTTTACTTCAAAACTAATCTTCCAGTAGCAAATTGTTATTTTTTACTTCAAAACCAATCTTCTAATAACAGATTGTTACCTTTTACTTCAAACTAACCTTCTAATAGCAAGTCTTTTATCTTTTACGTCAAAACTAATTGTCCAGTAGCAAACTATTGTCTTTTACTTCAAAACTAACCTTCCAATAGCAAACTCTTATCTTTTACTTCAGAAACTAACCTTCCAATAGCAAAATGTTATCTTTTTACTGGACAACTAACTTAAACATAACTAACAACTCTGCATCGAATGTTGTAAGTTGTGTACGTTAATTATATTCAGATCACGTGACGTTGAGGCGCAGAGAATGGTTTTTCTAGAGTCAGTTGCGGAGAGAATTTACGATCGCACTGCAGAGCACAAGTGAACTACAGAGCAATGGAAACAAACATAGCCGTAGATCAAGAAGGCAATGACAGTTTCGGAAACTACCGCCATTTTCTTCTACTCTGGTCTGAAATTGGCTTACATTGCTCAGTCTTTTTGTGATCTTAGTCTGTTTCTTTTTTTCTCCGTTCATTCATTCATTGATTCGTTCGTTCGTTCGTTCGTTCTTACGTTCATTCAGTCATTTTCTGGAACTTGCTATCATTCTCCATCTTGTACGATCCTTGGCATTCCTATTCACTTCAAAATCTTCTCTTCTCCAGTGTTATTTGGTCACACCCTTTGCGGATAGTGTTGTTATATTCGTCTCTGCCATCCTTTTCTTCAGTTTCCCTTGATGTTTTCTTTTTTAATATTTTAACAGCGATTAGCAAATTCTCTTAACTTCTTTCTTTTCAAGCCTGGTCCAGTGAATTCTGTTGCCATTTTCTTGTGACTTTAACAAAGTTATCGTTCTTCCACAACTTCTAGGAATTAATCAGTTGTTTCCTCCCCTTTCTTTGTCCAAAACCTCTAAAGTAGCGGTTACAAACACTTTTCTTTGGGAGCAACCCTAAATTAGTGTGTCACCTGAAACCGGGACACATGAATTTTTTTTTTTTCATTATTGAAATTAAGCAAAAAAAATGTATTTTAATGAACAGTAACGAACGTGTCTGTTGTTTTAATAAGTTTGAAAATATAAATTACGAGGGATGATTGATAATTTTGCGGCCTAAGGTACAACGGATTATTTGTGGACAACATTTTGGGGGTTATTTCTCAGCATAGTCCCCTTACAGGTTTATGCACTTAGTCCAGCGATCCTGGAGCATACGGATCCCTTTTTTGTAAAAGTCAGCATCTTGTGCCAGTAGAAAGTGATCTACAGCATGAATGACGTCATCATCTGAAGCAAATTTGCGACCACTGAGCTTCTTTTTGAGTTTGGTAAACAGGTAATAGTCTGAAAGGGTCAAATCTAGGGAATAAGGAGGATGTTCAAGAAGCTGGAAGTCGCATTCTTGGATGGCAGCCATTGCCACCGCCGACTTATGAACTGGAGCATTGTCTTACTGAAAGATGGCTCCTCTCGTTAATTTCTCTCGACGATTTTCCTTCAGTTTGACCCGCATTTGCTTCACAAGATTAGTGTAATAGGCCCCGGTGACCTTTCTGCCCTTTTGAAGATAGTCTATCAATAGCACACCTTCTGAATCCCAAAAGATGGAAGCCATCACTTTGCCTGCAGGCAGAACCACCCTTGCTTTCTTTGGAGGTGGGGATACATGATGTTTCCACTGCTTTAACTGTTCTTTGGTTTCTGGTTGAAAATGATGAACCCAAGTCTCATCCACTGTCACAAATTGCTGAAGAAACCTTTCAGGATCTGCATAAAAATGGCCAAGATTGTCTCTTGACATGTTGAAACGCTGTCGTTTGTGATCAGCTCCAAAAGATTTCGGGACCTATCAAGCACAGACCTTTGTCATTTGAAGATCATTGCGAATAATGGCATGAACACGTTCCTAGAAGATGCCCAACTGAGTAGCAGTGTGCCGCTCAGTTAGTCGTCGATCCTCCATTATCATGTTATGGATTCTGCAGGTAGTTTCTCTCCCCTAGAGTCTCTACCATATCCTCGTGGATCTCCTTCGATGATATGCCCTTGCCGATGAGAAATTTTATCCATCTTCTCAATTTCTGCAACCCCTTACCATTTCAGTAGCCTGTTAAAAAAAATTAGTTGCAGTTAATTTCTTGAAACTTGGTGTTTAATCTTAAATTAACCTAATCTACAAATGCACCTAATATCAAATGTGTGTTTCAAGTATTTGTACCTTATGCCTCAAATTTATCAGTCAACCCTCGTAAGAGAGTTTCCCCAGAACCATGGGTATTTCTTTAAAAACTTATTACTTTCTTTTAGAGGCGAAGATGCTGCTCGCTGTGGCAATCAGCCGCCCATAACTGACATACCAGCGTCAGGGTTGGAAAACCACAGCGGCCCATAACTGACATACCAGCGTCAGGGTTGGTAAACCACAGCGGCCCATAACTGACATACCAGCGTCAGGGTTGGTAAACCACAGCTGACCAAGACCCCTGTTCCGCCTTCCCTCTGGTACCCCCAGTAACAGGCTGAGTCTGAATAACAGGGCTATCGACGATCACCATAATCCTCAAAGGGGTGGAGTCTGCTTAAGAGGTACTTCATACCCCACGGCTTTTTAGCTCCAAGTGTGGGACTGAAACAACAAATAGCCACCGTAACCCGCTCCCTATCCAGCACGATGCTGTGCTTCAACATCTTCATCGCATCGGCTACAAAGAACATGAAGCTCGCATTTCCTGAGAGACAAAAAAAAGAATTGTTTCTTCTTTCCTCTTCTTTTTTTTTGTTGTTGTTTTATCTACTTTTTTAAAAAAAAATCTTTTTAATTTTTTGCTTCGCGTAACAACCAGACTCAGACCCCACAGCGACCCTAAGTCCTTAATTTGAGTCTTTATCTGGAATCTGGAGCCACTTTAGTCTTATATTTTCTCCACAGTTCTCCAAAAGATGTCCAACGCGGTCTTTCATAGCCTTGGACATTTTACTTCCTATAAGATTTTGTTTATTTTCCTTATATTGGAATGTTTCCTCTACATGTCGTGCTTTGTCTTCCTTTTTTTTTTGCGATGATGGTGCCTGTATTTTTGTTGTCTTTGTGAGGGAGTGGATTCTATTTTGGTTCTAGAAGCGCTCCAGTCGGACTAGAGGATATATTGCCACATTGTGTTGAGGAATAAAGGTAGAAATTCTAAGATAGTAGGTTCTTACACCTTACATCCTTCCAGTGCCGTTAAACATCACAAAGGGCTCGCGTGGTAGTTTGCCAAGTTTTCCTGTTTTCGGCAAGATTTTCAACCTCATCAAGGGTTTTTATGCCTACTAATCTGGCCTCTCTTAACAGTGTCCTCTTTAGAATTTTACGTGGTCCGCCTCTTATTCTTCGGCCTGTTGTATTCCACTTGATAATTTGTTTCGGGATTCTCTGACTATTTCTTCTCATCACGTGACCGACATATGTCCATCTCCTTTTCCTGATCACCCATGAGACTGGTTGTTGTTCGCTCATTTACCTTATCTCTACTTTGTTCTTGAATTCGTTCCACTTTATACCAAGTATTTTCCTGAGGCATTTGTTTTCAAAAGATTCTAATTTCTTCTCAGTTTCTTTAGTTGTCTTCCAGCTTTCGCATGCTTAAATGAGGGTGGATATTACATTTGAATTGAATAGTCTTAACTTAGTTCTTGTGCTTATAAAATGCCATATGTTCTCAAGATTCTTGAAGGTCAACGGCCCAGTGAAACCACTGGGGGGGGGGGGGGGATGGGCTCTGCGGTTCCATACATGAGTTGCGGGGGGCAGTGAGATTTGTCCAAGAGACAGGACTGCAGATATAGACAGACAGTGCGAACGAAGAAGAAGAAGAAGAAGAACGCTGCTTTTGCAATTCTAATTCTCACTTCCTTCCTGGTGTCACCATCCTGGTCTATGCAGCTGCCAAAGCATGCAAAATGGCTGACTTCTTCAACAGTTTTCCCTCTACATATAGTTTCCTGCTTGATTAATAGGAAGTTTCATTATTTTTTTTTCCTTGTTAATTTCAAGTCCTATTTTACTAGCCAATGAAGACAGGCTATCTGTTTTTTCTTACACTGAGTTCACATTGTTACTGATAAGAGTTATGTCATCTGCAAAATCAAGATCTTTGAGTTGGCTCCCATGTACCCAGTCAATACCTGTGTTACCTGTGCAGCATTTTTTCATTATTAGGTCTACGGCAATTCCAAAATAAACCAAAGGAGATAATATACATCCTTGTTTCACGCCTGTTTCAACCTGGAACCATTCGCTCATTCCTTCTTCTGTGTTGACTGCACAGACATGTCCGTTGCAGAGATCCTGATTCCACTCAGGCACCCCAAAAATCTGTAAGCTTAGAAGTACGTAATTTCTAGCTTCTTGGTAATTGATAAGTTGCCAGATCTTGCTCTATATCTTATCTTGTCTTGTCTTATCTTGTCTTGTCTTATCTTGTCTTGTCGTGTCTTGTCTTGTTTATCTTATCTTGTCTTGTCTTATATTATCTTGTCTTATCTTGTCTTATCTTATCTTATGTTACCTTGTCTTATCCTATCTTATCTTATCTTATCTTGTCTTATCTTGTCTTGTCTTATCTTATCTTATATTATCTTGTTTTGTCTTGCCTTATCTTATCTTGTCTTATCTTATCTTGTCTTATATTATCTTGTCTTATCTTGCCTTGTCTTATCTTGCTTTGTCTTATCTTGCCTTGTCTTGTCTTGTCTTATCTTGTCTTGTCTTGTCTTATCTTGCCTTGTCTTATCTTGTCTTATCTTGCCTTGTCTTATCTTGCCTTGTCTTATCTTGTCTTGTCTTATCTTATCTTGTCTTATCTTGTCTTGTGCCTCCATAGAACTGCGAGCTGGTGCTCCTTGCTGTGAAGATACAGCATGGTGTCGACTTGGGAACGGATTACGAGGATTATTTTTTCTGGTCTCTTATGTGGGGCTAAACAGCAAGAAAAAAAAATAGCCGCCGTAATCCGCTCCCTATCCAGCACGATGCTGTGCTTCAACATCTTCATCGCATCGGTTACAAAGAACATGAAGCTCCCATTTCCTGAGAGACAACAAAAAAAAAAAAATTGTCTCTTTTTTCTTCTTCTTTTTTTGTTTTGTTTTATCTAGGTTTTTTTTTTTTTTGTTTGTTTCACGTAACAACCAGACTCGGACCCCATAGCGACCCAAAGTCCCTAATTTGTGTCGTTATCTGGAATCTGTAGCCACTACTCTAAAGTCTTATATTTTCTCCACAGTTCTCCAAAAGATGTCCAACGTGGTCTTTCATAGCCCTGGACATTTTACTTCCTATAAGATTTTGTTTATTTTCCTTATATTGGAATGTTTCCTCTATATGTCGTGCTTTGTTTTCCTTTCTTTTGCGATGATGGTGCCTGTATTTTTGTTGTCTTTGTGAGGGAGTGGGTTCTATTGCGGTTCTAGAAGCGCTCCAGTCGGACTAGAGGATATATTGCCACGTTGTGTTGAGGAATAAAGGTAGAAATTTTGGGATCATCTAAAATCCCCCACAGCAGACTACACCGCTAAGGGGATTAGGGCGATCCCTGTCCCATTAGTCAGGTTAGACCTGTCTCGGCCGCAGACTGGATCTAACAAAACGAGGAGGGGGGTGGTGATGGGGGGGGTGTGCAGTACTTCTTTAGCGGACAGATGGAGACTATGGCGATCCCTACCCGGTTAGCCAGGCTAGGCCTGTTACTTCGGGTAGCAGCCGAGAGGTGCGACAGGGTCTTGGTCAGCTATAGTTCGCCAAACCCTTGTTTGTCTGTACGTTAGTTATGCCTTGCTGCTTGCCAGATGGAACAATGTTGTCTTCCCCAACCTGTTCTATATAAACCGCTTGGACCTGTTCTATATAAACCGCTGGGACCTGTTCTATATAAACCGCTGGGACCTGTTCTATATAAACCGCTGGGACCTGTTATATATAAACCGCTTGGACCTGTTCTATATAAACCGCTGGGACCTGTTATATATAAACCGCTTGGACCTGTTCTATATAAACCACTTGGACTTGTTATGTATAAACCACCAGGACCTGTTATATATAAACTACAGGAACCTGTTCTATATAAACCACTTGGACCTGTTATATATAAACCACAGGGACCTGTTCTATATAAACCACAGGGACCTGTTCTATATAAACCACAGGGACCTGTTCTATATAAACCGCTGGGATCTGTTCTATACAAACCACTTGGACCTGTTATATATAAACCACAGGGACCTGTTCTATATAAACAACATAGACCTGTTCTATATAAACCACTTGGACCTGTTATGTATAAACCACCTGGACCTGTTATATATAAACTACAGGAACCTGTTCTATATAAACCACAGGGACCTGTTATATATAAACCACAGGGACCTGTTCTATATAAACCACTTGGACCTGTTATATATAAACCACAGGGACCTGTTCTATATAAACCACTTGAACCTGTTATATACAAACCACTTGGACCTGTTCTATATAAACCATAGGGATCTATTCTGTATAAACCACAGGGACCTGTTCTATATAAACCACAGGGACCTGTTCTATATACACCGCTGGGATCTGTTCTATATAAACCATTTGGACCTGTTCTATATAAACCACAGGGACCTGTTCTATATAAACCACGGGGATCTGTTCTATATAAACCACAGGGATCTGTTCTATATAAACCACAGGGACCTGTTCTATATAGACCGCTGGGATCTGTTCTATATAAACCACAGGGACCTGTTCTGTATAAACCACGGGGATCTATTCCATATAAACCACATGAACCTGTTCTATATAAACCACAGAGACCTGTTCTATATAAACCGCAGGGACCTGTTCTATATAAACCACTGAGATTTCTTCTATATAAACCATTGGGACCTGTTCTATATAAACCACTGGGATCTGTTCTACTTACACCACTGGACTTGTTCTATATTAACCACTGGGGCCTGTTCTATATTAACCATTGGGACCTGTTCTATATAAGCCCCTAGCCATCTGATATCTATAAACCACTGGGCGCCTGATCTTTATAAGACGCTGGACATCTGATCTGTATAAGTCACTAGGCATCTGAACTTTATAAGTCACTGACATCTGATCTTTATAAGACACTGGGCATATAATCTTTATAAAACACTGGGCATCTGATAAGACACTGGGCATCTTATCTTTATAAGACACTGGGAATCTGATCTGCATAAGACACTTGACATTTGATCTGTATAAGACACTGGGCATCTGATTTTTATAAGTCATTTTGGATGTGATCTTCATTTGTCACTGGACATCTGATCTGTATAAGACACTGGGCATCTGATCTTTATAAGTCACTAGGCATCTGATCCGTGTAAGACACTGGGCATCTGATCTTTATAAGTCACTGGGCATCTGATCTGTGTAGAGCACTGGGCATCTGATCTGTATAAGACTCTGAACATCTGATATGTGTAAGACACTGGACATCTGGTCTTTATAAGTCACTGGGCACCTGATCTGTGTGAGTCACTGGACATATGATCTTTATAAGTCACTGGACATATTATCTTTATAATCCGCAGGCCATCTGATCTCTATAAGGCACTGAGCACCTGGTCTTTTATAAGCCGCAGGCCATCTGATCCTTGTAAACCACTTCGCGTCTGATCTCTTGAACATGCCGGTCTCCTGATCTTCCACAACCCTAGCACTTCAAAAAAGAGACTACCCAAACATTTTTCAGGTTTCCCTTTAACCATAAACCGCTTCAGAAAATTAATTGGTCCCTTTATCTACATTATTTCCTGCTGTGCTCACGCATTTGCGAAAGGACACTTAAAAAAAATTATTGGATGTATACTTGCAATAAACACTTGTCGTGTAACTGCTCGACGTGCTGGTATTGGTCAATGATGATGGCGAATGTTGCTGAAGCGACGTTTGACGCGTCGATTATGCCTAGAGCCGCACAGAACAACAAAGATGTGGTCTCTTGTCTCGTTCCTTTATTTTTTGATGTTCTATAAGACCCTTGGGGACATATTTGCCTCCCACAAATACAAACACGGAATGGTTTGCGATTTCAGCTTTTGTTCTCGGTGATGTATTGACAGAAAGATCTGGCATAGCGTTCCGTGTATTTCTGTTCCCCGCTTTCTTCCGGGGGCCATGTTTCGAGGCAACATTGACAAGACGTGTGACAGAAACAGGTCGTGTAACCTGACGCTTGTCTCCTAGCGCAGCTCTTGAATGTGTCAGATCAGATGGAATAATCAGAAAATGAGAGCCTGAAAAACAGGGAAAGGGAGGGGGCGGGGAAACGATCAAGATTTACGCCTAGTTGTTGGTTGCTCTTACGTGCATGTTGCGGTTGTTATTATGTTGTTGTTGTTGTGTTTTTTTTTTTCTGGAACCGAGAGCACGATATTTCTATAAAGCGATGCCGTGAAGGTGTGAGAGGCGAAGACATTGTCCTACTGGGCAGTCATCGACCCGTAGCTCACGTGCTGGCCGCAGGGTTGTTGAACTACAGCTAAGACCCTGTCCCACCTCTCCGTTGGTGCCCCTAGTAATAGTTCCAGCTTGGCTAACGGAGCAGGGATCGCCATAGTCCCCAGGGTGGTGTACTGCACATGCAGCCTAATTCTCTATCTCTAGCTCCATTTTGGGATTTTAAAAAAACGTAGCCGTCTTAGCCAACACAGTGCTCAATGCCTTCACCACATCAGCTGCATTGAATACTAACTCCCGGTTCCAGGGACATAGAAGAAGAAGAAGAAGAAGAAGAAGAAGAAAGAAAGAAAGAAAGAAAGAATGAATGAATGAATGATCTTTAAAGGGTAAAGAATTGGGCACACAGGCCCGTCTTACATTCTGCCCTTATTCACTCCATTTGAGGAAAAAGCATATCAGAAGAGTGCAACATTAAACTATTACATTCGCAGAATAAGAGAAGAAGTAATTAACCTAACAAAACAACGCGCGCACGCAGGCATATACGTAAACAAAAATACATTTTCAGTATAGTTCTTTTAACACATATTCTTTAATTCTTCGGTGGTACCGGGTTCAAGTCCCATTACGGTCCACCCAGCTTCTAAAAACGGGTACGGTCCACCCAGCTTCTAAAAATGGGTATCAGAGAAAATGTTTGAAAGTAAATGACACCAGGCAAGATACTGACCACATCACATTCTCATGTGCCGAAGGGCTACGAAAGAGGGGCCTAACATCGTATCCTCCAGAATGCCTTAATGGCATTAAAATGGGGGATTTTACCTAACTGTTGCACCATTGTAATTCTTTTCAACTTACGATAAAAAAGAAGAAAATAGTTTGTTTTTTTTTCCCCTGAACATAACAGCACCATAAGTGAGGAAAGAATAATTTGTTGTGATAAAGTATATTTTATCTCTGGGATTACGCTAGATTACACTGAAGTATAACGTGTTCATTTGATGTATCGTAGACAGTGCTATAGAAGTTAATAAGGACTCTCTGTCAATGAAGCAAATGCCGTGTAACATGCAGGGTGTTCCAAATATATATATATATATACGGTGTGTTCGGTAAGTAATGAGACTGATTGCATAAAATTCGATTTGTTCAAGATATACTTACATATACTTAAAATTCCTCTAAATAACATCCTTGACCATCAATACACCGTTGCCAGCGGTTCTGCCACGCGTCGTAGCTCGCCTGGAAGTCTTGAACATGGATCTCCTTCAAAACAGTCGTCACGGCAGCTTGCACGTCATTAACAGTCCCAAAATGGTGACCTTTCAAGCTTGATGTGAGGCGGGGAAACAAAAAGAAGTCAGCCGGGGCCAAGTCCGAGCTGTAGGGAGATTAGCACAGCGTTGCCACTGTTTGTTTCGCCAAAAACTCTCTCACTAGCAGCGACGCATGCCTCGGCCATTGTCGTTCTGAAGTACACAAGTGTTGGTTATCTCCGGGCGGACGAGCGCGGTCCTATTCTTCAGCCGTTTAAGCATTTCCACGTAAAATGCTGCGTTGACCATTTTTCCGGGTGGTACGAACTCCTTATGGACAATACCTTTAGAGTAAAAAAAGACAATGAGTATCGATTTCATCTTTGACTCGCATATTCGAGCCTTCTTTGGTCGAGGAGACTCGATTATGTGCCACTCAGAGCTCTGTCTTTTCGTCTCTGGATCGTACTCAAAGACCCAAGTTTCATAACCTGTTATCGCTTTCTCCAAAAAATCAGGTTCACTCCTCACACGGTCCGAAAGCTCACGAGAAATCGACGCACTGTTTTTCTTCTGTTCGTCGCTCAAAACCTTAGGAACCAGTTTGGCACAAATTTTCTGCATGTGCAATTCTTTCGTGACGATTTCATGCACAATGGATTTTGGAAGGCCCACTTCATCTGGTATCAATCTAAGACTCAGACATCGGTCAGAGTCCAAAACCTCTTTCACTTAATCAGCGTTGTCGAAAGTGTGATACGTTAATGGGCGCCCTGTGCATTGTTCATCCTCGACGTTCTTTCTTTCTTCTTTGAACATCTTGCGCCACCGAAACACTTGTGCTTTCGACAAAGCATCCTTCCCGTAGGCTTTCTGTATCACAGCAAGAGTCTCGGTCGAGGATTTTTCGAGATTAATACAAAACGTTATCGTGTATCGCTGCTCGACACTCCTCTACATTTTTGCCATTACGCCACGCTTAAACAGCTGTCAACTTTGCAAGCAATCCGTACTCTGTAAAAGCTTAGCGCCAAATTCGAGATATCGACCCTTTACCCAACATCCCCCATTGACCTTCAGGACTGGAGAATCCACACCCCCCCCCCCCCCCCCCTTACTCCGCTCAGCCCTGTTGATTGGGTGAATAAAATCAGTCTCATTACTTATCAGACATACCTTGTATATATCTGTTTCTGTTCCAAATAGGTAATTCAGCTTTTACCTGTATCCTTCTACAAGACTCCAAAACAGGAGACCAACATCTCTAATAGCCAGAACCGTGCCTCAAATAACCGCCGCTTCTCGTAGTTTTTGACTAGTCGGCCACGACTTTCTGGTAAACAAGGTCGGACGTTTTGCCAGTTCGTGGGACGCTCACGGCGACAGCTCACTTCACGTCTTCGAGACCGCTTTGTCTTCTCGTCAAACCCCCGATACTGTTTATGTGATCACGTTATGTGCTTCTAAAGTTTGGTTTTGTTTTCTTTTGGGGAGAGAGAAAGATGTTTCGTGTGGAAGTTTGTAATGCAATGTGTTTTATGTCAAATGTATTCCGGAATCTTTATATTTTGATCTCTCTCTCTCTCTGTCTCTCTCTCTCTCACTCTTTGGCCTCTTTTGCTCGCTCATTCTCATTCTCACTTTTTCTGCACTCACTCACTCATCCACCGACTCACTCACTCACTGTCTCTCTCTCACTCTCTGTCTCTCTTTCTCTCTCTTTCTGTCTCTGTGTCTCCCTCTTTCTGTCTCTCTTTCACTGTCTCTCTTTCTATCTCTCTCACTCACTGTCTCTCTCTCATCCATCGTCTCTCTCACTCACTGTATCTCAGTCTCCTCTCTCTCTCGTCCAGTCTCTCTCACTCACCGTCTTTCTCACTCACTGTCTATCTCTCTCTCACCCGCCGTCTCTCTCACTCACCGTCTCTCTCATTCACTGTCTATCTCTCTCTCTCTCTCACTCACCGTCTCTCTCACTCACCGTCTCTCTCACTCACCGTCTCTCTCACTCACCGTCTCTCTCACTCACTCACCGTCTCTCTCACCCACCGTCTCTCTCACCCACGGTCTATCTCACTCACCGTCTCTCTCACACACTCACCATCTCTCTCACTCACCGTCTCTCTCACTCACCGTCTCTCTCACCCACCGTCTCTGTCTCTCACTCACCGTCTCTCTCACTCACCGTCTCTCTCTCTCTCCCTTTCCTCTCTGTATCTTCACAGTACATGCATACAAGAAGTTCTTTAGAAAACAACTAAAATCCACAGAACATCAGAGAAGATACCTCTCCCCCCCCCCCCACTCTCCACCCCCTCCTCCCATCTCTACCCCCCCCCCCCCCCCACTAAATAGGCAGGTTTAACTTCTTCGCTATAATACCCAGATATCTGAGAATTGGTTGAACTAAGCTGCTTCGTGACATTAAAGTGATTACTCAAACTTTCATGTCAAAAACTTACGCAAGTTTTTTTCTCTGTACAAGGAGAGAATTTGCTTCTCCTTTCCCTCCGCATGTATATTCTGCCAGATCCTGTCTCTCTCTCGCTCTCTCACTCACTCACTGTCTCTCTCGCTCTCCTTTCCTTAATTTCTCTCTCATTCACTCTCTCTCTCTCTCACTCTCACTGTCTCTTTATCTGTCTCTCTCTCGCTCTGTCTCTCTCTCACTCTCTCTCTCTTTCTTTCACGCTTTCTCACTTTCTTTCTTCCTCTACCTTACTCACTCTCTCACTGTTACTCTGCTTCTGTCTCTGACTAACTCACTATCTATTTCTGTCACTTTGCCTCTCTCTGTCACTTTTTCCTCACTTTCTTACTCACTCTCCTTTCTCTTACACTCTCTGTGTCACTCATTCTCTTTCTCTTACTCTCTCTGTGTCACTCACTCTCTTTCTCTTACTCTCTCCGTGTCATTCACTCTCTTTCTCTTACTCTTTCTGTGTCACTCACTCTCTTTCTCTTATTCTCTCTGTTATTCACTCTCTTTCTCTCTCTCTCACTCTCTCTCTCTATCACTCATTCTCTTTCTCTCTCTCAGACTCACACATGGTGTCTCACACTCTCCTTTCTTTAATTTCTCTCATTAACTCTCTCTCTCACTTTCACTCTCACTGTCTCTTTCTCTATCTCTCTCTCTCTTGCTCTGCCTCTCTCTCTCTCTCTCTCTCTTGTATCTTGTTAGAAATTATCTTAGTAAATATGCGAGAGTGGAATGTCAGAGCTCCATTGAATATGTATTTGTGTGTTTGTAGATGTGTGTGGGCTATCTTGTTAGATCAGTTACCTCTTATGTAGTTCATTATTCTATATTTGTGAATGTAATATTTTGATCTATCTATCTATCTATCTATCTATCTATCTATCTATCTATCTATCTATCTATCTATCTATCTATCTATCTATCTATCTATCTATCTATCTATCTATCTATCTATCTATCTATCTATCTATCTATCTATCTATCTATCTGTCTGTCTGTCTGTCTGTCTGTCTGTCTATCTATCTATCTATCTATCTATCTATCTATCTATCTATCTATAATTTTGTATTAGTGTGTGGGAAAAAATAAAAGATGGAGTGATAAATAACAGAATGTAAGACGAGCCTGAGCGCCCAATTCTGCACCCTTTTAAAATAAAGATCGTTCATTCACTCATTCACTCTCTTTCTCTCACTCTCTCTCTCTCTCTTTCTCTGTACTCACTCTCTTTCTCTCTCTCTCTCTCTCCTCACCGTCTCTCTCACCCACCGTCTCTCTCATTCACCCACCGTCTCTGTCTCTCACTCACTGTCTTTCTCTCACTCTCTCTGACACTCATTCTGTTTCTCTCTCTCTCTCTCACTCACCGTCTCTCTCATTCACTCTCTTTCTCTCTCTCTCACTCACCGTCTCTCTCATTCACTCTCTTTCTCTCTCTCTCTCTGTCACTCACTCTCTTTCTCTTATTCTCTCTGTTATTCACTCTCTTTCTCTCTCTCTCTCTCTCTCTCTGTCACTCACTCTCTTCCTCTCTCACTCTCTCTCTGTGTCACTCACTCTCTTTCTCTTATTCTCTCTGTTATTCACTCTCTTTCTCTCTCTCTCTCACTCTCTCTCTATCACTCATTCTCTTTCTCTCTCTCAGACTCACACATGGTGTCTCACACTCTCCTTTCTTTAATTTCTCTCATTAACTCTCTCTCTCTCTCACTTTCACTCTCACTATCTCTTTCTCTCTCTCTCTCTCTTGCTCTGCCTCTCTCTCTCTCTCTCTCTCTTGTATCTTGTTAGAAATTATCTTAGTAAATATGCGAGAGTGGAATGTCAGAGCTCCATTGAATATGTATTTGTGTGTTTGTAGATGTGTGTGCGCTATCTTGTTAGATCAGTTACCTCTTATGTAGTTCATTATTCTATATTTGTGAATGTAATATTTTGATCTATCTATCTATCTATCTATCTATCTATCTATCTATCTATCTATCTATCTATCTATCTATCTATCTATCTATCTATCTATCTATCTATCTATCTATCTATCTATCTATCTATCTATCTATCTATCTATCTATCTATCTGTCTGTCTGTCTGTCTGTCTGTCTGTCTGTCTATCTATCTATCTATCTATCTATCTATCTATCTATCTATCTATCTATCTATCTATCTAATTTTGTATTAGTGTGTGGGAAAAAATAAAAGATGGAGTGATAAATAACAGAATGTAAGACGGGCCTGAGCGCCCAATTCTGCACCCTTTTAAAATAAAGATCGTTCATTCATTCATTCACTCTCTTTCTCTCACTCTCTCTCTCTCTCGCTCTTTCTCTGTACTCACTCTCTTTCTCTCACTCTCTCTCTTTCTCTGTCACTCACTCTCTTTCACTCACACACACACTCTCTCTGTGTCACTCACTGTCTTTCTCTCACTCTCTCTGGCACTCATTCTTTTTCTCTCTCTCTCTGTCACTCACTCTCTCATTCTCTCTCACGCTCTCTCTTTCTCTGTCACTTACTTTCTCTTTTACTCTTTTTTCTCTCACTCTCTCACTCACTCTCTTCCTCTCTCTCTCTCTCTCTGTCACTCACTCTCTTTCTCTCACTCTCTGTCTGGCAGCCACTGTTTCTCTCTCTCTCTCTGTCACTCACTCTCTTTCTCTCACTCTCTCTCACGCTCTCTTCCTCTCTCTCTCTCAGTCAGTCTCTTACTATCTCTCTTACTCTTTTTCTCTCACTCTCTCTTACTCTCACTCACTCTCTCTCACTCCTACACTCTCCAATTCTTTGAGAATTGGAATCTTAATCTTTACAGGATTACAGACCAAGGTTCCCTCTGATCCAATGATTCTTAACCCCCCCCCCCCCCCCGGGGGGGAGGAAGGGGGTCCACAGACCAGCAACTGAACTGACTCAATTAAAACTCTTAACATCATCAATATTGTACTCATTACTTTATCTTTAATGAGCGGTCCAAAGGTGCTCTCAAGCTGGAAAGGGGGTCCGCTACCAACAAAAAAAAAGTGAGAACCACTGTTCTTAGTATTGACTCGGAATATGCAAAAATACTGTTTCATGAGCGACAATTTATGAAAGTCCAAATTTCAATTTGCATTATGAAATATTTCCGATGAAATCTATTCCACGTTTAGTGCACGCATGCAAAGCGCTATGAACAGCCTAAAATGTTTTGTAATCGAAAACAGAAGAACAGAGCAGGCATGAAATACTTATATGTGAGGTCGAAAAAAAGTATATATATATATATATAATATATATATATATGTGTGTGTGTGGGGGGGGGGCGTGTGTGTGTGTTTGTGTGTGTGTGTGAGAGAGAGAGAGAGAGCAATTCCTCACGTTCTTAGCTTAGAGTGAATATTGCTACAGACTCACTATGAGTTGTCCAGTAGATCTTCATACTTCCTTCGCCGCGCTGTGCAGACCACCATTAGGTACTAGTATGTCTTTAAAAAGATGGAAATGGCCGGGCCACATACTACGAATGGAAAAAAACAAACAAAACAAGACACCCCTATACTGCCTTGACTTGGACACTTCAAGGGAAAAGAAGGACCAGTGGGAACATGGAAAGACACAGTACAGGAAGAACTAAAAGCAAGCGAGAAAGACAAGACATGGTTTGAGGTATCCCGATTTGTTGAAGACAAGATTGGCTAGGGAACCGCTTTGTTGATGCCGTGCGCTCTGTTTGGAGTACACGGGACTGATGATGATGATGTCTTCCAAAAAAAATGTCATTAGCTTAGTTTTACTGTACATATCGGAGACGCCTGTCCGATGAGGCAATCACCGATCCATAGCTGATATGTTAGCGTCAGGGTTAGCTAACCATAGCTGACCAAGACCCTGTCCCACCTCTCCGTTGATACCCCTAGGAGCAGGCCTAACCTGGCTAACAGGGCAGGGATCGTCATAGTCCCCATGGTGGTGGAGTCTGTTAGAGAAGCATTGCACACTCCCAGCTTTTTAGCTGTACTTCGGGACTGAAAAAATAGCCGCCATAAACCGCTCCCACGCCGACACGATGCTGTGGTTCAACATCTCTACAGCATCGGCAGCAAAGAACAACAGCTCGCAGTTACAGAGAGAGTTCGTACAAGTACAAGTTACTGTGCAATATGGATAACAAGGACCAGACCAGCTCAAAGAAAAAGCAACAAACTTTAACTCTTTCAGTTGTTGTAAAGGGATTAAACTCTATACCCCTGCCCTTTAGTTCCCACACACCCCATAAAGTAGGGATACAAAACGGTAAGAAACGAAACGGCTGCATTAAGGCTTATCTCTGCAGACAGATCCTGTTAAACGTTAATTCCTGTTTCTGGCTTCCTACAGTTGCATACCCCAGACTGACGCAATGTCAGTAATGGCTGCATTAAAGAGCCACAGGGATGTAACCCTCATTGACCTGGGAATAGCAATATGCCAGGTGCATGAGCCTTTTCTTAAGCGTGGTAATATTGTGGACTCTATCCCATTGCGGTATCCTTGGTAACGAAGAGGCTGACAATCTAACAAAAGAAGGTGGCAGATTACCACAAAGTGCCATACAAGGAAACTAATTCTATATTAAAAAGATATTAAAAGGAGGACATTTATCGCTCTTAAAAAAATAAAACAACTAAAGAAACTGTGGAGAGGAACAGACAGAACTACAAAGATAAGATTTTTAAGGGCATGCATCTTTCCCATCGCAACATATGCCTGTGAGACCTGGACACTTAACAAAACAGCTGAGAAACACATAAATGCCTTTGAATGTAAATGCTACAGAAGAGTTCTTCAAATATCATTGACACACACACAAAAAAAAGAACAAATATATCCATACTACAAGAACTTAATATTGAAGAAGGCTGGCTAGTAAGGGTGGGGAAGATTAAACAGAGAAAACTTAAATATTTAGAAAATATTAGATGTCATGGCAATTTAGAGAAGACCATCTTGGAAGGATACATAAAAGGAAAAAGAGAGGAAGACCAAGGCGAAGATGGCTGCAAGACATTGTTGATGATCTGCGAATGGACCCATTAGCAGCAGAGCATCTTGCTTACAACCGATAGGCCTACAGGAGAGCTGTTGGGGAGGCAAAATTCCGCAAGGTACATGCAATTGATTGACTGACTGAATTCTGTGATTTAAAATAAAACAAAAATTCACGAGCAAATTGGCATAAGAACACGAATGACGACAAGAGAAATGTCGCTTACTACCACCCAGGCAGAGGGGAGCAAGTGATCATTTTTCGGCTCCGAAAAGGTCACAGCAGACTGAGGTTGTAAAACATGCTTGGTGCAAGTTTACATCACAGCTAGTGAGAGGAATATCTTCTCAGGATGATTACAGACCAACATTTCCCTTGGCAATGTCATCATCATCATCAGCATCATGTGCCGTGCCGACTGGCGTTGGCTATTATGCTTCTCCAGAGTACACGATCCATCATGCAGACCATCAGCTCAGTAGGTGATCTCCTCTCACACCATCCCGTCAGACTGTCCAGTATCATTTCTCTTGGTCTTCCTCTTGATCTTCTTCCTTCTATTTTTCCTGTTGTTATAATATTTTCAATGCCCCCTCTTCTCATTGCATGTCCTATGAAAGTACATTGTCTCTCTCTTATCTTTTTGACAAGGTTTTTTGTCTCTCCAGCTCTTCTCATGCATTCTTCCTTAGTTATTTTTGCTGTCCAAGGGATTCGCAGCATTCTTCTAATAAATCACATTTCTGCTGCTTCCAATGATTTTTGTGCAGACTTGCCTATTGTCCATGATTCAGTTCCATATAACAAGATAGGTTCAATATAGCATTTTAGGACTCGTTTTCTAACATTCATCTTGGCAATGTACTCGAGACCAATCCAGCTCCCCCATCATGACCGCCAACCCAGGTTCTCCCCTCCTTGGTATATTGTATGCTAATTTTGCCTAAATCCTCAAGCATTCAATCAACAGAACAATACATTGACATGCAGTACAAATCACGAAGTCTGAATTCAATTATACAACAATTTTAATCTCACAGTGAACCCACCAGCTACAAACAACTGGCACTGACACTCAACATGACATTAAAACATTATTCAGCAATAAACGAAAAACAATGCGTGGAAGAATTAATGAAAATGCAAATTAATTCAAGCATAATATCAGTTAATAATGAAAATTCTCAGGTCTGTAATATTTACATTGTTACTCTATGTACCTGGGGCCCTCATGTCAATGGTCCCTGCCTGTGGCATCCACCACGACTATATGTCCCATTGCACTTTCATCTCCGCAGCCCTTGCTGCCATTACCTACATCAACAGCGCCTGTATTGATGCAAATACTTGGTCAATCTACATGAAAAAGCATAATAATACAAAAGCATATATGTTACCAGTCCAATCAACAGAGAAAATCACATTGAAATCAGCCATGAATCATCTTCTTACACTGATTGACACGAACCCTACATCACAGCTTACTGCACAACTACATAATCTACACCACATGAGGTGGGCACGGGAAGAATATAACTAACAATCACCATAATACACAGGCGGCACAGCTAAACAAGACATCGTCTAAACTGATGCAAGCCAATGTTTAAATATATCCCCCGAAACCAACTACCAAATCACGTGGACCATGATGCTTGGGCCATGGTCGTAACCCCTGGATGCAAGCGTGTATGGTCCACAGGGTACCATATTTTCAACAGGGTTAAGATTGGCCCGTCTGACATTTGCGCATGTGGCGATGGTAATATGACGTGAGAACATAGTAAACCGGAGTGTCCAAAACATGAGGAGCAGAGAAAACAGATATGACCAACACATATGTCAGGTGAAAGAGAGCTGATAGGCTGCCTGCAATCTGTAACAGTATGGGAGACAACTGGGTTTTTTTCTCCACCGAAAGGCAATTTCTCTCCTTATGAATCTTTATTTTGAACTTTCTGGTAAGGGTCGAGATCCTTCCAGAAGATCACGTGGTTTATGAATCCCCTGATTGTGGATAGGGGAAAAAAAAGCTGAGTGAGTCAGTCTTCGTTTGAATGTGTACCTGAGAGGAAGGTTTTAGTGATGGCTCTGTCGAGACAACGGTAGTTTATGTCTGTTACTGAAGTTGTGGAAACCTGCCCATGGTCAGAATATCGTTATCACCAGCAGCATTTTCATCCATTTCATCAATAAAACTTCATGTCAAGTGATACGCAGGAGTCACTTTACTTCTGTATCAGGGTGTTGCCAACTTTAGGCTGGAAGACACTGAATACTAACCCAGAAACCTGAAGCTGATGGCTGGACTCAACAAACACGGCTTCATCTAGTGCCTCAGTATTTTATTCAGTAACAAAAAAATAGTAACAGACTCAGTAACAAACTCAGCGGCACATACGATTTCAAACCACTGGATCGAGCTGATATTGTTAACGCGCTCAAAGAGGCGGGCAGAGTGGAGGACTTCGAGGGCAGCCAATCCACATGGCTGCTTAGACTGAGAGAGCTGACACAGTCATGAGCGAGAGACATACTGGAGGCACAAGAGGACTTGTCAACCAACGCAGAACGGGCACTATCAGGTGTAGGACGCTGATGGACATGTTGGGGGAAGGATCTGAGCACCTGTGGACGTGTCTGAATAATTAGTGGAGTCATATCAATGGCCCCAACTACAGAGGCGAATTTGATTTTTTTGGTAACAGCTGTCAAATAATGTCACGCTGATGACAGAAGCCGCCTAGCGCTCGAGAACCGCCACATTCAGGAATATGTGATACTGGAACCACATGATTTGAATTCGCTACTCAGCTATTGGTATTTGGCCAAAAGAATGGAAAAGAACTGCCAAAAAAAGGGTAACCTGAAATTATGCACAAACTACAGAACTCTTGCCCTGATTAGTCATGCCAGTAAAATTCTGTTAAAAATCATAATGGGTAGACTTCGAAAGAAAATAGAAGAAAAAGTCAATATGGTCCAAGCTGGTTTCAGGTAAGGAAGAAGATCAAGAGATCATATATTCAATATAAGATGGTCCAAGCTGGTTTCAGGCAAGGAAGAGGATCAAGAGATCATATATTCAATATAAGATAGAGAAATAGAGAAATGCAGGGAGTTTAATGTGAATCTATATTTAGCCTTTATAGACTACACAGAAACTTTGGGAAATAATGGAAAAAATGGGATTTCCAACACATTTGATACAATTAACATCACTGCTGTATCTAGACCAACAGGCAGCAGTAAGAATAAATGGTGAAACAACAACTTGGTTTGACATAAAACAAGGGGTCTGTCAAGGGTGCATATTGTCATCTTAATTATTTAACTTGTATACTGAAAATATAATGAGGAATGTTAGAGAAGATGTGTAAAAAGAATATTACGATGCCATAACAATTGGAGGTTACGAAATACCAGAGATTAGATATGCTGATGACACAGTATTACTGTCCACAACACAAAAAGGAATGGAAAACCTAATTATGTCAGTCCGTAAGAACAACGAAGAACACAACTTCTATCTTAATGCGAAGAAAACTAAATTGATGACAACTGACAAAATAAACAAGACAGCTGAAATATGTATCAATGAGGAAAATCTGGAAGAAGTGGAGAGTTTTGAATATCTTGGATCACTATTAACTAGTAGTGGAGATGCAATGAGGGAAATTAAAAGGAGGACATCTATCGCTCTTCAGAAAGTAAAACAAATAAAGAATCTTTGGAGAGGAGCAGACAGAACTACAAAAATAAGATTTTTTACGGGCATGCATCTTTCCCGTCGCAACATATGCCTGTGAGACCTGGACATTTAACAAAACAGCTGAGTAACGCATAAATCCCTTTGAATGTAAATGCTACAGAAGAGTTCTTCAAATATCGTAGACACAAAAAGGAACAAATATATCTATACTACAAGAACTTAATGTTGAAGAAGGCTGGTTAGTAAAGAGGATTAAAGAGAGAAAACTAAAATATTTTGGACACATTAAACATCATGATAATCTAGAGAAGACCGTCTTGGAAGGATACATAATTGGAAAAAGAAAGAGAGGAAGACCAAGGCGAAGATGGCTGCAAGACATCGTTGATAATCTGCAAATGGATGCATCAGCAGCACGGCATCTTTCTCACAACCGAGAGGCCTACAGGAGTGCTGTTAGTGAGGCAAAGTTCCGCAAGGGACATGCAAATG
>CM019721.1:57761767-57856767 GCA_009760885.1 Achatina immaculata | reverse complement strand
TTCCGTTCCGGATGTTATGAGTTCAGACACCCATTAAAGACTGGGCTATTCGAGCATCTGTTTTGAGGAGTGCCAGGTGGCCGATGTGATGTATTTTACTGTTCTCTCCCTGTTAGGCGGTTACCTGTCCTTCTGAAGCCCTTGGTTCAAATCATAGGCATTCTTTCTCTCACGTCCAAAGAACTTTGTCCGCTATTTTTAGAGCGTTCATCATACACATCGTATTCAAATATTCCCCTGTGGCTAATTTGTAATAGTAGTGGTAGCTGTGTTGTAGTAGCAGTTGCAGTAGTAGTGGTAGTGGTGGTAGTAGTAGTAGTAGTAGCAGCAGCAACAACAACAGCAGTAGTGGCAGATCCAGGAACGTCTGCAGTAGCAGCATAAGTAATGATAGTAATAGTAATAGCAGCAGTGGAAATAATTAACAGATTCAATCAAGAGGCATACAACTATATTGAAGAATCTACTCGAGGGCAAGGTGGAAGGGGAGATCAGCAGAGGATGACAACTACACAGATGGGTGGACAACATCAAGAGTTAGGCACGGACTAGCTTGCACGAGAGCAACTACAAAGACGAAAAGACAGAACAGACTGGAGACTCGTTGAAGCCCACCTTTCGTGGGAAGACGGCATGATGATGATGATGATGATGATGATGATGATGAATCAAACGTACTTAATAACCAACAAGTAACAACAATTATTTAAAAGAAACGTGACTGCACCCAAACTAGCTCAGCGAGGCACACGAGACAAGAACAGCAAAGAAGCTATTTTGGGCTATTAACCCCAGGCGGCTCTGTAGAAGTGAGTATCGCTGGCACAGAACACCAGGTAGCGGGTAACGGGAAATAGTTACACATTTTTTTTAAAGTAGGTGTACACCACAGGGTTAATGTTGCAAGGCAGTAGATAGCGTTTGGGGAACATTTAAGAGAATGTCTTGTGAATCAAATCCTGTACTCCATTAGGACGGGCTATGGTCTAGGTATGAAAGGACAGCGTTCTATCTTCACCCCAACATTAACTGCGGAGGGCTTAGTTTAGTAGGTATATAGTAATTATTTCAACAGTGGTCTTAAAGTTCTTGAATATTTGTGTGCTTTCTTCATTTCTCGCTCAGCTGGTGATTCGAACCCTCAACTATTCGGTTGCTAGACGAGTACTCTAACCACTACGCTAACTCTTGAGTGGCGAAGTGGTTAGTGCACTGGTCTCTCATGGCGAAGGTTGGGGGAGGGGTTCGAATCCGGCCGGAAGCACCCCAGTCACCCAGCTATAAAAATGGGTACCCGACTTCTTCTGGAGTTGGGGAAGGAAAGGCGACCAGGCGTGATACTGACCATATCACCCTCTAGTGTGCTGACAGGTCAAGGAAAATATGAGCACTAACATCATATCCCTATGTGCCTCTAAGGCACGACAGGATTACCTTTACCTTTACCTTTTATCTTCTTCATTTAGAAAGGCAAGCTTTACAACTTTCACATGTGGCGATGCAAACATAGGAGCATATTGTTTGCCACTAAACTAGCCTCAGCCAAAGGTTTGTGATTATTACAGGAGCCTTACATAACGAACTGTAGGTATATTAATTGAATACAGGTAAAACGCACAGCGAGCCAGGTATTTAGGCCAAGCTAAACTGAAGAGAGGGGAGGGGGAAGACCCTTTTCCAGCGTTTTCGTATCCTGTATTGTTCTTCCTTGCACGCACAGCGTTACCTGGGCATGCCTGAGCAAACCCCATTATCACATGCCACAGGTAAACCGACTTTAGGATGCTGTAGATCAGTTTGTAGTGTTTCATGCTATTTTTGGGGGGCCGCTGTTCCGTCTTGTCTAAGCAGTGCCTGGGACAAGTAACACGGACAGTGGGTTCCGAACATTCTGATCATCTGCTCCATAACGATAGCCACCGCTGCTACCTTCTTTCATTTCCTTGGCTTTGTAACATTTGATGCCCGAGACTCCTATTAAGCCTTTTTTTTGGGCGGGGGGGGGAGTAGGCTACGCTCCTTAGAAAAGTAAATTAGTAAGAGAATATATAAGAGTACAAACTTCAGTTATAAAATTATGAAAGAGATTGATTGATTGATTGATTGATTGATTGATTGATTGATTGATTGATTGATTGATTGATCTTAAGATGTAGTATCCTGCAGCCAGGACATTCCCATATCTACTCCGCTGCCAGTTCCAGTAACCAACGTAAGTAATATAAGTTGTGTATAGTAAATGTCCCCTGTCGTGCGTTGACTGTGAGTTCGTCGCTTCCGTCCACCCGGAATGCACATTCTTCCTTCGTCTTGCTTCGTTCCTGGCTCCTTCATTCTGCTAATACAGGTAATATTCTCCCATTCCAACTCTTCCTTCCTTCCTGCAGACTATGCCCATAACAGCCTTCGAGATGTCCGACTTATCCAGTTTTAGTACACATTGAGTGGGGGGGGGTCTTACTTGATAGCCGGTGGGTCAGCCTGCTCATTACCATGCACTCCCGTATGTCCGGAGCGGTAGATCCACCTGAGATCCACGTGAGGCCTGCAATTTGAGAGTGCCTGAGGAAGTTTGAACCACTCCCTGCGAAAGATGCCTTTACCGATCGTCCGGAGCATTCTTTGACAGCCCGTCGCTTTGGCAGTCCGTCGCTTTAGCAGCGCAGTGTATTTGCTGATCAACCAGCAAAGCGACTGCAGCAGTGGCGCCTTCGACTTCCATTCCCACACTGCAGTTTGTGAAATGCACCTGCTTCTCCCCCCTCCCCCACCGTCTCAACTGTCTTTCCACTGAAGCATGCGACAGAGCACCAAACACTACGACGACCTCTGGTAACGGCCCCATCGGTAAAGATGACGTAGCCCTGTGGCTGAGAATAGCTCTGAATGATTTAATATTCTTGAAGGTCAGTGACACCAAAAGACCAGCTCTGCCCAGGTGAATGACAACTTTGTTGAGTTACCGTTTATCAGACAGTCACCAACTTTTTCTCCTATCGGATTGCCGCGCCTTTCACGCAAACCCTATAGTGTTTCTTCTTCTGCATACGTCATTATGGAGGAGAATACTGAGCAAGACAGGGAGAATCCCTGAGAATGAGAGGCGAAGTATAAAAAAGGCCAGGAAGCCATGGAGACGAGGAGAAGACTGTGAAACGAACAAGGAAAGGATCTCTTTTTATCCACACTACAGGACTCCGGTTAGTTTGTCTCACTTGAAAGCCTGAACCAAGACATAAAGGTGCACAGTCTCAACATACTCTCTGAGATACGGTACAGGCCAGATCAAGTCCATTGAGAATCTAGATATATTTAATTTTCAACGGTTCTCACACCACATTAAGTTATTCTTCGTCCGCCTGAGCCAGGAGCAAGAAGACCATTCCTTCTACAGCAGGTGCTTCTGGTGCAGTGTTTCCCAACGTGTGGCGAACGCCTCACATGGAAATATATTTATTTTATACTTTTTCAGAATATTATGACTATTATGCGGGGTGGGGGTGGGGGAGGATGAATTATCAAAATCTCTGAGGCCTTGAGGTGGGGTATGATAAAAATGGTTGGGAAACACTGCTCTAGTGCGTTGCATAGACATATTGGATCTTTGTCTGTTATGTTCTTCGTGTGCTCTGACCTGGTAGACGAACTCGAGGCACTTAAACCGTCAGGTAAACAAAATGCTTTCGGTGTTTCACGTGTTATTTAGCGTGTTGATGTTGAAAGATAAACTCTGAGCCGATCATCATCATCGTCATCATCGTCGTCGTAATCGTCGTCATCATCATCATCATCATCATCTTCTTCTTCTTCTTCTCTACCTCTTGCTCCTCTCTCCTCCTTCGTCGTCTTCTCCTCCTCCTCTTCTTCTTTCTTCTTCTTCTTCATCTTCTTCTTCACCTCTTGCTCCTCTCTCCCCTTTCGTAGTCTTCTCCTTCTTCTTCTTCTTTTTCTGCTTCTCCTCCTCCTCCTCCTTCTTCTTCTTCTTCTTCTGTTTTAGTTTTGCACGCTCTGACACTAGCTAAACAAGAAGACGCGAAGCACGCATACTATAAATAGGAGCTCACCGTGCATGCCTGGCAGTTTTTCCTAGTTCTTTTTCCTATGACTTTGACGGTCTCTTAAGTATCTGTGACATGCAGGCTTGCCTAGTGTGCTCTGGGATGTGTAAACCATACTAGCATGCGCAAACACGTTTGTTGTATATGAAATTATAATAATCTGCAATGTCTTTTCTGCGTGTCTTACATCTTCAGCAATGAAGATTTACAGAAGTCAGTCGACAGTAATAAAAGAAAAATGTGTAAGGAAAGTTTTCTCAATAATGATTTTTATCGGATGCTACAGACTGCTTGCTTCTGTTCTGGGATCTTTTATATGGATATTTTCCAATGAGTAAATCAGAGAATCTTTGAATACGTCTGGATTGCAGAGATCATGTGCATAAAACGTTTTTAAACTGTCAACCTTTACATCCTTCAATTTGTAATTCTGAGCCAGCTTCGCAATAAAAGAAAGAAAGAAAAGCTGGGGGGGGGCACTAGCTACCAGTGTGAGAACTACTGATCCTAGGGAATACTTGAATTACTTGAATAGGTACTCGGCAAACAACAAACATTGAAACTGGTAAAGAAACAGTCAAAGATGCCAGATTTGGAAGTTGCGGATGAGTTCTCAACTGGCAGATTCCGCAAGGGGTGTGGGCACCAAATTACTGGGGCCATGGAACTCGTCCTCTAAGAAGTTTTGATATTTTATATTTCTTCTTATTCTTCTGTGTTCAGTTTCGCACCTTTCTGCGCCAGAGAGTTGAGTTGCCTCCGTGAATCCTTCTGTCAGCAGGAGGTCTTTGTAGGAACCCCATATTTTCTCCTCCATTCTTCTTTCTCGGGGCCATTCCTGGGCTCTGAAGACTCTGTATATGGTGCAGGTCTGTAGTATGTGTTCAGGAGGCTGGTGGGCCGTTTTGGCACATGCAGCACTGGGCTTTTGGCGCAGCCTTTATCTCGTGGAAATGAGAGTTGAGATAGCAGTGTCCGATTCGTAACCTGAAGATCGTCGTGTGTTGTTTGTTTAGTCTTAGAGTGAGGTCGTGTGGGTTAACTGTTCCAGTATATGGGACATAAGAAGGTTTTGAACGATGTCATTCTTATGACAGAGTGAATGCCCTTGTCTGGACAGTTTTGCAGTTAATTTAAGTCGCATGATGATTGGGTAGTCTTGGTTCAGCTGAGAGTTCTTTTCACGGATCTCGGAGAGAAGTTGTGGAAGCTGTGGAAGAGAGTAGACGTATTACTCGTTCGTCTAAGGCTTGTGTCAGCTTAGGATTTGTAGCGTTGTTAGAATGTAAGAAAAGTTGTTTTAGTGTAGTCTAATAAGGATGTAGGAATAGATGTCTGTTTGTCCTTTTTTAGGACAAATATGAAAGATTGTTAGATGTGTTGTTGTGTAATCTTTTCGGTTTGGATGAATTATCGATGTGAGGTTAGTATATCAGTTTTTGTTTCCTTTTGGGGGTTGGGGTAGGGAAGGGTAATTCGTACATTCCTGTGGCGAAGTCCAATTCGCAGGAATGCTTTGTGTATTAATGTATTGTTTATTTCTCATGTCGTTCACTGATATTCATCTTCCTTCATTCATCAGGAATCCATCCTCATAATTCAATACTGCTGAAGGATTTTGGTAGCTGCTGACTTTGCCTGTTGTGTACATCAACGTTTTACTATTAGTGCTGTTGTTTGATTGATTAGACTGCTAAACTCCCATGACTGTCCAGTCATTCATGTTACCTCCCTTTTGTTGTTGTTTTCCTTACCTGGGCGAATGCTGTTACTAAGTGCATAACAAAGTAACGTTTCGCTGTCAAGTATTTGTTACTGGTATAGCTGTATCGCATACAGTTAGTTAGTCTGTGCCTTCACTGTACAAGGCACGTTAAGATTTTACTTTATAACAGCTGTTAGTCATCTGCCTGCAGGTGTTTTGGTATTTCCTTTTAGCTAGTGTTTTCACTTCATTTTGCCGATATTCTGTGTCTGAATTGTTCTTTCTTTGCGACGTTTCGATATCTGAGAAAAGAAAATATTGTTTCTAAGTTACATTTTTTTTCTTTCAGTTGTTCTGTTCCTAACTACCCGTATGTAAAGTAAAAGCAAACGAATGACATCCTTTCTTCTCTCTATGGTGTCATCACCCATAGCGTGGTGGGGGAATCTGCGTGCTCCGATGATACGAAGAGCTGTACCGGCGGTAGGTTAGCTAACGGAAGAGTCACCCATGCTAACTACCTAACTAAATAACTAAATAACTGACTAACTAACTAACTACCTAACTAACTAAATAACTGACTAACTGACTAACTAACTAACTAACTAACTGACTGACTGACTGACCGACTAACTAACTAACTAACTAACTAACTAACTGACTGACTGACTGACTGACTGATTGACTGACTAACTAACTAACTAACTAACTAACTAACTGACTGACTAACTGACTGACTGACTGACTGACTAACTAACTAACTAACTGACTGACTAACTGACTGACTGACTGACTAACTAACTAACTAACTGACTGACTGACTAACTAACATAACTAGATAACTAAATAACTGACTAACTAACTAACTAACTAACTGACTGACTGACTGACTGACTGACTACCTAACTAACTAAATAACTAAATAACTGACTAACTAACTAACTGACTGACTGACTGACTGACTGACTGACTAACTGACTAACTAACGGACTGACTGACTAACTGACTGACTGACTGATTAACTGACTGACTGACTGACTGACTGACTGACTAACTAACTAGTTCCTGGTCGTCATCAGTTTTGACGACGTCAGTCTAGGAAGCAAATAATGGACTGTGATGAAGTTGTCTATCAGGGCCGTCAGTAAAGCAAAGCTGGTCAAGATCCTGTCGAATCTCCCTCAGTAAACCAAAGCTGGCCAAGACCCTGTCCAATCTCCCTCAGTAAACCAAAGCTGGTCAAGATCCTGTCCAATCTCCCTCAGTAAACCAAAGCTGGCCAAGATCCTGTCCAATCTCCCTCAGTAAACCAAAGCTGGCCAAGACCCTGTCCAATCTCCCTCAGTAAACCAAAGCGGGCCAAGACCCTGTCCAATCTCCCTCAGTAAACCAAAACTGGCCAAGACCCTGTCCAATCTCCCTCAGTAAACCAAAGCTGGCCAAAACCCTGTTCAATCTCCCTCAGTAAACCAAAGCGGGCCAAGACCCTGTCCAATCTCCCTGCAACGCCCCTTGTAACACATTCAGCCTGGCTAACTATTTAACCCTCGCCATGGTCCCGTCTGGTGGTGCAGAGAGCCTATCGAGAAGCTTATCTTCACAGACCAATGGTTCCCAACCCTCTTTTAACCTCAACCCTAAACTAGCAATGACACATGACCCTAGATCATAGGCCAATAGTAATATGTAACCTGCGATCTTTGAAAAAAATTTTTTTAAAGATATTGGAATTCAACAAAAATTATGATATATAATATCTTCTACCAACCCTGCTTAACACCCACGCAACCTGCATTCAGTAGCGATATGAGCTGGGATTCATTGGTTTAAAGTCTGTTCTACGTCCCCAGGCAAGCCCCTATGACTCACTCCCCATCCGACTTGACACATCTGTTTCACTGACAAGGGCAGCAGTACACATTTCCACAGACATCGTCATAAGGGAACAACCTTTTGAATCTGTTGCATTTAAGTTCTCTGAAACTCGTTTAACTTTTTTTTTCTATAAACTGACTGTTGCCCGCCAGTTTCCTCACTACTTTTATTGTATATCTTAGTTTATATGCTGCGCATATCATTAACAATCATGTGAACTACAGATGTCGTAAAAAATACTATGATCATTCATTCATTCATTCATTTGCATGTCCCCTGAACTTTGCTTTGCGTCCCAAACAGCATTCCTATAGGCCTTTTGGTTGTGAGCAAGATGGCCTGCTGCTGATGCATCCATTGTCAGATCATCAACGATGTCTTGCAGCCATCTTCGCCTTGGTCTTCTTCTCTTTCTTTTTTCTATTAGCTATGATCATACATAGGAGAAATGTCGCGAAAGCTAGCTATTATCATATAGATGTATAAGAAATGTCGAAAAAGAGCGTTAGATCACAAGGAAGAGAGAAGTCGTAAAATTGGTTATGGTAAATTATACGAGAGGTACTGTAAAATCAGACTGATCTTTTATTTTTTTTTAGTTTGAAAAATGTCGCAAAACTGCCTATGTTCCTATTTATAATATTTCCCGTAAAACTCTCTCTCTCTCTCTCTCTCTCTGAACCTTAAGTGCCCAGGGCACATGGGGCTTCCGCAAGGGTTTTCCACAAATGCCTGTCCTTTGCCTTTTTTTCTGCTCTTGCCCAGGTGAGCCCTCTATTGCTCAACATCCTTTCTGTTGTTCTTCTCCATGTCTCTTTTGGTCTACCCTTACTTCTGCTCCCCTGTGGTGTCCATCTTAGTGCTATTTTTTCCCGTAAAACTATTTATATTAAAATATTCTGTATATGTTGCAAAACTACCTATGTTTCTATATATGAAATAGTTATAAAACTACTTATGTAGTTTCTGTCTTAAAACAACTACATATGTTCACATACACGAAGTGTGTCTTAAAAAATATTTGTTCATGTATAGTAGATGCCTAAGGAAAATACTCGGCATCAAGTGGAATGAATTCAAGAACAATGCAGAGATAAGACAGATGACTGAACAACAACCAGTCTCACGGGTGATCAGGAAAAGGAGATGGACATACGTTGGTCACTTAATGAGAAGAAATGAGCAGAGAATCCCAAAACAAGCTATCAAGTGGAACACAACAGGCCGAAGAAAAAGGGGCAGACCGCGTGAAACTCTGAAGAGGACATTATTAATAGAGGCCAAGTTAACAGGCATAAAATCCTTTGTTGAGGTTGAAAGACTCGCCGAAGACAGGAAAAATTGGCGAACTACTTTGCGAGCCCTATGTGACGTCTAACGGCACGGGAAGGATATAAGATATAAGATATATAAGATAGTAGATATATAATAAAAAAAACTTTTGTGTTCATATATATGAAGTATGTTGTAAAACTAATTATGTTCATAAATACAAGGTATGTCATAAAACTACTTAAGCACACAAGATATACCATAAAACTACTTGTGTTCATATGTTGGAAACCTAGTTTTCAGCATCACATATTTCTAACATTCGAAAACTAAAATTAGTACAGTCGATATTTCCTAACTTTTGGATACAGACCAAAACTTCATTATTTTTAGAAACATTGAACGAAATCCCGTCTCTTTTTTTTGTGTGTGTGTGATGCAAGATAGATTTTGAATTAGATTATGGTAAATTTTTATTTTCCAGTATTATTAAACAGGCTAAAACAAATATAACAAAAAAAAACTTACGACGCACGCCCTTCTTGACGCATATGAACAGTGCTCACAATATTGCTTATAAATTTCTTTTTTTTTTCTTAATTCTTCAGAGACTCAGTGCTAGCGTCGAATATCTGGATCTTCAGTGAAAACTAACACGCGTGTCTTAAAGGAAGTTCCTTGTTAACTTAATAAAACTGAATGGTTGGTCCTTTCTCCGCCACGTTTATCCATGGCAGACAACATCTCTGGCACGTGAGAATCTCTCTGAGTGTTTCCACGAGGATTTGTTAGTAGCTCCATTCAAATCATGCAGGAGCCAGAAGAGGGCAAAGTCTGCCGCGTGTGCTCGGCCTTCGAGCCTCAGACGTGGAGGAAGTCTCTGTGCAAGAACTGTTTCCACTCTTTAGACGAACACTCAGAAGAGCTTTTGGCCAACGAAGCGAAAGCTGTCGCCAAGGAGAATGCGGCAGCCAAAGCTTCACTTCCGGCAACAGAAGAAACGTCACAGCCGTTAGGGCAGAAATCCGACGCCTTGAGTACAAAAGGCATCCCTCCAGTCGGTGGAAAAGATGCTAAAAGCAAAGATGGCGCCAAAGAAACAAAAGATGAAAAAGATAAACTGGCGAAGGATGTGAAAGGTAAATCTGGAGGGACTAAAGATTCCGGCAAGGAAAATAGTAAATGGCCACTGGTAAAGGATTTTGGCCGAGATGTTAGCAAATCTGTAAAACCACCAACGCCAACCCCAGCAAAACTTTTTAAGGGGAAACCACCAACGCCATCCACAACTTCTGTCTCTTCGTCCGCTCCCGTGACATCTGCGAAGTCTCTCAAGTCCACAGCGCCATCTGCAGCAACTGACGTTATAACAACTCCAACAACAACGACAACAACAACAACACTCACAACCGCCGTCACATCGCCATCAGCATCTGACACAGTTTCAACAGCAAGCACTCAGAAAGCTTCCATATCAAAGACAAAGAATTTTGCCTCTAAATTCGAAGCAAAAGCATCTGCGCTATCCAAAGATAAGCCATCAAAATCCTTCGACGCTGGCCCCGGCAACACCGGCAGCACCAGTACCGCAAGCACCAACGGTAAATGTACATCTGACCCCTCCGACTCAAAGCATTCGCTGAAGCAGCAGTCTGAGAAACCAGCAGATCAACCGAAGACATCCCCACAGAAGACGGACTCCAACTCGCCCAGAAAAACTCCCGAAGACGCAAAAGCTGCAGAACCTACCTCAAGAGTTCCCAAACCTGGACTGAGTAAAGCAAACGGCGGTAAAGTAGACAAAGACGGCGTAGACAATCAGAAAGACGTTAAGTCCTCCTTGTTTTCTGGTAAACTAAAGGACAAAGACACAAAATCTACAATCAGCAGTCGTAATAAAGCGATAACGTTTGGTAAGGACATGCTGAAGAGCACGAAAGAGGTGGCAAAACAGGAGAAAACATCGCCGGAATCGGCCGATAATAAATCAGATTCGTCTAAAGCTAAAGATGAAACAAAGCCCAGAGGGAAGGATTCGTTGAAATCAGGTTCCCCCGTAGTATCTGTATCTTCCATAAGCGAGAAGGACAAACCTGCAGCAAATCTGAAATCAGTCCTCGGGAAAACTGAGGAAGATAAAGACAAGAAACAGGAGGATAAACCGAACGAAGGAAACGCTTCCAAAAGCAAAGTCCCTGCGGTCAGTACAAACATACCCGAAAGCAAAACAGCAACTGGTCCCTCTCGTTTCTCTGGTAACTCTGAGCCAGCGGGAACAGGCCATTTAGTCAAAGGTAAGGGCAAACTCTTCGACAGTAAAGCAGGAGATGGTCTGGAGAGTAAGGAGGCTGCCAAATTATCCAAAGGCAATAAGAAAGAATCAAGCCCTACGAAAGATTCAACAAAGGTAGACAAAAACAGTAAGAAGGAATCGAGCCCTTTGCCAGATTCAACGAAAGTAGACAAAAACAAGAAAGAATCGAGCCCTTTGCCAGATTCAACGAAAGTAGACAAAAACAAAAAAGAATCGAGTCCGTTGTCTGATTCAGCGAAAACAGAAAAAGACAAATCTCCGTTCAGTCGTGATCGAGGAAAGGATAAAACTGAATCCGTTGCCACTGAAAAGAAAACAGACAAACTCGCGTCTCTAGTCGGTGCTAAACAATCATCTCCAACACTGGCTTCTTCTTCTTCTAAATCTACAACACCAACAACAGTAACATCTCCGTCAACAGAATCCAGACCGTGGGCGTCACTTTCCCACTCTAAAACAGCGGAGAATAAAAAGCCAAAAGACTTAAAGCTCGACACCAGCAAGGACGCGAAAACTCCCCAGAGCCCGCTGGAAAAATTCAGAACTCTTGAAAAGACAAAGGAAAAACGTGCAGACGCGGAAGCCTCATCGCCAGCATCTGTCAGATCCCCAACGTCCCACGCATACAAGACGAAAGATGAATTCAAAGATGAAGGAAAAGCTGATACAAAGAAGTCAGCCGAAGACGCCAAAGATTCCACAAAGCTGACATCAGAGCTGAAGGAGAAGGAGGAGAAACTGCTGACCCTTTCCAAACAGGTTTCCAAAATGGAGGAGCAGGTCAGAGCCCTGGAGAAGGAAAGGGATGAACTGAAGAGGGCGACACAAGACAACCAGAAGGAAGACATGGAAAGGGTGCTAAATGATCTCCGTGCTCAGCTGTCCAAAATGGAGGCCCAGTGCTCTCTTCTTGAGAAAGACAATCAGGAATTTCTTGATAAGCTCCACGTACAGGAAGCTAGCGTGAAGCGAGACCAGGAGTGCAGGGGAAAGAACTCTGAAAACATCCACCTGGAAGAAGACCTCGAAGCTGCGGAGAAGGAGCTGGAAGAGGTCAAGGACGTGAACACTGACCTCCAGAGGCAAATCATGGAGATGAAAAACGAGATGGACGAGATGTACGATCACTTCAGGGCCAGCGAGCAGGAGGAGTTCAGAGAGATGCAGAAGGAACTGGAGATGACTGCTAAGAACTGTCGTATTCTGCAGTTCAAACTTCGGAAAGCCGAAAGGCGAAACGAGCAAATCGAGGAGGACAGAATCCACTACGAGGAGAAGCTGAGGATGCTGCAAGACCAGTTCGATTCCAAGGACGCTAAAAACCACATCCGGGTTCTGGAAGAGGAGCTTCGGATAGCCAAAGAGGTGTCCGTGCGCCTCCACGACGAACTGGACATTGTGGAGGACAAACGGAACAAAGCGCTGGATGATAACAGGCACCTGACCGAGCTTCTGGAGCACACGGACAAGAGGCAGTTTCGTTTGGAGATGGAGATTGACAAGCTCAGGGACATTGTGAGTAGATTAAAGTCTTGCCTTATTTCTTAGTGAGTAGATTAAGTCTTACCTCATTTCTTTGTGAGTAGATTGAATAGATTAAATCTTACCTTATTTCTTTGTGAGTAGATTAAGTCTTACCTTATTTCTTTGTGAATAGATTAAGTCTTACCTTATTTATTTGTGAATAGGTTGAACAGATTAAATCTTACCTTATTTCTTTGTGAGTAGATTAAGTCTTACCTTATTTCTTTGTGAGTAGATTAAGTCTTACCTTATTGCTTTGTGAGTAGATTAAGTCTTACCTCATTTCTTTGTGAGTAGATTCAGTCTTACCTTATTTCTTTGTGAGTAGATTAAAGTCTCACCTCATTTCTTTGCGAGTAGATTAAGTCTTACCTTATTTCTTTGTGAGCAGATTAAGTTTTACCTCATTTCTGTGTGAGTAGATTTAATCTTACCTCATGTCTGTTGATTTTTCTTTGACATTGTCTGGGACAGTGTGAGCTGATTAAGTTTCTGTAAACTTTTCTTTAATAAAATATCAGGAGCACTGTGGATAGATTAAGTTCTTATCTCATTTTGGCTGGCCTTTCTCGAACATTTGCGGGGACAGCGTGAGTAGGTTAAGGCTTGCCTCATTTGACATTTCTGTTAACTTTTCATTGTAATTTGTCAGAGACATTTCTGTTAACTTTTCCTTGTATTTTGTCAGAGACATTTCTGTTAACTTTTCCTTTTACTTTGTCAGAGACATTTCTGTTAACTTTTCCTTGTAATTTGTCAGAGACATTTCTGTTAACTTTTCCTTGTAATTTGTCAGAGACATTTCTGTTAACTTTTCCTTGTATTTTGTCAGAGACATTTCTGTTAACTTTTCCTTTTACTTTGTCAGAGACATTTCTGTTAACTTTTCCTTGTAATTTGTCAGAGACATTTTGTTAACTTTTCCTTGTAATTTGTCAGAGACATTTCTGACCAGATGAAATTTTACTTCCTTTTTGTGAACTTTTCCTAGACATTGTCATAGTATTGTGAGAAGATGGTCTCACCTCTTTTCTGTGAATTTTTTCTTACAAGTTGTTTATGTTATTGTTGTTGTTGTTATTGTTATATATCTCTGTAACTATGAATTGCATGCTGCTTTGAAGACTGTTTTCTTGCACGTCAAGGAACATTGTGAGAAGCCTGTCCTACTGGTAAAAGCACGTCCAGAGGGTGGTGGATTATCAAAGAGTGTTACAGAGTTTGTGTATAGTCTTTATTACTTTATGCGTGCGTGTGACGTAAAACACACAGATGATACATAAACTCACTTGTCAGACACTACCGCTCTGCCCATGGCTGCACCAAACCTTTGCCAGAGCACGGTGTTCTGTGGTTAGCCTTGGATGGACAAGTCACTTAGGAGAAAACAAAATTGTAAGGGAATGACTGTGGCTCGAACTGCGGACTCTTATAGCATGGGCAACCGCCTAACCAGAAGATAACAAATCTATCTCTCTCTCTCTCTCTCTCTAGGTCCCAGTCGAAAGGTGTAGGATATCATGTCCTTCCACAACCCTCGATCTCTTGTGCATTTCACTAACTCTGTCACTGAGTTTTTCCCCGCTGGCCAAGATGCCACGCCATGAGATATCTTGTCTCTCTGTCTACCTCTGTCTCATCGAATACAATTAATTGTTTTCTGAATAGTCCTGGAAATTTTGATTAGTAGATAGTCATTTATAAAGTATGTAGTTACTTCTGTTAACCTTGTCAAAAAGATAAGAGAGAGACAATGTACTTTCATAGGACATGCAATGAGAAGAGGGGGCATTGAAAATATTATAACAACAGGAAAAATAGAAGGAAGAAGATCAAGAGGAAGACCAAGAGAAATGATACTGGACAGTCTGACGGGATGGTGTGAGAGGAGATCACCAACTGAACTGATGGCCTGCATGAAGGATCGGGTACTCTGGAGAAGCATAATAGCCAACGCCAGTCGGCACGGCACCTGATGATGATATGATGAGTTACTTCTGTACTGAGTGAATGTTTAAGAGCGAAACGTAAATGTTATATTTTATTTTATGTCTCTCAGCTTCAATGTTAGTTATGTTTGTTATATGAGCAGCATATTTGTAGAATGTCTGGAATAGAGTGAAAGATGTATGATAAAGGGCAGAATGCCAGACGGGCCAGCGTGCCCAATTCTTAACCCTTTTGAAATAAAGATCAATCAATCAATCTTCTAATACCACTATCCACTCAGAAATCCTACATCTTTCACTATGCTCTATCTTATAGGTTCTGAACCAGTGGGGCACCTCCCCCACCTCACACCGGGGGGGGTTAGAAAAACTGAGACTACAGATTCAGTCAGTCATTTGCATGTCCCTTGCGGAACTTTGCCTCACTAACAGCTCTCTTGTAGGCCTCTCGGTTGTAAACAAGATGCCCTGGTGCCGAAGCATCCATTCGCAGATTATCAACGATGTCTTTCAGCCATCTTCGCCTTGGTCTTCCTCTTTCTTTTTTCCCATTATGTACCCTTCCAAGACTGTCTTCTCTAAATTATCATGACGTTTAATGTGTCCAAAATATTTAAGTTTTCTCTCTTTAATCTTCCTTACAAGCCAACATTCTTCAGTATTAATTAATTCAGTATATATTCCTACAATATACACCAGCAGAAGAAGAAGAGGAAGTAGAAGACTTTTATAACACATTGCAAACGACGACAGACCAGATACGAAAAAAATGATATTTTATTAATAATGGGGGATTTTAATGCAAAGATTGGACCACATATTACCAGAACGAAATTGTTGGAATATTATTTTCATATATATATATATTTATTTTTTTTTTGCAACGAAACTTGATGAGTCAGGCGATCTTGGAAATGGGTTGAAGGAATGAGATTCTGACATACAGTAAAAATTAAAAAAAAAAAAAGATCCATTGGACCAACAAAAAAAAAAAGTCGAAAACCGCTTCTCCAGCACTTTACTATATGCGAGCCACGTTGTCGTTGCTGTTTGTTTTCCAGCTCACATCGTGCTGGATGCAAGAAAATGTGTGGCTCCAACAGGCGTTCTCCCAGGACTTATACAGCTTTTTCTCTATTTTTAATTCGAAGAACAGGAGATATCTAAAAGTGGGTGGGGTGGGGTGGAGGAACTACGCCAAAAGAGCGCAGATGAAGTAACCTTCTAATTTTCTAATTTCAAACATGGAACATTCAATCAAGATTGGGGGTGCGTGGGGGGGGGGGGGGGGGGGGGGGAAGGGAGGGGGAGAAGGGAAAAGAGAGAGAGAGAGGAGGGGAGGGAATAAAGTTAAATTGAGATTTTTCACCCAAATGTTTAGTCGGTTTTTAATAACTTTACGTACAAATGTGCCACTCAGGCCTACTTGTAGTCCTCCGCAGAGTGAATTGCCTTCAAATGAGCAACGTTTCTGCTGAGATAATTTTAAAATTATGGGGTTGTATCCAAACATGCCGCAATCCAAGAGAGAGAGAGAGAAAGAGAGAGAGAGAGAGAGAGAAAGAAAACGGGACAATCTGGGCCAAGTGTTTTAAAACAGGATATTCGGACGTTACGACCGTAGTAACACCATTTCCAGGACAAATCCTTAAAATATGGGACTGTCCCTCCTCCTTTTTTTCTTCTTCTTCGTTCGCTTCTATCACCAACGCCGCCCCTTGGTCCTACTGAATTTACGCCTGTGGTCCTCGATAGGTCATGTGGTCCCCGAAAGGACCACACGAGATCTCCGAGAGGACCACAAGAGGTTCAGAGTATCGCAGGGTTTGAGCCTGTATTCTTGGTGGGTCTCAGAAGCGGGAATGCGTGACACCGTGGTTTTCCTTGCACCAGTTTAGTCTAGAGTTGGACTTTCTCACCGGAAGACCTCGACGTGTTTTGGATATCAGTATATCCCCGCTGGGTGAGAAGTGGTTGCCCATCTATCCTAGAGTTGGACTTCCTCACCGGAAAACCTCGACATGTTTTGAGATACCCGCGTATCACCGCCAGGTGAGAGGCTGTTGCCCATTCAGTCCAGTGTTGGACATTCTCACCGGAAAACCTCAGCGTGATTAGGATACGCATACATCCCCGCCGAATGAGAGGTGGTTGCCAATCTAGACTGCCCTGGTCCAGTGTCTCCGACTTCAGCATTTTGTGGTCGTGGCCGCTACTCTTCCTAATTGTGACCAGGAAGGAGCTTTTGTCCATTAGGACGAATCCTCGCCACTAGTGACTTCCACCCCTGGGTTGAGCCGATTTAGGCATATTATCCAAGTGAAGGCGTGTTTAGGACGTACCCGACCTCTAGATCGGAGGTAATGTGACGTGCGTAACCATCAAGTTTCACCCCCAGGTTAAGCCGGTTTAGGCATATTTCACCAGTATGGGTGTATATCGGTCGTGACCAACCTCTAGATTGGAGGTACTGTGACATGCGTAGCCATCAAGTTTCACCCCTGGTGTAAGCCGGTTTAGGCACATTTCACCAGTATGGGTGTATTTCTGACGTGGCCGGCCTCAAGAGCAGAGTTGCCATGGTATGAGTATCTCTCGCCGCGATACTACTGGACATACCGATTAAGCTTCACTTTATCCTTTCCATCACCTTTTCACATCGGCGCCACATAGTAACCCTAATTGCTTTTCCGCATTTTCTTCCTTGCCCGGGTGGAGTTTCACTCCACGCGCGGCATCCGAAGAATCTCGCCAGCAGTGTCTTAACCTCTGGGTTAATTCGGTTCAGGCATTTCGCCCGATATGAGTGCACTTAGGACGTGGCCGACCTCCAGTCCAGAGGTGCCGCGATTTGACTACTGTTTACTTCGCTTAATACTTTCTTTCACCTTTTCCACAATGATGCTATTCGGCAACCCTATTCGCACCTTTCTTCACTGGCCGGGAGGAGCCCCACTCCATGCACGGCAGCTGAAGAATCTCGCCAGCAGCGGTAGATGAGCTACCAAACATGACTCTCATCTACCCGAAGCGTCTGGTTTTCAGGCGCCAGATATTCGCCTTCGCCCCTTCTCCTGTCGGTTTAAACAGTTCTGCCACGAGAAGGCCAGGAGCTGGACTTGACTGTCAGAGGCTATTTGAGACGCACGCCATTGGAGTGGAGAGCGTATCCTCCACACCACCTCCGGCAATAACAGTTTTAGAACCTGCGCTTGTCACGTATAACAAGGAACGGTTGGTCACTTTAATTAAAGGACATAGTATTTTTTTTTGGTACTCCATGGGTTCACTGGAAGAGTATAATGCCGTACGCTTCCGTATATTGTGGTTGTTGTCGTATAAATGTGAATGAGGCGCACTGGTTAACCATCTACATAGCAGGGCAGCATACAGCCTGTTACGCATGAAAGATTTACAACGTAATCAAGGTTTATGTACTTTATCTCCGACAGATATCGATTTATGAAATGGTTGTATTTTCTGGCCCACTGGTTCCCAACATGTCGCTCGCTCGCGCACCATCAGGTGATCCGTGGTTGTGTTATCAGTTTGGTATTAAGTGTTGTATCTTGAAGGTTTGCAGGAAAACTCTGCTCTGTAGAGAACGAAACAGCAATATAACTCCCTATGTGAGGCTCTACTTTCTTGTCTTAGCAGTTTTCATTCATACGTTTTCCCAGCCCTCTCCTTCTTCTCTAGCAGCTATAATGTATTTATAGTTTCCTGGTCTCTTTCCTGCCCCGCCCCCCATATCTTTTTCTCCTTTTCACCACCTACACGCCGCTGACATCCAATTGGTCGAAGTTGTTTTTCTTTGTCGTCTCTCAGCCATTCATCGCTCCCACTTTTCCCAGCTTAACGGGGCTTTTGTTGTATTCTGTTATAAGAAGATGCCACAACGTTAAGTTTTGCCGAAATATTGGATGTTTTTTATTTATACAGTCTCGTCTTACTTTCATACTTTCTACCACTCATGTTTTTTCTCACTTTCCTCATTCCCTCTGTCGTTTTGTAAAACTGAACCATACAACTCTCCACATCTACCTTTATTCCTTGGATATAGAAAGTTTGAGAAACACTGTTCTGTGCAACAGGTGGGCAGACATTGGGGCTGTTTTGTTTTAAATATACGTCATGTTTTACCTGGTAATGGTCTCCTATAGAATGTCATACTGTGCGTAAATTTCTTCTTCTCCTTTTTCATCTTCTTCTTCTGTTTCTTCTTCTTCTTCTTCTTCTTAGGTCTTAAATATACGCCGTGCTGAAAGTAGCAAGTAGCACAGTCCGGCTGTGCACTGTAAGACAATGCAACAAACCCCCCTTTTCTAGAAGAAGAAGTAGAAGAAGAAGAAGGACTCCAAAACATGAAAGCTAAGAAAAATGGCCTGATACTTTACTGTGGCACCATTTGTCAAGAACTTCAAACTCACTGTCATGGGCACAGCCAACAGATACTCACGATTTTTAAGCCAGTGAAATACTTTACTCGTAATTTCCTTTGCATTGCTAGTGTTATCTTATCTCGTTTTCTGATATTTATATTATTCCTGAGATTTACAGCGTTAGTGCTGAATTTTTTTGCTTTTAAAGTAACACGCACAGATAGCAAATAGGGTTTGTGTACAAACAGGATGTAGGAATGTTTCTCTCGCCAGCAGAGAGAATAAAACATCTTTGATATATTACTCTGGCCACACGACCATCTATCCCTTGAAGTGTATCTTCAGATATCTTCTTCTTGTTACGTTGTCCTATCCAGAACGCTGTCCGTCTCACTGCTTCCCCTAATGCAATTCGGCCTTGCGAAAGTTGACCAGCATCTCTCAATGACACATTAAGACTTTCCATAATGTCCTGAGTCCACCTGTGGCCAGGTTGCTCATTTTCTCTTTTACCGGGCACTAACCTTCTACTATCAACTATGCCTTCTGCTATCAACTATGCCTTCTACTATCAGCTATGCCTTCTACTATCAACTATGCCTTCTGCTATCAACTATGCCTTCTACTGTCAACTATGCCTTCTACTGTCAACTGTGCCTTCTACTGTCAACTATGCCTTCTACTGTCAACTATGCCTTCTACTATCAACTATGCCTTCTACTGTCAACTATGCCTTCTACTGTCAACCATGCCTTCTACTGTCAACTATGCCTTCTACTATCAACAATGCCTTCTACTATCAACTATTGAACTTCAAGAACGCTCCTAGAAGTGAGGGAAAAAAAGAATATTACGATGTAATTTAAACCCACCATTGTTGTATTACTTCAAGACTATATATATATATATATATATATATATATATACTTGTTAGGGCCAACCAGCATCGGCCCTAGACAACTGACAATCATTGGAGACGTGTCTGGTTTAGTGACGAATCTTCCTTTTTCCACTATCAACTTGTCCAAACTATTATGTCTCTTAATGTGGCCGCAGTATTTTAACTTTTTAAATTTTGATTGTGTTTACACAAATAATGGAAGAAACTGAATTTCCAACACATTTGATACAATTAACATCACTGCTGTATCTAGACCAACAAGCAGCAGTAAGAATAAATGGTGAAACAACAACTTGGTTTGACATAAAATAAGGGTCCGTCAGGGGTGCATGCTGTCGCCTTACTTATTTAACTTGCATACTGAAAATATAATGAGGAATGTTAGAGAAGATATAGACAAAGAATATTACGATGCCATAACAATTGGAGCTTATGAAATACCAGAGATTAGATATGCTGATGACAAAGTATTGCTGTCCACAACACAAAAAGGAATGGAAAAAACTATTTATGTCAGTCTGTAAAAATAGTGCTGAGCAAAACCTCTTAGTGCGAAGAAAACTAAATTGATGACAACTGACAAAACAAACAAGACAGCTGATACATGTATCAATGAGGGAAAACTGGAAGAAGTGGAGAGTTTTGAATATCTTGGATCACTACTAACTAATAATGGAGATACAAGGAGGGAAATTAAAAGGATTACGTCTATCGCTCTTCAGAAACTAAAACAACTAAAGAATCTGTGGAGAGGAACAGACAGAACTACAAAAATAAGATTTTTAAGGGCATGCATCTTTCCCATCGCAACATATGCCTGTGAGATCTGGACTCTTAAAAAACAGCTGAGATACACATAAATGCCTTTGAATTTAAAGGCTATATAAGGGTTCTTCAAATATCATGGACACGGAAAAGAATAAATATATGTATACTACAAGAACTTAATATTGAAGAAGGTTGGCTAGTAAAGAGGATTAAAGAGAGAAAACTTAAATATTTGTGACATATTAAACGTCATGATAATTTAGAGACGGCCAACTTGGAAGGGTACATACAACTTGGAAGGGTACATAATGAGAAAAAGAAAGAGAGGAAGACCAAGGCGAAGATGGCTTAAAGACATCATTGATAATCTGCAAATGGATGCGTTAGCAGCAGGCCATCTTGCTCACAACCGAGAGGCCTACAGGAGTGCTGTTAGGGAGGCAAAGTTCCACAAGGGACTTTACGAGTCAGCTTTCTGCAACGCACAATCCCATTAGTATTTCTTTATTATCTTTAGGTATAGTGAGGGGGTATATCACCCCAGGCACGCGACCATCCATCCCTTCCAGCGCATCTTCAGATCTAGTGAAAAGGGTTCACCGGTTGTACAAGTACACCTACTACCCGATGCGGTGGGCATGTTACAGTGCCTGGTGCGTTTTTGTACTCGCCAGAACAGCTCCGAGAAGGGTCGATGTATCATCACCATCGTCATCGTCATCATCATCATCATATATTATTAAAATGTACATTATACAGTCAGTCTCCCACGCACAGAAGAGCTCAACAGCCATACACAAACCGTTTTCTCTTACATATTTATCGGCCTTTATTTCTATCTCGCAGTAAAAACCTGATATGCATGGGGAGTTTGTACTATCTATCTATCTATCTATCTATCTATCTATCTATCTATCTATCTATCTATCTATCTGTCTGTCTATCTGTCTGTCTGTCTGTCTATCTGTCTGTCTGTCTGTCTGTCTGTCTGTCTATCTATCTATCGTGTATTCTCTAATCTCTTCATCCTTTATACCCTCTAACACTTTTTCACTCATGTTTTTTTTTCCTTTCCGGTTTAAGAGAGAGAGAACAAAATAAAAAGAGAATGAAAAACAAATAAAAAATAAAGGGGAAAAGGAAAGGACATTAAAGGAAAGGAAAAGAAAGGGGGAAAAAGAAAGAAAGAAATGATAATTAGAGAAAAGTGTTTCAGTTTTTGTCAGTGCTGGCTCGTTAGGGCAAGAGAACAGAACCAGAACTAAACAAGAACAAGACAGAATCAAACATACAACAGAGCAACAACTTTCTAACGTGGAGTCTAACGTGGGGTCTAACGTGGAATTTAACGTGGGGTCTAACGTGGAATCTAACGTGGGGTCTAACGTGAGGTCTAACGTGGAATCTAACGTGGAATCTAACGTGGGGTCTAACGTGAGGTCTAACGTGGTGTCTAACGTGAAGTCTAGCGTGGGGTCTAACGTGGGACCTAACGTGGAGTCTAACGTAGAATCTAACGTGGGGTCTAACGTGAGGTCTAACGTGAGGTCTAACGTGGAGTCTAAGGCGGAGTCTAACGTAGTGTCTAACATGGAGACCCACAAGCAAATACGGTATAATTATTTAGAAACAATAATAACAGATAATGGTAAGTAAGCAACTAATATTAAATTCATCATCATCCCCGTCATCATCATCATCATCATCTTCTTCTTCTTCAGTTTCCTGGAACTGGTAGTTCGCGTTCTTTGCAGCTGATGCTGGGTTACATTGGGTCTATTTTTATCGGTCTCTGAAGGGAATTTAAAAAAACAAACAAAAAAGGAGAGGGGTATGCATTGCTTCTTTAGCAGATTCCACTACCATGGGTGATCCCTGCCCCACTAGCCAGACTAGGCCTATTACTGTGAGTAGCAACGGAGAGGTGTGTGGGGGGGGGGAGACAGAAACTCAGTGCGTGATTAGTTGAAAGAAGACAAAGAACTACAAGAACGCTCCTAGAAGTGATGGAAAAAGAAAAAGAGTATTACGGTGTAATTTAAACCATCCGTTGTTGTATTATTTCAAAACTTTATATATATCGAGTGGAAAAACTAATTATGTCAGTCCGTAAGAACAGCGAAGAGCAGAACCTCTATCTTAATGCAAAGAAAACTAAATTGATGACAACTGACAAAACAAACAAGGCAGCTGAAATATGTATCAATGAGGAAAAACTGGAAGAAGTGGAGAGTTTTGAATGTCTTGGATCATTACTAATTAATAATGGAGATACAATGAGGGAAATTAAAAGGAGGACATCTATTGCTCTTCAGAAACTAAAACAACTAAAGAATCTGTGGAGAGGAGCAGACAGAACTATAAAAATAAGATTTTTAAGGGCATGCATCTTTCCCATCGTAACATACACCTGTGAGACGTGGACACTTAACAAAACAGCTGAGAAACACATAAATGCCTTTGAATGTAAATGCTACAGAAGAGTTCTCTTAACAAATATATCTATACTACAAGAGCTTAATATTGAAGAAGGCTGGCTAGTAAAGAGGATTAAAGAGAGAAACTGAAATATTTTGGACACATTAAACGTCATGATAATTTAGAGAAGACCGTATTGGAAGGATACATAATGGGAAAAAGAAAAAGAGGAAGACCAAAACGAAGATGGCTGCAAGACTTCGTTGACGATCTGCAAATGGATGCATTAGCAGCAGGCCATCTTGCTCACAACCGAGAGGCCTACAGGAGAGCTGTTAGTGAGGCAAAGTTCCGCAAGGGACATGCAAATGAATGAATGAATGTTAGGGCCAGCCAGCATCGGCCCTGGACAACTGACAATCAGTGGAGACGTGTCTGGTTTAGTGACGAATCTTCCTTTTTGTTACACCGCCATGATATGCGGAGAAGGGTCTACCGTAGATCAAATGAACGTTTGCCCAAAATTGCGTTGATGAAGCTCCGCCGCACGGTGGTGGAGGTGTAATGGTATGGGGGGGGATGATCAATTTCAACGGAAGGAGTCCATTGGTGCAGATTGAAGGAGGCTTGAATGCGCAACGATATGTCCATGAAATTCTTCGACCCCATGTCTTTCCATTTTTGGCTGCGCATAGGTCTGTGTTTCAACAGGACAACGCCAGACCCCATTCTGCACTGTTCGCCACACAGTTCCTGACTGCCAACAACATTCTCACCCTTCCCTGGCCATCCCTGTCTCCAGACATGAATCCGATCGAGCACCTATGTGATGAGCTGCAAAGACGTGATTGTCGTCGAAACGTTTCTCCAGCAGATCGTCGTGATTTGTGGCAGGCACTCCAGGAGAAGTGGGCAGCCATCCCATAGGCGTACATGAGACACCTGATCGCATCTATGCCCAGGAGATGCCAGTCGCTGATCGATGCAAGCGGAGGCCACACACCATACTAACTTGAGAACCTCTAGGACTAACAAATTCTCGTCACACAGATCCACTAAACTGTCAAGTGAGTGTTTAAACCCTTAGGTACTATTGTGTGCAATTTTAAAATTTTATTCATTCAGTTTAAAAAGCTATAGAATATCAAATTTATGGCTAAAATTGGGTCATCAGTAGTTATGCGTTTCTTTTTTTTTTTTGGACAATATATATATATATTTATATTTATATTTATATTTATATAAACACAGAAAAACAAGTGAAAATGTTCTCTGGGATCTGTCAGAACACGAAAAGTAGTTAAAATTATAAGAAAAAAAAACAGACAGTCAAAATGTCTTGGATATGGCATGAGAAGACAGAAAATAGAGAACTTAGCAATGACTGGACGTTTAAAATGAAAAGGGAGGAGATTGAGGCCAAGGGAAAATATCTCAGCGGACTGCCCAAGTGGCACTGAATTTTAAAAAGGAGTATCTGAACTGATCGGAAGCACCAAGGATTGCACAAGAATGAGGGGTTTGTGTGCCAACTCTTATCCGGCAAACTACGTAATGAGTGAATGAACGGACTCATTTGATGATTATTTTTCTGTTAGATAATCATAGATAACTATGCAGTGTAAGTTTCTTATCCTTTCTCTCTTCCTATGCATCTCCCGCTCCTTATCTTTTTTTTTTTCTGTTGCCCTGATGTTTCAAAGATATTCTCGTCTCGGTAGATGAGAAAGTCGATGATCTGTCTCTTATAAATGCACTAAAGTTCCGTTGTAGTATTGAATTAGTTAAGTCACTCGCCTGACTATGGAGGTAGTCTGAAGGACCCGTAATAACACTTTGTTACATTACGTACTGACTGGGCAACGTAGACTGTGATGGGCTTTGTGTGCCCCTGTTCTGCTTGGCACCTTGGCTGCGGAGTTCGTGCCAAGAGCGAAGCTGACTAGTTTCGCTTTTTGGACTGTTGTGGATCCTGGAATGGCGTCCACACTGGGTGACTCATCGCCAGGGACTGACGCGAAGAACTGTTGATGAACATTCTCTGTGGTACTCACTGGCACATGTGGCAGAGCGATTACGAGAGTATTCTCGGTCGCGATGACACTGAGAGTCTAATACAGAACAGAACAGAACTGGACAACGTAGGTAATCATGCTTATCCATCTTGACGGTTCCAGTCAGTTCAGATGCTTTTTTCCCCATGTGCCACTTGGCCAGTCCGCTGAAAGAGTTTTCTTTTGTAGTTACTGACAACTGCGTCTCGTAAAAATCTTGCAGAGCAGTAATAAATGTAATGACAATAGTGAACCACATCTGTGGTAGCGTCATGCAGGTAAACACAGGTAAAGAAAAAAAAACCGCAACACCCACGTACTTGCTACAGACGCAGGGATTCCAGGCTCCTGAAACCATAGTGATCACAGAACTTTCTACTTGTACAGGACATGCGCAGCCACACGAGTCTGGCAACACGAGCTTAGTTATAATTCTGGCAGAAAATCCCAGAAGTAACGTGAGATGGCAAAACATACAGAGGGTCTCACGTCATACTTTCAAGAAACTATTCCAGGCGGCTTTACAGAGATCTAAGAGCTCGACTGGGTAGCTGGCTCTAGTGGTACTCCCACATCTGGTCCCAGTTACTACTTGAAATTGATCTTGAAATTTAAAGTGAAAATGTTTTGAAAGATTGTGGGGTTTTTAAAAAAATATGTTAGCGTCTTGAATTTATGCATGTTACATGTGGGTTATGTTTAATATGGCGGGTGGAGAAACAGTACTGTGGATGGATGGATGGATGGATGGATGGATGGATGGATGGATGGATGGATGGATGGATGGATGGATGGATGGAGCCATACACAGCCCAAGCAGGTAAGTACATACAGACATTAAACACCCAGGTAGAAAGACATACAGCAGGTAGGCAATCTGACAGACGGGCAGACAAACAGGTAGGCAAGTAGACGGACAGACAGAGAGAGAGAGATTGATTGATTGATTGATTGATTGATTGATTGATTGATTTTTATTTCAAAAGGGTTAAGAATTGGGCACGCAGGACCGTCTGACATTCTGCCCTTTATCATACATCTTTCACTCTATTCCAGACATTCTACAGATATGCTGTTCATATAACAAACATAACTAACATTGAAGCTGAGAGACATAAAATAAAATATAACATTTACGTTTCGCTCTTAAACATTCACTCAGTACAGAAGTAACTACATACATATATAAATGACTATCTACTAAACAAAATTTTCGGGACTATTCATAAAACAATTAATTGTATTCGGTGCCTGTAAGAGCAGTTTAAGATAACTTTTAAGTTTTATAATTCATGGAGGCATGTAGTCGACATCAAATAGATATTGGGAAAGCTTGTAGTTGTAGGAAGGAGTATAATTTATATTTTTTATATAGGATGGGAGGGTATTCCAAAGATGAGCAGCAGGATAACTAAAGCTTTTCTTCTAAAGATCAAGTCTAGGTTTTGGAAGACATATGTTGTTCAAGCGTTGGCTGCACTTTGGGCTAAATTTAAACAGGTTTAAAGAGAGAGAGAGAGAGAGAAGGGGGGGGGGGCAAGCAAGCAAACAGGTAGACTGATAAACATACAGACACACAGTAAGTTGACATACCTGTACAGGTAAATAGCCTGGGATATTTTAAGTATAAAGAGATAAGACTATAGAAAAATCAGTAAATTCACATGATAATTTTTTTCTGTCTGCTTAATTTTTATTTCATGAACGATGCCCTCACAACCCTTCCTCTGCTTTCAGAAATGTTAAAACAGAACAAAACAAAACTCAATCAGTCAGTCAGTCAGTCATTTGCATGTCCCTTGCTGAACTTTGCCTCCCAAACAGCTCTCCTGTAGGCCTCTCAGTTGTGAGCAAGATGCCCTGCTGCTGATGCATCCATTTCCAGATCACCAACGATGTCTTGAAGCCATCTTCCCCTTGGTCTTCCTCTCTTTCTTTTTCCTATTATGTACCCTTCCAAGACGGTCTTCTCTAAATACTCATGACGTTTAATGTGTCCAAAATATTTCAGTAACAAAACTACATTCCAATATTTCATATAAGAAGAAGAGAAGAACAAGAACAAGAAGAAGGAAGAAGAACAAGAAGAAGGAAGAACAAGAACAAGAAGAAGAGAACAAGAAGAAGAAGAAGAAGAAGAACAAGAAGAAGAGAAGAAGAAGAAGAGAACAAGAAGAAGGAAGAAGAAGAACAATAAGAAGAGAAGAAGAACAACAACAACAAGAAGGAAGAAGAAGAACAACAAGAAGAAGAACAACAAGAAGAAGAACAAGAAGAACAACAAGAAGAAGAACAAGAACAAGAACAAGAACAAGAACAAGAAGAAGAACAAGAAGAACAAGAAGAAGCTGTGATGGCGTGTATTCGTTGGAAATGCTAAACTTCTGGGACAGGCCAGAAAGATGGCGCCATCTCCTAACAGATTTAACACTCTACCTCCGACAGCACGTGCAGTGGAGTCTAACAGCTCTGGCTGAAACTGCCTGAGCGATACAGCAATGCTCATTACCTCAGAACCTTTCAACCCATTCAGCTGTGTTACCAGACAACGCAACCAAGGGAGTCCTGGATTACCAGCCTCCATTTGGTAGTAAATTATTGTCTATGGAAATTTTCAATTTAAAAACCTCGAAAATAACCGCCATTTTCAAGATTTCTTTTTTAAACTCACTTTGTTAAACTCATGCTAAACTTTGTAGTCTTTTAAGTTATAAACCATATTTTCATTTCTTTTTTTTTATTTTTGATGGGTTACATGCTATTATTTTTTTGGGTTGTTGCATATTTTCATATATGTACAGTTCGTGCAATATTCTGGTGCAAATATTTCAAAGTTTACCTAAATACATAAGGATGTTGAGCAATAGAGGGTTCACCTGGGCAAGAACAGAAAAAAAGGCAAGGGGCAGGCGTTTGTGGAAAACCCTTGCGGAAGCCCTATGTGCCCTGGGCACTTAAGGTTCATATATATATATATATATATATGGTCTCTTTATAAAAAAATGCACTAGCAATCCCGGGAATTATAATTGAACTGGCAAAGTGTTATACGAATTATGTTTTCCTTGCGTCTTTTATGAGTGTAATCTTCTTAAAAACTTTAGGTAATAAAAGCATAGGGATGCGAACTGACAGTCAGTAATGTTCCCTCTAAGCTGCGCGGCAGCGCTTTACAAAAAAATTATTATGCCGGCTACGAAATGTTATGTGCGGCGTAATAAAATAAATTAAAATAAAACTGTTGCTTCTTTTTTTGAGTTTCCTAATATCATTTATGCAAAAGTAGCGATGAAGAAAAATATGGTAGCTCTGCAAGCGTTTGTTTTCCCGATGTCTTTGAATTTTTTTTTTTTAATAATGAGAACTTTAAATTATAATCCGTGACTGGATGTTGCGACGAACATTTGCACGCAAGATGGTTTTAGAGAATACATCTGCACATATGCTGAAATTTTGGGGGCATGAATCGCACCATTTTACATCATCATCATCATCATCATCATCATCATCATCATCAGTCCTCCCTCCTCCCAGCGAAGCATAAGCCATCAACAAAGGTTCCCTAGCCTGTCCTGTCTAGAGCACATCGAGGATATCTTAAAACCATGTCTTTATGGCTTCCTTTAGTTCTTCCTGTATTATGTGTCTCCATGTCCCCAATGGCCTGGCCCCTTCTTTCTTGTCCCTTGAGGTCAAGGCTGTACAGGAGTGCCTTGTTCTTTCCATTCGTAGTATATGGCCCCAGTCATTTCTATCTTCGTCTTTTGACCTCTTTAGTAATGTTCTCAGCGCCCGTTCGTTTGGTTATTTGCTCGTTTATTACACGCTTTTCCCAGTGTATTCTTAAAATTTTCTTGAAGCATCTTCCCTGAAATCCTCTTAGTCTACTTTCGATTCTCTGTTTCTCCATGTTTCGGCTGCATGTAATATGAGGCACTTTAACTATCGGGCACAAACACGGTAAATAATAACCCTGGATATCCCGGTCAGAACATCGTCATTGTCCTATGGACTAACCCTTAAGTCAGGGCCCTTAACCTTATTAAATTATAGGAACCCCCCCCCCCTCCTTTTTCACAATCAATGAATTATCCAATATATCCAAAGACCCTCTTCGCCAATCGTCAGACAGAAGCATCATCATCATCACCAGGTATATTAGATATAAGTATGAATTTGAAAAATATCAACAGCTTGGTTCACATATGAACAGTTAGGAGCAGAATATAATAGCATATGGGTTACTGGCTGGGTCGTAGCTGGTTCAGGCCTTAGAGCAATACACGTTGAAGCAAGTGACGATGTGAACGTTGGTCATTTGGTCATGTGATTGAGTTGTTAGTGGACTTGGTCACGACATCTGTGTGAATGCTAGAGGATACAGTCAGTCATTTGCATGTCCCTTGTGGAACTTTGCCTCCCTAACAGCTCTCCTGTAGGCCTCTTGGTTGTAAGCAAGATACCTTGCTGCTGATGCATCCATTTGCAGATTATCAACGATGTCTTTAAGCCATCTTCCCCTTGGTCTTCCTCTCTTTCTTTTTTCCATTTATGTACCCTTCCAAGACGGTTTTCTCTAGATTATCATGACGTTTAATATGTCACAAATATTTAAGTTTTCTCTCTTTAATCCTCTTTACTAGCCGGCCTTCTTCAATATTAAGTTCTTGTAGTGTGGATATATTTGTTCTTTTCTATGTCCGTGATATTTGAAGAACTCTTATGTAGCATTTACATTCATGGGCATTTATGTGTTTCTCAGCTGTTTTGTTAAGCGTTCAGATCTCACAGGCATATGTTGCGATGGGAAAGATGCATGCCCTTGAAAATCTTATTTTTGTAGTTCTGTCTGTTCATCTCCGCTGCTTCTTAGTTTGTTTTTTTTTACTTTTTGAAGAGCGATAGATGTCCTCTTTTTAATTTCCCTCCTTGTAACTCCATTATTAGTTAGTAGTGATCCAATATATTAAACTCTCCACCTCTTCCAGTTTTTCCTCATTGATACATATTTCAGCTGCCTTGTTTATTTTGTCATTTGTCATCAATTTAGTTTTCTTCGCATTAAGATAGAGGTTTTGTTTTTCGCTATTCTTACAGACTGACATAATTAGTTTTTTCCATTCCTTTTTGTGTTGTGGACAGCAATACTGTGTCATCAGCATATTTAATCTCTGGTATTTCATAACCTCCAAAAAAGGGCAACCTTAGTGACTGTAACAACTGGAGAGGAGTAACCTTAATATCAGTTGTGTCAAAAGTATTTTGCAAGGTCATTTTGAATAGACTCAAAGATATAGTGGATACTGCAATGAGAGAAGAACAAGCAGGATTTCGAAAAGGGAGAAGCTGTCTCGACCAGATCTTTACTCTCAGAATAATACTTGAAGAACATATTGAAAAAGCAGAAACCATTAATACTGAATTTCATAGATTTTAAGAAGGCATTTGATAGCATACACAGAGATTCATTATGGAGAATTTTATGTCTATATGGAATACCATCTAAAATTGTCAACATCATTAAGGACTTATACAATGGATATGGTTGTGCAGTCAAGACAGAAGAAGGGATGAGTGAATGGTTCCAGATTGAAACAGGCGTGAAACAAGGATGTATACTGTCTCCTTTACTTTTTGGGATTACAATAGACTTCATAATGAAAAAATGCTGCACAGGTAACACAGGTATTGACTGGGTACATGGGACCCAACTAGAAGATCTTGATTTTGCTGATGACATAACTCTTATCAGTCATAATGTGAATTCCATGCAAGAAAAAACAGATAGCCTATCTTCACTGGCTAGCAAAATAGGACTTGAAATTAACAAGGACAAAACAAAAATAATGAAAATTCCCATCAATCAAAATGGAAAAATACACATAGAAGGGACAGAATGAATGAATGAATGAATGAATGAATGAATAATCTTTATTTTTCAAGGGATTGAAGAAGTCAATCAATTTGCATACCTTGGCAGCTACATAGACCAGGATGGTGACACTAGAAAGGAAGTTAGGATCAGAATTTCAAAAGCAGCATCAATCTTCAAGAATCTTGAGAACATATGGAATTCAAAAGTTATAAGCACAAAAACCAAGTTAAGACTATTCAATTCAAATGTAATATCCACCCTCATTTATGCATGCGAAAGCTGGAAAACAACTAAAGAAATAGAAAAGAAATTAGACTCTTTTGAAAACAAATGCCTAAGGAAAATACTCGGCATCAAGTGGAATGAATTCAAGAACAATGCAGAGATAAGACAGATGACTGAACAACAACCAGTCTCACGGGTGATCAGGAAAAGGAGATGGACATATGTTGGCCACTTGATGAGAAGAAATGAGCAGAGAATCCCAAAACAAGCTATCAAGTGGAACACAACAGGCCGAAGAAAAAGGGGCAGACCGCGTGAAACTCTGAAGAGAACATTATTAAGAGAGGCCAAGTTAACAGGCATAAAATCCTTTGATGAGGTTGAAAGACTCGCCGAAGACAGGAAAAATTGGCGAACTACTTTGCGAGCCCTATGTGACGTCTAACGGCACGGGAAGGATATAAGATATAAGATAAGATAAGATTTCATAACCTCCAAATTTTTTGACTAGATGATACACGAATGGAAATATGCGAGGCCTTTATCCGTCTACATCAGAACTGTGAAGGTGATTGTATATATATATATATACTTATGCTTGGACCCGTTCTTCAATGCATATGTTGCTCCTGAGTCGCGATTGGAGTTGTGAATTGTTTCCGTGTGTCTTGATGTTGTTGTTAGACTTCCCCTGCTTACAGCAAGAGTCATCATACATTCAGCAACCACTAAATCACGCCCTACACTTTTGAGGGAGAGGGGGAGGCAGACGTGTTCAGGACGGCCGAAAGAAGCTTCTAATCTAACAGCAATTTAGAAGAAAAAAACATTTAGAGACCGGTCTCAAACCCCCATCATTTGGTTCCCATTTTCTCAAGAAGAAGAAGCAGACGCAGAAGAGATAGTCCGGACTAAGTAGTTCTACTCTGAATGCCTGGGAGGAGTGCAGTATGATCCGGAGAGTAATGATTGAACAACGATTAAGTGAATGTAGACGATGGTCGTCTTCTCGTTCTTCCTTTCATTTCCTTGTGCAGAAGAGGCATGGGTATTTAGAACTAATTCTGGCCATCATCGTCGTCGTCGTCATCATCATCATCATCATCGTCTTCGTCATCGTCATCATCATCATTATCATCGTCGTCGTCATCATCATCATCGTCGTCGCATTCGTTGTGGTCGTAGTCATTATCATCATCATCGTCGTCGTCACCATCGTCGTCAATGTCATCGCCATCGCCATCATCATCACCGTTATCAACGTCTTCGTCATGGATTATATGGTAAACTTAGGTCGGCTAGAGTGAAAGAAAGTATTTAGGATGATCTCTGATGCTCTTCAGGTAACTCCAAAGAAATTCCATTCGTCTCCTTGTTAAAAAAAAAAGGATTTCAGAATAGATGCATGTATTGTGTAGCACCGACGAGAAAGCTTAGCAAATGGAGGTCGACGACAGCCGAAATAGATCCCGCTGTCTTGACTCTGAAAGCCGCGTCGCTTGCTCTATCTGTTGCATTTACATTTGGCCAAGCTAATTCCTTCTTGCCTTTTTATTTTATCCTTTCGACTTTAAACATCACCGACAGTTCATTCATTCATTCATTCATTCATTCATTTGCATGTCCCTTTGTGGAACTTTGCCTCCCTAACATCACTCTTGTAGGCCTCTTGTGAGCAAGATGGCCTGCTGCTGATGCATCCATTTGCAGATTATCAACGATGTCTTGAAGCCATTTTCGCCCTGATCTTCCTATCTTTCTTTTTCCCATCATGTATCCTTCCAAGAAGGTCTTCTCTAGATTATCATAACGTTTTACGTGTCCAAAATATTTAAGTTTTCTTTGTTTAATCCTCTTTATTATCCACCCTTCTTCTATATTAGGTTCTTGTAGTATGGATATATTTGTTCTTTTCTATGTCCATGATATTTGAAAAACTCTTCTGTAGCATTTACATTCAAATGCATTTATGTTTTTCTCATGACCGACACTTAGTTACCATTAATTTATATCATATAACGTGATGGCAGACATTTATATGCCATTGTTATTACTCATCACTTTTCTCTATAGAACGGTTTTATCTTTTCTTATGCTTTTCTTACCGTGATCAAAATAGTTTGTCTGGTTTCTATGGTGTTTTATTTGGGCTATTTTTTAAAATTTTTAGTTGTTCTATTATTTCTTTATTGGCCTTGTGTTCTGTTACGAAAATGAACACGTGCCCCGTCTTGATTGGATTTCACTGAAGCAACTTTCGATGATATAACACATGATAATGATGCCACATGAAAGACCGAAAGCCACAGATAAATATGACCATAAACAACGGGAAACTGGAACAAGTGACAAGATACGGTTATCTGGGATATGTACTAACCAAGGATGGGGGGGGGGGGGTGCTGGGCATGAAACAGAGATAAATAAAAGCATAGAAATGGCAAGATCATGAAAACAACACTGTTATCTGTCCATAAAAACAAAGAAATGAGATTTCTAAAATGCTATATCTATTCTGTAATACTTGATGACTTCATAAACCTGGACTACAAAGTCTGAGAGAGGGATGAATGCAGCAGAAATGTAGATCTACAGGAAAGTGGATCATGTATCATGAAAAACGGAAAAAGAACAAGTGTGCAAGTATTAGAACAACTCAAAGTGCAATGTGAACTTCAGAAAAAAGGACTAAGAGAGCAAAACACTTTGACAATATCAAAAGACATAATAATGTACCGGAGACCATCTCTCTCTCTCTCTCTCTCTGAACCTTAAGTGCCCAGGGCACATGGGGCTTCCGCAAGGGTTTTCCACAAATGCCTGTCCTTCGCCTTTTTTTCTGCTCTTGCCCAGGTGAGCCCTCTATTGCTCAACATCCTTTCTGTTGTTCTTCTCCATGTCTCTTTTGGTCTACCCTTACTTCTGTTCCCCTGTGGTGTCCATCTTAGTGCTATTTTTGGTAGTGAGTTATCAGTCATTCGGAACACATGTCCCAACCATCGCCAGCGTCTTTCCTCAATAATTGCTGTCAGTGGCTTCATCTGCATTTCTGCCAATAAGATGTTATTTCTTAGCCGGAGACCATACTAGAGGGAAAAATAAAAATAAGGAAAGTTGGAAGGAAGAGAGAGAGAGAGAGAGAGAGAGAGAGGTAGACAGAGATGTAGATGGGAAGATAACATACTGGACAGGGCACACCCTGGCTGAGTGGCGCACTCAAAACGAGGAAACCGAAGATTCATTACCCCCCCCCCCCCCAAACCTTTCATGCCGAGACAACGCCAGATGATGATAATGGATGGTGTAGACGACGTTTGCGATAACTATACGTACTTTATTACGTGAAAACTCCATCGTTTACTCTGATGACACTTCCGTGTGAGATGATCTACCTAGTGCACGTATCGATCTGATCGCCATCTATAACAAATATGGTGCATCTCTCTTCGGGGAACCAGTACTGAAACTAGGTAACTCATCAGCCGAGTACATCCATTCTCTCTAAGTAGGTCGGCATGCGCAGGTAATTACTTAATGTAGCTCACTACAAACTGACAGAATACTGCGCTGTAGTATCACAATTTGTTTTTTCAATGTAGCCCTATACAGTAAACTTTGCTTCTGTACGAGGAACAAAATAAGACCCATGTTAAATAATATATTTCTTTCTGATATATTCTTAATCAGTTGGTTCTTTTTATAGCATACTCTCCTGTTGAGCAATATATTTCTCTCCACTATACTCCTGATCAATCAGTTGTTTCTATATGCAAACAAACATCCATATTTTTCATCAGTATATTCCTAATCAATCAGTTGATTGTTCTGTACAATATAAACAACCTTGTTAAGCATTATATTTTTCATCAATATATTCCTAATCAATCAGTTAATTGTTCTGTACACGAATAAACAACCTTGTTAAGCATTATATTTTTCATCAATATATTCCTAATCAATCAGTTGATTGTTCTATACACGAACAAACATCCTTGTTAAACAATATATTTACTTGAAACGCATGATTGTGTTTGAAAATAAAAGTAATTTTTTAAAAGCAGTTTTCTCATTTCTTTGCTACAATCGTGGAATGCTTTGCTTTAGCCTTCTCCATTTTAGGTCTCTGGTGTCCGGAGTGGGGCCTGTTGGTTTATATCCGTATTTAAGCATACATGTTTAGTTTTATCAATTTCGAAAGTTAATTCTCTCCTATGCCTTTCCAGCAGTCCACTACTTTCTTTCTCTCTTCCTCTCCCTCATTTTCATTCTTTCAGATCTCTGTCTTTCTTGAAATCATCACTACATAGTACGTCTCTCTCTTTCTATCTCTCTCTTTCTGTCTCTCTCTCTCATCCTCTCTCCTCTCTCTCTCTCTCTCTTCTTTCTCTGTCTCAACGTATTTTTTACTCACACTTGAGATGACATCCATATTTACAAAAAATAACCTATCCTTCCCCCTCTCTCCCTCCCTCCTTCCTTCCCTCTCCTCTCTCTCTCTCTCTCTCTCTCTCTCTCTCATTCTCTCCCATGATGTAGCAAGATAAGCTTTAGATAACGTCTTTTTAGAGTGTTTTCTTATTTTAACTTCCGTTGTTTTTCGGACACAACTTCACATACAACTTCTCATAAATCAGGATAACTTAACATATAACTCCTCATAAATCATGACAACTTCACATACAACTCCTCATACAATTCCAGAAAACTGCACATACAGCTCATCATACACTTGATGAAAACTTCGCATACAACTCATCATACAGTTGATGAAAACATTCACATACAATTCCTCATACAATTCCAGAAAACTGCTCATACATCTCATCGTACAACTGATGAAAGCTTCACATACAATCCCTCATACAATTCCAGAAAACTGCTCATACAACTCATCATACAATTCCAGAAAACTGCACATACAACTCATCATACAATTCCAGAAAACTGCACATACAACTCATCATACAATTCATGACAATTTACCTTACAACTCCTCAGAACTTTACTGACGTTTGTTTTCCAGTGTCTAGCCATGTTTGTGTCTTATCTTTTCAAGTTTCGTTTGTTTGTCACTTCAGATGATACAGAGCTCATTAACTCCCCTCCCCCGCTTGTAGGAAGATTTCTTTCCCCCTGGATTTTATATAACTTACTATGAAAGCCACTAGAGTTCGGTACAAACATACCTCGACCTTTGACCTTTTGATATACTGTCATTCGATTTACGATCATACTTTATACGAACCATTCGACTTACGACAGTCCGATTTACGAACAATCAACTTATTCGTAGCCCCCAGCGACGAAGGTCCCGTAACATTTCGATCTGTTCTATGCGATAATTGTTAAGTCCTAATGGTCCGCACCTGCTTTTTTTCTAACACAAACGATCCAGCCGCGCTGCCAGTAGTATACCAGTATAGGAGTCTACATGACATTCATTTACAGCTGTAATAAACATCGGTTTTACGAGATAAGATACCGTTCTTTGTTACATGTTTTCTTTGTTACATGTTACTGTTCAGTCTCTCTTTATCGTAAAAAAGCTACATCATAACGCATGAGTTTGCTATCAACATTGTTAATGCGAGGCACATTGTGAGAGGGGACATGTCCTATTCATTCGCACCATTGGCTTGTTTTGTCTGGCGACTCGCCTTTTCGTCTACCACTCGACTTACGACGAAATCGAGTTACGATCTAATGGTCGGGACCTAGCCCTGCCGTTAGTCGACAAGAAAAACAAAACTGTTAGGAAAGCTGCTGAGTTTGCAACTGATGAGGATGTCTTCAGGTCAGTGTCAAGGTTATGCATGATTAAAAGATGTTCGGAACTTAAGACACAAAGAAGAAGAAGAAGAAGATGATGATGATGATGATGATGATGAAGAAGAAGAAGAAGAAGAAGAAGAAAGGCTGCTGTCTAAGCATCATTATTGTATGTAGTCCATTCTAGGCTTCATTTTTTTTCTCTTTGTATCTCCCAGGTGGCGGATCTAAAACAGCAGCTGAAAGAAGCAAGAAGTGGGAATAACAATAATAACAATAAAGAATCGACTCCAGACAGGAAGGTAAGGGATATATATATAATTGTTACTTCCCTTTTTTTATCTTCTTTTGGCTCGATTCAGCTGAACGTTTTGTTTCGTTGTGGGTTGTTTTTTTTTTAAATTTTATTTTATTACGTTGTCTGTGATTTTTTGTTCGTCAGCGTCTCTTTATATTGACAGAAATAGCACATAAAAAAAAACGCAGAAAACTTACATTAAAAGATTAGAATCCGGTTTATTATAAAAGTTCCTATGTTTGTTCCGTAGACTGGTTTGTGTAGAATTTTAAAGATATTTGGAGCCAGAAAAAAAAAAGAAACACTACAAGAGCGGATAATGGCGAGCTAGAAAGAACAGAGGATTTGGTAGCTTGATCATATCGTTATTGATTGCCGCCATTATGAGCGCTTAAGGAATACACTGGTTGGTTTATACGTCGAGAAAATGGAAGATGTATAGACAACTGTAAATGTGTGCTTCTCACAGACAAAATGGGCAATATCAAGGCAGATGAAGGGAGACAATCTGAAGAAGATCTACGAAGAGCTTTAGGTCACTGAGTAGAAGTGGAATGGAGAACATTGTGAGCTTTTATCTGTAACAGATCAAAGCTTGGAGATCTACAAAAAATCTAGATCATAGCTTGGACATCTACAAAAAAATCTATGTCCCCCAGCATTTGCATGCCGTAGTAGGGGTGTGAAGTGTTAGTGCCTTCACATGTCTAGGCCACTACAGTAAGTAGGCAGTGCCTTGAGTGATTGCAGATATCAACGATTCGTAAAGTCACCTTCATCTATGTCCCTGAGCACGTGGGCATCCAGGGAAATGAGACAGCTGATAGACTGTCTGACTCTGCCATCATCGCAGATGGACAACCACTGGATCGAGCTGATATTGTTTAACGCGTTCAGAGATATAGGCAGAGTGGAGGACTCAGCGAGGGCAGTGAATCTACATCGTTACTCAGATTGAGAGAGCTGGGAATACAGATCGGCATGGCCATGAACGAGGGGCACACTAGACATGCAAGGCAACCTGTCAACCAACACAGGACAGGCATTATCAGCCGCTGGACGCTGATGTATATGTTGATGTGGGGGAGTCTGAGCACCTATGGACATGTCCGGAGTGCAATGATGATGACCCAGACCATAGACCTAGACCATAGACCTAGACCATAGACCATAGACCTAGACCATAGACCATAGACCTAGACCATAGACCTAGACCATAGACCATAGACCTAGACCATAGACCTAGACCATAGACCTAGACCATAGACCTAGACCATAGACATAGACCATAGACCTAGACCATAGACCTAGACCACAGACCATAGACCCAGACCATAGACTCAGACCATAGACCACTACAACACTTGAGGACGCTACCTGTCCTCGCTGTCTTTATTTTCTTTGTGAAACCTCGGATATCCATTTTTACGATAAGCGAGAAGAGGAAAAGGAGATGAAAACAGATAAGACACAAGACAAATAAGTGAAAATGGGGTGAGGAGAGGGGTGAAAACAAATAAGACAGATAAGCAGAAATGGGGTGGAGGGGGGTGAAAACAGATAAAAGATCCGCTGGAAGAAGTGGATGAAAACAGATAAGACAAGCCGAAATGGGGTGGGGGGGGGTCAAAACAGATAAGACAGATAAGCGAGAATGGGATTGATGGGGGATGACAACAGACAAGACAAAACATATAAGCGGAAATGGAGGGGATTAAAACAGATAAGACATAAGACAGATAAACAGCAATGGTGGGGGGCGGTGAATGAAGACAGATAAGACATAAGACAGATAAACGGCAATGGTGGGGGGGGGGGAAGGTGGATGGAGACACATAAGACTTAAGACAGATAAGAGGGTGTAGGGGCTACATGAAGTTTTGCACGGACTTAGAAAAATGTCTGCCAGAAACTCTTTCACCGCTAGCATATTACTAACTTCTGATATTGACTGGGGGTTTCTGTGTGTGTGTTTTGTTTTGTTTTTAACATAATTTTCCTTTTTTACATTCTCAGGTGCTTTCCACAATCTACACCAGGTCCATCGATTGACATTACCTTTGACCTAGATATCCCAGGATGCTGCACGCAAGCTCTGCGCATGCGGCTTCAATTGTGGGTGTATCCATTCATTACCGCAACTTTTTAAATCTTAGTTCTTGGTCACGTGGTTTCTGTTTTCAGAAGCGCCACTAGGGCAAATTATCGAAAGCGCGAGGATAGCAATGTATTTAGTCATCAACGCCAACACAATCAAGTAAAACAATCAAGTAACACAATCAAGAAATAACTAAGTCTCAAGAACGTGTGTCTGTGTGTGTTTCTTTTAACCAATCAAACACGAAGGTTTTTAACCGAGAAAAGACGCAATGACTATTTTTAACTTTTATGGTGGTTTAAAATTACGAACTTCCAACTACGAAACAAAAAAATGTTTCTGTAATTAATATATTATTATTTATATATATTTTTTTCTTTTTTTTCCACAGGTTTTTAAAATAGTTTATAGTATTATAAGGGTTACAATTTTGTCATGTTTGTTTATATATACAAAACGCGTGTTCTCAATCTGCATCAGAGATGAGTAAAAGGTCTCTTGTGGCTTGGTCCAAAGCGGCCTCCACAAATTCTTCACTGGTGTATTAAAATCACATAGAGTGATCTTTCTTGTCTTCGCTGTCACCGTTAACCCTTTCACCCCCGATATTTAAAATAATTTTATTAAGTAATTAATATATTGTATTGTAAGTAAATGACCCCTGAGTCAGGTGGGAATTAAATAATTACAGGTTTCGTGTATGTAAGAGGGAGGAGAGGGCTACTGAGGAGGCAAAGAGTATGTAAACAGGAATGAACAAGAACAGCAGTTGATAGCTTGTAGTTCCCCTGTCACAAGTGGTCCGTGACTGCGGTATCAAGTTGGTAATAAGTGCTATATAGCGCGGTGGTCCGTAGCTTATGTATAGCTGGAAAAGTGGTCCTTTGATATAAAACTTATGAAGACCGCTGTATTTACAGAGAGCAGACTTTACCAGGCCTAGAGTACAAAGGCCGGCCATGACCCTATCCCAGTGTTCTTACGGCATCACGTGGTACTGCTTGCAGGTTAACTTCAAGGCTAACATTATGGACACCGACCAGCTTCCTTCTTGGCTCCATCACCAGGGAACGAAAGCCCACTCCCAGTCCTTCTTGAATCATGTTTCAAGGGCATCGCCGCGGCTGTGTTGCAAACACGAACTCACAAGAACATCAATAACCCAACTGAAGGGTTCGGAGATATTCATTAACTCATTACACTTGGTGCATGTGGAAGCTGACGGTCATGATTTTCCATTCTACTAGTTTCCTTATGTTTTCAATCTGTTCGGCTACATTTCTCTTTCCCGTCGCACCTGTACAGGTGTTTAGGTATTTCTCTCTCCGGTAAGACTTGAACCGACGTGAGATACGGGTCTCGGCACTACGTGACTAAGTATGCCACTGACGTTCTTTGTCAATCAAACAAGTATCAGTCCAGAATTAACTGTCTCTGTGGCACATGGGCAGTAGGAGATGTCTAACCCACATCTGGAAACCAAGGCGGATCATTCTTATACAAACGATGATGAAGACTTGATCATTCATACACAAATAATGATGAAGACCTGATCATTCTTACACAAACGATGATGAAAACTTTGATCAATCTTACACAAACGATGATGAAGACTTGATCATTCTTTCAAAAACGGTGATGAAGGCTTTATAATTCTTACACAAACACTGATAAAGACTTGATCATTCTTACATAAAACGTGATCATTCTTACACAAATGATGACGAAGACTTGATAATTCTTACACACAACTTGATCATTCTTTACAGATGATGATGAAGACTTTATCATTCTTCACAAATGATGACGAAGACTTGATCATTCTTACACAAAAAACTTGATCGTTCTTACATAAATGATGATTAAAACTTGATTATTCTTACGCACACGATTATGGCGGCTTCAGTTCTATGACAAATATAAAGCTGGCATTTTATTCACAGTTTAGATTCGCAGGAACATTACAAAGCTGGACAGCACCACTGGTGTACACAGAGCACCTTCGGCACACGGTGGTCACACATAACTACATCAGCATTAGCCATATACGGGCATAGACACTGAAACTTCCACACCTCCCTCCTCTTTGATTGGAAAATCTAGCCTATTCAAAGCCTGATCCCCGGACGGCTTGTCTTGTTTTTTCCTTGTCTTGTCTTTTCTTTTCTAGTCTTTTCTTGTCTTGTCTTGTCTTTTTCTGTCTTGTCTTTTCTTGTCTTGTCATTTCTTGTCTTGTCTTGTCTTGTCATTTCTTGTCTGTCTTGTCATTTCTTGTCTTGTCTTTTCTTGTATTGTCTTGTCATTTCTTGTCTTGTCTTTTCTTGTCTTGTCTTTTCTTGTCTTGTCTTGTCATTTCTTGTCTTGTCTTGTCTTGTCATTTCTTGTCTTGTCTTTTCTTGACTTGTCATGTTTTGTCTTGTCTTCTGTCTCCCTGGAAACTGACAGCTGGTAATCTTTACGACCGATGCTGTGACGGTGCAGAGACCAGAGGACGTCTTAACGATATCCTCATAAGCTAGTCACGTGGTCAAACGTGTGTTCTTCCTATCGTTAACAGAAAGTAATATTTAATTTGGCATTTAACAACAATAATATTTAACTTATTTAATATTTAATTTATTAATGAAATTGTACGTGTCAAATTATACTTGAAAATATGCTACAATCAGCTCTGCCCTATTATACTGCATATATTCGGGATGGATATCTGTCTTTTATACAAATTAGAATAAAAAAAACGGCAACAACTGGATACAAAGAAAACAAAACAAAAGCAAACAAAAAGCTAACAAGATTGGGGATTCCATTATTAATCTGATTGTCTAAACAGGTTTTTTTTTCGTTCTTCCACAATGAGGCAGTAGCGCTGCAGATTTCCACTGATAATAATTACTGTATAAACAAGCAAGAGGACGTCAACAGCAGACTTACTAGAGCAAACCAAGCTTTTGCAATGCTGCAGACTATATGGAAATAAAAAAAAAACTAAGCATAAATATGAAAATCAGGATATTTAAGAGTAATGTTCTAAGTGTACTACTCTATGGAAGTGAATGCTGGAAAATCACCAAAACCATAGAAAACAAGTTGAATTCTTTCCAGACTAAATGTTTACGAAGAATTAGAAAAAATATTTTGGCCAAACACCATAAGAAATAACATCTTATTGACAGAAATGCAGATGAAGCCAATGACAACAATTATTGAGGAAAGACGATGGCGATGGTTGGGACATGTGCTCCGAATGACTGATAACTCACTACCAAAAATAGCACTAAGATGGACACCACAGGGGAACAGAAGTAAGGGTAGACCAAAAGAGACATGGAGAAGAACAACAGAAAGGATGTTGAGCAATAGAGGGCTCACCTGGGCAAGAGCAGAAAAAAAAAGGCAAAGGACAGGCATTTGTGGAAAACCCTTGCGGAAGCCCCATGTGCCCTGGGCACTTAAGGTTCAGAGAGAGATAAACAAGCAAAATAAATCCAGGCAACGTTTTACCTGTCTGTGTTGTTAACCCTTTAAGATCCGTAGACCGGTTTGTTGTTAAAGTGTAAGTATATATAAGACTAAAATATAAATATACGGACAGCCACTGCAGTAAAGCTGTGTTGCCAAAATATTCAGACTATTTAAAATAAAAGTAGGAGCAGCTGTATTAGCTAACTAGCACACAGCTGGGACGCTTCGGTTTACACATTAATCGTATTTTTAAAAAAAAAAACCTTGCAAGATAAAGAAATAAGGAAAGGAGATAAAATGTAGATTCACATAAATGATATACAATAAATAAGAATTGAGGAAAAAAATAGAAAAAAAGGAGCACTTACTCGTAGCTGTGACTTGCAAGAAGAGAGTGCGTGTGGTGGAGTATTGTGAATGTCAGGGGGGAAAAAATACTTGTGAGGTGTGATAGTTTTTGGTAGTTTTTGTTTGTTTGTATGATTAAAGCGTAAACCGAAACTTTACAGCCTGTTTCAGCCTGTGCGATAGATAATCGATAAAGCTGTCCCTACTTTTGTTTTTGTTTTAATATTTTGTCAATTTCGTTTTCCGACCACGGCCTGAGCATACAATACCGCAGTTTGTTTGTTTTTCATTACTTCTGAGTGGGAAATCTTAAAAGCTTCGAAGCCAGGTTCCTATCTTTTTGACGAATATATCTTTATTGGGCATTTTGTCCTAGGCTCCCAGATTTCTATTGGCCTAAGCTGTTCCAACAGATAACCTAGAAAGTTACTAGCCTGCCAGTTTTCAAACATGAAATGAACCCAGCTTCAAGAAATGGATGCCCTGCGGTTCTGCTGAGAAAACAAAACACACAGAGGACATCTTATCTTACACTGTACGTACTTCCCGTGCCGTTAAACGTCACATAGGGCTCGCATAGTTGTTTGCCAAGTTTTCCTGTTCTCTGTCAGTCTTTCAACTTCATCAAGGGATGTTATGCCCACCTCTTAGCAATGTCCTCTTTAGAGTTTCACGTGGTCGATCTCTTTTTCTTCGGCCTGTTGTGCTCCACTTGATAGCTTGTTTTGGTATTCCCTGATTGTTTCTTCTCATCACATGGCCTACATATGTCCATCTTTTTCTGATCACCCATGAGACAGGTTGTTGTTTGCTCATCTGTCTTATCTCTGCGTTGTTCTTAAATTTGTTCCACTTTATACCAAGTATTTTCTTAGGCATTTGTTTTCAAAAGAGTCTAATTTCTTGTCTATAATAATAGAATAATGCTGTAATGACCTAGAAAAGAAGCTGCTATAACTACGTGTCTGCAGCAGGAAAATATAACCGGTCCCACTGTTTGGTCAAAGGGGGATAACCGTTAATATAGCTGCTCACTTTTTTTTTTCCTGAAATCTGTACATTAGAAGGGTCTGTATTTTCTGATTATAACTAAAACACTTTTCTTTCTGTGAACTGGCGCTCGGTGAAATATGTAAGAAAAAGGATGCGTTGTTTGAAATATTTGTACACGTTAGTTTGCTCCTGCTTTCCAACAGATGTGCTTTGTGCTCGAATCTCAGACTTCCTGCCCTGTCGACCATTTTACGAAAAATATGGAGCAGCTGAATAACACTTGACCTGATAAGGTTACAAATAAAATCAATAATAATAAAAATGTCCATTTCTTCTCCCGTCATTTTTGACATATTATATCTAGTTCGTGATTAATATGAAATGAAAACGTGTAATAAATTATGGTAATAACTTATCAATGTTTTATCTGAAACTGTGTTACTGCAAAATAACAAGTGTTTTATATCAAATTAAAGGAAATTAAACCAAGAATTTAGATATTGTACTTGGGAGTGATAAAATGTGTTCAAAATGATATTTCTAGCTAAAGAACTGGAGAAACAAATTGTTTATGAACTACTATATTCCGCTTTCCTGTGTCTGACGTCAGCCTCACAGAAACACATAAAAGAGCCACAGTTTCGTATATAATTTATTTTGTCTACTATGGTAAAAAGGTAAAGGTAATCCTGTCATGCCTTAGAGGTACATAGGGGTATGGTGTTAGTGACCATATTTTCCTTGACCTGTCAGTACACTAGTGGGTGATATGGTCAGTATCACGCCTGGCCGCCTTTCCACCATGACACATTTTATAACAGTTGATTGATTTGTTAATTTACTACATTTTTTGTGTTATGAATTGAAATTATATACAAGAAAAAAAAGAAGAAGAAGAAATAAAATATTTTCGGCATTTATTGTCACGTAGGTTTGAAAGAATAAATGTGAAATCGAAACTAACTCACGAGTAGTTCCGGTTTGGAAAAGACAGCTTTCTTTCTCCATGTAACGTGACCTTTCCAGAACTCTGCCCCTCTCATAGCCTCCCTGAATGTAGTACGATCTTGCTCAAGTTGACCGGCGTCCTGCAATGACATATTCAGACTCTCCGTGATGTCCTGAATCCACCTGCGGTGAGGTCGTCCCTTTTCTCTTTTGCCGGAAATATGCTTTTTATTATCAGCCTCTCCAAATCAGAAGTATTTCAGCTTTCTAACTATGGTGGTGTTTACAAGCCATTTTTCTGCGATATCTATCCCCCCCCCCAACCCACCATATTTGTTTTTTTTTCTTTTCTTTCTATCCGTGATATTCTAAGTGCCCTTCTGTAACATTTCATTTTCAGCTGCAGTTATTCTCTTTTTAGTGATTGGTTAAGTGTTCGTGTTCCGCATCGGCACATCAGCATTTACACATGGAATAGTAAATGTTTAATTGGAATAGAATATGTAATTTAGCACTTCTGTCACCGATATCGTGCTGAAAATTGGAAAAACAACCATATTACAGAGTTAACGTGAATATAAATGGAAAGTTTTCCTCTTAAGGGAGGGCACTGCCGAAATTATAATTGTTACGAAAATAAAACGTTTATCTCCCTTTGCATTCTAATAATAAATGAGAGCTATTTGATTTTTATCGGTTGGAAGTCATGGCTGTAAATATTAAATTTTCATAATTTTATTTTATAATTAATTAAACGAATCTTTTTTTTTCCCGTAAGCTGTCACGAGTTAAATCATAATTCTATCTTCCATTACAGCAATCATCATCATCATCATGTGCCATGATGGAAGCAGATACGGTCTTCACAAATGTTTCTCCACAAATCTCGGTCCTGGATATTTTCTTTCAACTCAGTTCGTGATATTTCATTGTGTCATCACGTTGGACTACGCAATGTTGTCTTCCTCTGCTTCCTTTCTCATTTATCTTTCCTGTTGTGATATTTTCAAGCCCTTTTCTCCTCATTGCATGCTGGGTGAATAATGACTGCTGTTTCTTTATGTGTGTAATTATGTTCCTTTCTACGTTTGCTTTTGTTAGACATTTCCCTGTTTGCCATCTTAGCTGTCCTTGATATTCTCAACATTAACCACATCTGTGTTGTCATCGATCTATTGATTGTCAATGACTCAATTCCATAGATTAGGGTAGTCTCAATGTAGCATTTTAGAACTCTTATTTCTGACTTTTAGAGATAGAGATGCACTGCACAAGATGTATCTTCGTTTGTTGGAAAGATATTTTGACTCCATAAATTCTGTTCTTGATTTCAGAGTTGCATTTACTATCTTATGTTACTTTCGTTATTATATCAATATGCACACACACACACACACAAAACGATTTTACGAATTTGTATGTAATTTTGTATTTATTTTTCTGTGTAAGTGGAGTAGCGAAAGAGAAGCTCTAGAGTTCTTGTAGATCTGAAATATAAGAAATGTCCTGTGTTACTGAGTCATTTTGTGAAGATAAATAAGTGTGTAACAACTCTTATACATGTTTATGGTGTGTTCATTCGTTGTGGGTTTGTGTAATGGGCCCCACTTGCGGGACTCATCTTAATATTTCCCCTTCATTCCATGTGAGCCTTGTGTATGGTGCTTTCTAGTACGCCTCACTCTGCAGTGAAGATTTCCGTCTCCAGGGAAGCTGTTTACCAGCAAGGCTAGATCGTCGGGAGCACAGATGGGTCGACTGGAGCGAGACAAGAGTGGTCACTATCGAATAACCTTCAGGACTTTAGTTCCCTAATATCTTCTTCTTCTTCTTCTTCTTCTTTTTCTTCTTCTTCTTCTTCTTCTTCGTCTGCGCTGGCACTAACAGTACTAGTTAACTGTGTTTGCCATGGTGTGTAGCAGGGCTGCTATGCCCGCGCCTGTCGGCCCAACACGCCTGTTCTAGTCTTTGTAATATCTGATATGAAATGTTTCTGTAACTTTATAATCTCTTTCAGGAACAGAAGAGAGTTTTTTTCTTGTCTTAAAGGTGGATCGGGAGGCTGAGGGAGTCGGGGGAGGGGAGGATTAAAAAGGAGAGGAGAGAGAGTGTGTTTATGTGTGAGTGAGGGAGAGGAAGAGAAAGGAACCAAAAAAATTCCATATTTGCTTGAGTGAAGCAATGGAAAACATATTTTCCAACCTCTCAAGGTTATAAATTTCGTATCCCTCAATTCCTTTACGCAGCAGCATATCTTCTTCTTCTTCTTCGTCATCGCCGTCGCCGTTGTCGCCGCCGCCGTCCGCCCTCAAAAGGGCGGTGGTTGCGTTGTGTGGCATTTACGTGCCTTTCAGCACAAAGCATCCGACTTCGGCTTGATGTATCTTCAGGACCGGGTTGGCCCTCCCACTGCGAAATCTACTCACTTGGCCAAATTACTTGTCTGCTCACGGGGGGGGGGGGGGCATCACTGGGAGGTAGAACATGGTCTTGACCAGCTGTGATTCGCCAACCGCGACGCAAGCAGTCAGTTATGTGTCGGTGGTCACTATTTCATTCAGCTTGAGCAGAGTGTCTTCGCCCGCGTCCCCCCCCCCCCCAACACCCCAACAACAACGGGACTTGAACCCAAGATGACTACTAGAACTATCCTTTGGCAGAAAGAGTCTTTCAGTGCCAGATCTGGTCAAACTAATAACCACATATAAACTCCGATATGTTCCACAGAATCAGCAGAAATGTGGTTTTTAAGAATTCTGATGGTACCGCGGATGGCCAGAAAATCAAAAGAGGCTGTATAAGAGACACGGGAGATAATGAAAATTATACCGAAGATCAGAAATCGACAATCCAGATCTGTGGAAGGGTGGGGGGGGGCGTGTATGGAAGAGAGGAGGGCTGGAGCACCTGATGGCAACAGAAGGTAGAAGGGATAAAAGGTAGACAGAAGGAAAAGATGTTGTATGATTTGACATTCAGGAAATGCTCAGTGACAAGCCTGTTGAGATACACAAGGGATCGAGGGTTGTGGAAGGACATGATATCCTACACTTGTTGGTAGGGACTTGCAGAGAGATGTTCAAGAGATTTTTTTTTTAATTTACGAACGAGGAAAAATAAAAATGAAATTTTGCCTCTTTGGGTCAGCTCTGGAAATTTACATAAAGCTACTTTAGCCAACTTTCTGTCCGACTCCTTGCCTGTGTTTTAAGATTTCCATCATAGGCATCATTTGCGAATATAATTCGCTGGTACAGACTGTCGGGCAGCGAGATTATATTGGTATAAAGACACTTCCCTTGCTTTTCTCGCCTACTCGGGGTAAAGACACTTCCTTTGCTTTCCTCGCCTACTCGGGGTAAAGACACTTCCCTTGCTTTCCTCGCCTACTCGGGGTAAAGACACTTCCTTTGCTTTCCTCGCCTACTCGGGGTAAAGACACTTCCCTTGCTTTCCTCGCCTACTCGGGGTAAAGACACTTCCCTTGCTTTCCTCGCCTACTCGGGGTAAAGACACTTCCCTTCCTTTCCTCGTTTACATGGGATAAAGTCCTATAATCATGAAATAAGTTACTTGTGAAGATCAATGTAACTCTGCCATATCAAAGAGGCACCTGTTGGTTACCCATATTTTCCTTGACCTGTGAGCATTAAAGATTATGACGTGATCACCATCGAACTGGGTCGGCTTTACGTCCCCAATCTCCAGAAGGAACCAGGTACCTATTTCGACATCTAGGTCACTGGGCCGCTCCATGCCAAATTGGAATCGCTAACCTTCGCCATGAGAGAAAGGTTCTCTAACTCAGTGGCTCTTAGTCTTCTCTTATATCTCCCTGGAACTGCGAGCTGGTGATCTTTGTAGCCGATGCTGTGGAGGTGTTGGACTACAGCATCGTATCAGCGTGGGAGCGGGTTACGGCAGCTACTTTCTTCAGTCCCGGAGTACAGCTAAAAAAGCAGGGGGGGGGTGTGCAATGCTTCTTTAGCAGACTCCACCACTATGGGGGACTATGGAGATCCCTGCCTCGTTAGCAAGGCTAGGCCAGTTACTATGGATGCCAACAGAGAGGTGGGACAGGGTGTTGGTCAGCTATGGTTCGCTAACCCTGACGCTATAACATATCAGCTAGGGTCGCTGACTGCCTCATCGGACAGCGTATTCACGCCCCAACATATCAGGCCGAGTACCCAATTTTTTAGCTGATCAGATGGAACAGAGCCCGCAGCCTTCGATCCAAGAAACCTCGTCGCTACTTATAAGGTCATTATCATCCTCGTAAAGACATTAATTCATTCTTTTGCATGTCCCCTGCGGAACTTTGCCTCCCTAACAGTACTCCTGTAGGCCTCTTGGTTGTAAGCAAGATGGCCTGCTGCTGATGCGTCCATTTGCAGATCATCAACGATGTCTTGCAGCCATCTTCTCCTTCGTCTTCCTGTCTTTCTTTTTCCCATTATGTACCCTTCCAAGACGGTCTTTTCTAGATTATCATGATGTTTAATGTGTCCAAAATATTTAAGTTTTCATTGTCTTTACTAGCCAGCCTTCTTCAATATTAAGTTCTTGTAGTATGGATATATTTGTTCTTTTCTGTGTCCATGATATTTGAAGAACTCTTCTGTATCATATACATTTAAATGCATTTATGTGTTTCTCAGCTGTTTTGTTAAGTGTCCAGGTCTCACAGGAATATGTTGCAATGGGAAAGATGCATGCCCTTAAAAACCTTATTTTTGTAGTTCTGTCTGTTCTTCTCCACAGATTCTTTAGTTGTTTTACTTTCTGAAGAGCGATAGATGTCCTCCTTTTAATTTCCCTCATTGTATCTCCATTACTGTCGTAAAGACAAGTAAATTAACAACCTCGGTTTTTTTTTTTTAGAATGACGTAAATACACTATGTAAATATTGTATCTTTCTTCATCAATTCTGTCTTCTGTGCAGTGTTTATCTTTTTCCCTGTGTAACTCACGCCAGATGTTTAAGAATGTGCTTTCTTTGTTTTTTTCTCTCTATTCTTCGTTATCGCCATTTTTTTTTTGTAGATTTGCCAAAACGTTTTTTCTTGGTGATGTCTGAAGCTGTTTGAGACAAGTAAAAATGGCAGATACCTACTTACTGCTACTTTGTTTTATGTTCTGACACTGCTGCTGCTACTGGTGGTGCTGGTGGTGGTGCTGGTGGTGCTGGTGCTGGTGCTAGTGGTACTGGTGCTGGTGCTAGTGGTGGTGCTGGTGCTAGTGATGGTGCTGGTGGTGCAGCTAGTGGTGGTGCTGGTGGTGGTGGTGGTGCTGGTGGTGGTGGTGGTGCTAGTTGTGGTGCTGGTGCTGGTGGTGGTGCTGGTGCTGGTGGTGGTGCTGCTGGTGGTTACCCATATTTTCCTTGACCTGTGAGCATTAAAGATTATGACGTGATCACCATCGAACTGGGTCGGCTTTACGTCCCCAATCTCCAGAAGGAACCAGGTACCTATTTCGACATCTAGGTCACTGGGCCGCTCCATGCCAAATTGGAATCGCTAACCTTCGCCATGAGAGAAAGGTTCTCTAACTCAGTGGCTCTTAGTCTTGTCTTATATCTCCCTGGAACTGCGAGCTGGTGTTCTTTGTAGCCGATGCTGTGGAGGTGTTGGACTACAGCATCGTATCAGCGTGGGAGCGGGTTACGGCAGCTACTTTCTTCAGTCCCGGAGTACAGCTAAAAAAGCAGGGGGGTGTGCAATGCTTCTTTAGCAGACTCCACCACTATGGGGGACTATGGAGATCCCTGCCTCGTTAGCAAGGCTAGGCCAGTTACTATGGATGCCAACAGAGAGGTGGGACAGGGTGTTGGTCAGCTATGGTTCGCTAACCCTGACGCTATAACATATCAGCTAGGGTCGCTGACTGCCTCATCGGACAGCGTATTCACGCCCCAACATATCAGGCCGAGTACCCAATTTTTTAGCTGATCAGATGGAACAGAGCCCGCAGCCTTCGATCCAAGAAACCTCGTCGCTACTTATAAGGTCATTATCATCCTCGTAAAGACATTAATTCATTCTTTTGCATGTCCCCTGCGGAACTTTGCCTCCCTAACAGTACTCCTGTAGGCCTCTTGGTTGTAAGCAAGATGGCCTGCTGCTGATGCGTCCATTTGCAGATCATCAACGATGTCTTGCAGCCATCTTCTCCTTCGTCTTCCTGTCTTTCTTTTTCCCATTATGTACCCTTCCAAGACGGTCTTTTCTAGATTATCATGATGTTTAATGTGTCCAAAATATTTAAGTTTTCATTGTCTTTACTAGCCAGCCTTCTTCAATATTAAGTTCTTGTAGTATGGATATATTTGTTCTTTTCTGTGTCCATGATATTGAAGAACTCTTCTGTATCATATACATTTAAATGCATTTATGTGTTTCTCAGCTGTTTTGTTAAGTGTCCAGGTCTCACAGGAATATGTTGCAATGGGAAAGATGCATGCCCTTAAAAACCTTATTTTTGTAGTTCTGTCTGTTCTTCTCCACAGATTCTTTAGTTGTTTTACTTTCTGAAGAGCGATAGATGTCCTCCTTTTAATTTCCCTCATTGTATCTCCATTACTGTCGTAAAGACAAGTAAATTAACAACCTCGGTTTTTTTTTAGAATGACGTAAATACACTATGTAAATATTGTATCTTTCTTCATCAATTCTGTCTTCTGTGCAGTGTTTATCTTTTTTCCTGTGTAACTCACGCCAGATGTTTAAGAATGTGCTTTCTTTGTTTTTTTCTCTCTATTCTTCGTTATCGCCATTTTTTTGTAGATTTGCCAAAACGTTTTTTCTTGGTGATGTCTGAAGCTGTTTGAGACAAGTAAGAATGGCAGATACCTACTTACTGCTACTTTGTTTTATGTTCTGACACTGCTGCTGCTACTGGTGGTGCTGGTGGTGGTGCTGGTGGTGCTGGTGCTGGTGCTAGTGGTACTGGTGCTGGTGCTAGTGGTGGTGCTGGTGCTAGTGATGGTGCTGGTGGTGCAGCTAGTGGTGGTGCTGGTGGTGGTGGTGGTGCTGGTGGTGGTGGTGGTGCTAGTTGTGGTGCTGGTGCTGGTGGTGGTGCTGGTGCTGGTGGTGGTGCTGCTGGTGGTGCTGCTAGTGCTGGTGGTGGTGCTGCTGGTGGTGGTGCTGCTGGTGGTGGTGCTAGTGCTGGTGGTGGTGTTGGTGCTGGTGCTGGTGCTGCTGGTGGTGGTGCTAGTGCTGGTGGTGGTGCTAGTGCTGGTGGTGGTGCTAGTGCTGGTGGTGGTGCTGCTGGTGGTGGTGCTAGTGCTGGTGGTGGTGTTGGTGCTGGTGGTGGTGCTGGTGGTGGTGCTGGTGGTGGTGGTGTTGCTGGTGCTGGTGGTGGTGGTGGTACTGCTGCTGCTGCTGGTGGTGGTGGTGGTACTGCTGCTGCTGGTGGTGCTGCTGCTGGTGCTGGTGCTGGTGGTGCTGCTGCTGGTGGTGCTGATGGTGGTGGTGGCGCTGGGGCTGGTGCTGGTGCTGGTGGTGACCGTGACGGTGACGACGACGATGATGATGATGACGACGACGATGAAGATACTCAGAGCACATTTACACCCAGGCACTCTCCTTCTTCCAGCTGGACACCAACTAGACTTCATTCTTTGCAAGCTTACTACACAACAGTAACACAAGTCGTTAGGAACAGCCATGAGTTCACATCTCACAGACATGAAAGTTATTGATGCAGAAGATGAGGATGGTGAAAATGACCATATGAGAAAGAACTGCTGCCATACGGCAGTGACAAAACATGTAAACTTCCCGGGCACGCAGTCCATGCCATAAGGAAGAAACATTCTACCACAAGAAAGTTACAAGAAAGTACTACTTACAAACTCTGGAATGTGTAACATCTCCAGAATAACAATTCATCTTCCAAGAGTAGGACAAACACAGCCGTACACTCTGGTCCTAACAAGGACGCTACTACATAACTCCTGTATAATAATACACAAAACCTTGCCCTAAAAAAGGACAACAAAAGCGTTTTACTACACCCGAACCATGACATGACTGTTCTAACTTAAAAACTGCTACTCACTGCCCAAAAACTCTCACAAGAATAATCCTTGACAAAAATCAGCTGGTGAAACCTTCCCCTGAACTTCACTCAGTCTTCCTAAAAATCTACCCTAAAAAGGTAATATCCCGAGAATTCCTTGTTTCTATGAGCTAAAGCAGTAATAATGGCGATATTAGTGGTGATGGTAGTAGTAGTTAGTAGTAGTAGTAGTAGTGGTAGTAGTAGTAGTAGTGGCGGTAGTACTAGTAATAATAGTAGTAGTAGTACTAGTAGTAGTAGTAGTAGTGTGGCAGTAGTAGTAGTAGTTAGTAGTAGTAGTAGTGGTAGTAGCAGTAGTAGTAGTAGTAGTAGTAGTCGTAGTAGTAGTAGTGGCGGTAGTACTAGCAGTAATAGTAGCAGTAGTAGTAGTAGTGTGGCAGTAGTAGTGTGGCAGCAGTAGTAGTAGTGGTGGTAGTAGTAGTAGTAGTAGTAGCTGTAGTGGTAGAAGCAGTAGTAGTAATGGTGGTAGTAGTAGTAGTAATAGTAGTAGTAGTAGTAGTGGTAGTAGTAGTAGTAGTAGTAGCAGTAGTAGCACCAGCAGTAGTACTAGTAGTAATTGCAGTAGTAATAGTAGTAGTAGTAGTAGTAGTAGTAGTAGTAGTAGTAGTAACTGCAGTAGTAGTAGTAGTAATGGCGGTAGTATTAGCAGTAGTAGTAGTAGTAGTAGTAGAAGCAGTAGTAGTAGTGGCGATAGTAGTAGTAGTAGCAGTAGTAGCAGCAGCAGTAGAAGTAGTAGAAGCAACAGTAGTAGTAGTAGTAGTAGTGGCGATAATAGTAGTTGTAGTAGCAGTAACGGTAGTAATAGTAGTAGTAGTAGTAGTAATAGTAGTAGTAGTAGTAGTAGTAGTAGTAGTAGTAGTAGCAGTAGTAGCACCAGTAGTAGTAGTAGTAATTGCACTAGTAGTAGTAGTAGCAGTAGTAGCACCAGTAGTAGTAGTAGTAATTGCACTAGTAGTAGTAGTAGCAGTAGTAGCACCAGTAGTAGTAGTAGTAATTGCACTAGTAGTAGTAGTAGTAGTAGTAATTGCAGTAGTAGTAGTAGTAATTGCAGTAGTAGTAGTAGTAGTAGTAGTCGTAGTAGTAGTGGCGGTAGTACTAGCAGTAATAGTAGCAGTAGTAGTAGTAGTGTGGCAGTAGTAGTGTGGCAGCAGTAGTAGTAGTGGTGGTAGTAGTAGTAGTAGTAGTAGTAGCTGTAGTGGTAGAAGCAGTAGTAGTAATGGTGGTAGTAGTAGTAGTAATAGTAGTAGTAGTAGTAGTGGTAGTAGTAGTAGTAGTAGTAGCAGTAGTAGCACCAGCAGTAGTACTAGTAGTAATTGCAGTAGTAATAGTAGTAGTAGTAGTAGTAGTAGTAGTAGTAGTAGTAGTAACTGCAGTAGTAGTAGTAGTAGTAGTAGTAATGGCGGTAGTATTAGCAGTAGTAGTAGTAGTAGTAGAAGCAGTAGTAGTAGTGGCGATAGTAGTAGTAGCAGTAGTAGCAGCAGCAGTAGAAGTAGTAGAAGCAACAGTAGTAGTAGTAGTAGTGGCGATAATAGTAGTTGTAGTAGCAGTAACGGTAGTAATAGTAGTAGTAGTAGTAGTAGTAGTAGTAGTAGTAGTAGTAGTAGTAGTAGTAGCAGTAGTAGCACCAGTAGTAGTAGTAGTAGTAATTGCACTAGTAGTAGTAGTAGCAGTAGTAGCACCAGTAGTAGTAGTAGTAATTGCACTAGTAGTAGTAGTAGCAGTAGTAGCACCAGTAGTAGTAGTAGTAATTGCACTAGTAGTAGTAGTAGTAGTAGTAGTAGTAGTAGTAGTAGTAATTGCAGTAGTAGTAGTAGTAGTAGTAGTAGTGGTAGTAGTGGCGGTAGTATTACCAGTAGTAGTAGTTTTAGCACTAGTAGTAGTAGTAGTAGCAGCAGCAGCAGCAACAGTAGTAGTAGTAGTAGCACCAGTAGTAGTAGTGGTTGCAGTAGCAGTGGCAGCAGCAGTAGTAGTAGTAGCAGCAGCACCAGTAGTAGTAGTAGTAGTAGTAGTAGTAGTAGCACCAGTAGTAGTAGTAGTAGTAGTAGCAGCACCAGTAGTAGTAGTAGTAGTAGCAGCACCAGTAGTAGTAGTAGTAGCAGCACCAGTAGTAGTAGTAGTAGTAGTAGCAGCACCAGTAGTAGTAATAGTAGCAGTAGTAGTAGTAGTAGCAGTAGTAGCAGTAGTAGCAGCAGCATTAGTAGTAGTAGTAGTAGTAGTAGCAGCAGCAGCACCAGTAGTAGTAATAGTAGCAGCACCAGTAGTAGTAGTAGTAGTAGTAGTAGTAGCAGCACCAGTAGTAGTAATAGTAGTAGCAGTAGTAGTAGTAGTAGTAGTAGTATAGTAGCAGTAGTAGTAGTAGTAGTAGTAGCAGCAGCAGTAGTAGCAGTAGTAGTAGTAGTAGTAGTAGTAGTAGTAGCAGCAGCACCAGTAGTAGTAATAGTAGCAACACCAGTAGTAGTAGTAGTAGTAGTAGTAGTAGTAGTAGTAGCAGTAGTAGTAGTAGTAGTAGTAGCAGCAGCAGTAGTAGTAATAGTATCAGCACCAGTAGTAGTAATAGTAGCAGCAGCAGTAGTAGTAGTAGTAGTAGTAGCAGTAGTAGTAGTAGTAGCACCTATAGTAGTAGTAATAGCAGTAGTAACTGCAGCATTAGTATTATTGGCGGTAATAGTAGTAGTAGTAACACCCGTAGTAGTAGTAGTAGTAGTAGCAGCAGTAGTAGTAGTAGTAGTAGTAGTAGCACCAATAGTAGTAGTAGTAGTAGTAATAGCAGTAGTAACTGCAGTATTAGTAGTAGTGGCGGTAATAGTAGTAGTAGTAGTAATAGTAATAACAGTAGTAGTAGCTGCATCATTAGTAGTAGTGGCGGTAAAAATATTAGTAGTAACACCAGTAGTAGTCGTAATAGTAGTAGTAGTAGTTGCTGCAGCAGCAGTAGTAGTGACGGTGGTAGTAGTAGTAGTAGTAGTAGTAGTAGTAGTAGTAGTGGCGGTGGTAGTAGTAGTAGTAGTAGTAGTGGCGGTGGTAGTAGTAGTAGCAGTAGTAGTAGTAGTAGTAGTAGTAGTAGTGTCGGTGGTAGTAGTAGTAGTAGTAGTAGTAGTAGTAGTAGTAGTAGTAGTGGCGGTGGTAGTAGTAGTAGCAGTAGTAGTAGTAGTAGTAGTAGTAGTAGTAGTAGTGGCGGTGGTAGTAGTAGTAGCAGTAGTAGTAGTAGTAGTAGTAGTAGCAGTAGTAGTGGCGGTGGTAGTAGTAGTAGTAGTAGTAGTAGTAGTAGTAGTAGTAGTAGTAGTAGTAGTAGTAGTAGTAGTTCCACCATTGCAGTTTATGTGTGTGAACACCAAGAAAGTTTGTCACTAAAAAAAGACTCCACATATTTACGACGAATCTGAGCTCACGTAGCCTCGACTATCTTAAAACGTAGTTTCCTGAAAACGCCTCATTACCTGGTCAGAGTGCCCTATTTCAGTGATTGTGGTGTTCATACCGTCAGTAGTGTCCTGGGCATATCTTCACCGTGCCCCCCCCCCCCCACCTTTCCTCTTTTTCTAGGAACCATTCCATTATTATTTTCTCTCTGGGCATCTTGTAGTTTCAGTATCACGCTTCACCATTTTGAGAGGCCATTAGCATTTCTAATCAGACTGACACGGTGCCAGTCCCGTCTCATTTGGTCAGCCCTTTAAGATACTGCTCTCTTTCCTCCTATATTCCTTTTGTCTTGGATTTTTCCAGAACAATTGTCAGGTTGTTTAACTTCTGTCTTCTCATGACAAGTCATACTAGTTTGTATCGTTTTCCTTAGTTTTATGAACAGTTCTTTGTTTTGCAACTCTCCTTTGTATGGAGTTCATTTTAGTGCTGTTATGCCACTTTGAATATCCTAAATACATTTTTTGGGCTTGTTTTTCATTATCTCTTTTGTCGTATTCATTTGCTTTAGTATTCTTTTGTGTTGTTTCTTTTTTCTGTCTGTTCTTTTTCTGTCTTCCCCATACTAATCTATACACTCACAGCTAAAGGGCTTTGATTTTTTCACTCCTCCCATTCTGTTAGACATTAATTTGAAGCGATGGCAACACAAAAAAGCTGGGGATCGATACCCAAACCCCCGCCAAGGTGGACCTGGGTCAAGGACACTTGCCAGAGGTTGTCACCAGGGACGCGGAACCAGCGCGTGGCACGACGCGTGCCGCCACGTGCCACACATGGCAGTTCGGCCCCGCGCCTGGGTTGTTGCTAAATTTAGAAACTTAGCGGAAACTTTGCCAAGAGGCAAAACATTAGGGGACATCTTGTGGGTTGGTCTTTGCTAGTTTGTGGAATATATATTTCGTTTACGGTTATCTTCCACTGATTATCCTCGTGCCAGTCGATTCTAATAATCCCTCATCATCATCATGTGTTGCAGAGACAAAAGTAGGCGATTTCGTTATATCGTCACCATGTGGCAGCGAATAACGAAAGTGGCCTAAAAACAAGCAGGTTTTGTCTTATCTTACATCCTTCCCGTGCCGTTAAAAGGTCACACAGGGCAAGCAAGGTAGTTCGCCAGTTTTTCCTGTCTTCGGCGAGTCTTTCAACCTCATCAAAGGATTTTATGCCTGTTAATTTGGCCACTCTTAATAATGTCCTCTTTAGAGTTTCACGTGGTCTGCCTCTTTTTCTTCGGCCTGTTGTGTTCCACTTGATAACTTGTTTTGGGATTCTCTGATCATTTCTTCTCATCAAGTGACCAACATATGTTCATCTCCTTTTCCTGATCACCCATGAGACTGGTTGTTGTTCAATCATCTGTCTTATCTCTGTATTGTTCTAGAATTCGTTCCACTTGATGCCGAGTATTTTCCTTAAGCATTTGTTTTCAAAAGAGTCTAATTTCTTGTCTATTTCTTTAGTCGTATTCCAGCTTTCGCATGCATAAATGAGGGTGGATATTACATCTGAATGGTTTTTATGCCCATAACGTTTGAATGCCATGTTCTCAAGATTTTGAAGATCGATGTTGCTTTTGCAATTCTAATTCTAACTTCCTTTATGGTGTCACCATCCTGGTCTATGTAGCTGCCAAGGTATGCAAACTGATTGACTTCTTCACTATCTATCCCTTCTACGTGTATTTTTTTCATTTTGATTCTACAGGTTTTGTCTACAGAGAGCATAATTCCACGTGTTCCTGCGGTACGGCATGCTACAGCCTGTCACAGGACTTAGTTCACGTAAGATCTACTCAAAGTTATGTATAAATTTAAATGCGCTGTCAGGAAACAGTAAAAAACAGGAGTCATACCAGACATAGAAGCCTCACTCCGTGTCGCACGGGGGGGGGGGGGAACTTAGCAAAATGTGTGCGTTCCCCCCCCCCCTTCTCCCCCAATATGACAACAAACACAAGAGTCGGTGAGAAATTCGAACCATCGTGTCATGAATTTAGAATGTATTGTTGTTTTTAAAATCTGACATTAAAGTAGTAGTAGTAGTAGTATAGTAGTAGTAGTAGTAGTAGTTCCACCATTGCAGTTTATGTGTGTGAACACCAAGAAAGTTTGTCACTAAAAAAAGACTCCACATATTTACGACGAATCTGAGCTCACGTTGCCTCGACTATCTTAAAACGTAGTTTCCTGAAAACGCCTCATTACCTGGTCAGAGTGCCCTATTTCAGTGACTGTGGTGTTCATACCGTCAGTAGTGTCCTGGGCACATCTTCACCGCGCCCCCCCCCCCCCGCGCCCCCCACCTTTCCTCTTTTTCTAGGAACCATTCCATTATTATTTTCTCTCTGGGCATCTTGTAGTTTCAGTATCAAGCTTCACCATTTTGAGAGGCCATTAGCATTTCTAATCAGACTGACACGGTGCCAGTCCCGTCTCATTTGGTCAGCCCTTTAAGATACTGCTCTCTTTCCTCCTATATTCCTTTTGTCTTGGATTTTTCCAGAACAATTGTCAGGTTGTTTAACTTCTGTCTTCTCACGACAAGTCATACTAGTTTGTATCGTTTTCCTTAGTTTTATGAATAGTTCTTTGTTTTGCAACTCTCCTTTGTATGGAGTTCATTTTAGTGCTGTTATGCCACTTTGAATATCCTAAATACATTTTTTTGGGCTTGTTTTTCATTATCTCTTTTGTCGTATTCATTTGCTTTAGTATTCTTTTGTGTTGTTTCTTTTTTCTGTCTGTTCTTTTTCTGTCTTCCCCATACTAATCTATACACTCACAGCTAAAGGGCTTTGATTTTTTCACTCCTCCCATTCTGTTAGACATTAATTTGAAGCGATGGCAACACAAAAAAGCTGGGGATCGATACCCAAACCCCCGCCAAGGTGGACCTGGGTCAAGGACACTTGCCAGAGGTTGTCACCAGGGACGCGGAACCAGCGCGTGGCACGACGCGTGCCGCCACGTGCCACACATGGCAGTTCGGCCCCGCGCCTGGGTTGTTGCTAAATTTAGAAACTTAGCGGAAACTTTGCCAAGAGGCAAAACATTAGGGGACATCTTGTGGGTTGGTCTTTGCTAGTTCGTGGAATATATATTTCGTTTACGGTTATCTTCCACTGATTATCCTCGAGCCAGTCGATTCTAATAATCCCTCATCATCATCATGTGCTGCAGAGACAAAAGTAGGCGATTTCGTTATATCGTCACCATGTGGCAGGGAATAATGATCGTGGCCTAAAAACAAGCAGGTTTTGTCTTATCTTACATCCTTCCTGTGCCGTTAAAAGGTCACACAAGGCACGCAAGGTAGTTCGCCAATTTTTCCTGTCTTCGGCGAGTTTTTCAACCTCATCAAAGGATTTTATGCCTGTTAATTTGGCCACTCTTAATAATGTCCTCTTTAGAGTTTCACGTGGTCTGCCTCTTTTTCTTCGGCCTGTTGTGTTCCACTTGATAACTTGTTTTGTGCTTCTCCCACGCCATTTTGTCAAGCAGTCTAAGATTGTCCTGTCTTGGTCTACCGCTCCCTTTCCTGCCTCCAATTTTCCCTGTTGTCATATTTTCTATCCCTCCTCTTCTAGATTGTCTCCCCTGTAGTGTGTTCATTAGAGTTCGTTTCTCATTGGCTTTTCTGTAGGCAATCTTCGTTTGTTTTCAGGGTATTCTTAATATTCTTGACATGTAACAAACAGACTATATTCCTGCTATGACTTACGATCGATCGAGTTACGGCCCTTCGTGTTTTCGGCCAAGATCCCACGGACATATTTTATTAGAAAACTAATAAAATACGGTCTACAGTAAACATGTGGTAGAAATTTCGTTCCGGCACCGCGTCCTTAATTGTCTGCTTCGTATTTTTCATTATCTTGATACTGCGGACCTTGCAACTAAGGGCATTACAGCTCCTAGACTTGTCATTTTGTGACAAGTACGCAGGGCCGCCTTAACAGTATCGAGGGCCCCTAGGCAAAATAATGCACTGGGCCCCCACCATTCTTCTTTAACGTATGCAAATAATGTTAGGAATTCATAGATTTCCATGGGCTGGTCGGGCAACCCCCATGCACTTGGGGCCACAGGGCAGTGCCCATGTGGGCCCATGCGTTAAGACGGCACTGTGTGTATACGTACATTGTTGTGTGTGTTTGGCAATTTATTACAGTATGGCTCTTTATCTAATGTGTTGTGATTTATATTTTGTGATTAATTCCCACACAGTTGCTGAGCTAATCTGGCTTCTGTTAATATTTTAAAGTGATGGTAAACATGTCTGTTCGTCTTGCTGATGGTAAATATGTCTGTTCATCTTGTAAGTAGATCTTATAACAGTGCAGGGTTCTTATTGTTTGAACTTGCCCTATAAAGACCGATATACGGCCGAGCCGACTTACGGCCAGATCTCTAGTCCCAAATGAGGCGTATGAATATACTTTAGTAACTATGGATCTATTTCCAGTCATCATCATCATCATCAGGTGCCGTGCCGACTGGCGTTGGCTATTATGCTTCTCCAGAGTACACTATCCTTCATGCAGGCCATCAGTTCAGTTGGTGATCTCCTCTCACACGATCCCGTCAGACTGTCCAGTATCATTTCTCTTGGTCTTCCTCTTGATCTTCTTCCTTCTATTTTTCCTGTTGTTATAATATTTTCAATGCCCCCAACCTCTCATTGTATGTCCTATGAAAGTACATTGTCTCTCTCTTATCTTTTTGACAAGGTTTTTTGTCTCTCCAGCTCTTCTCATACATTCTTCATTAGTTATTTTTGCTGTCCAGGGGATTCGCAACATTCTTCTAATAAACCACATTTCTGCTGCTTCCAATGATTTTTGTGCAGACTTGCCTATTGTCCATGATTCACTTCCATATAACAAGATAGGTTCAATATAACATTTTAGGACTCTTTTTCTAACATTCATTGATAAAGATGTGTTAGCTAATATGTTTCTCATTCTCTGAAATGCAGTCTTTGCTTGGTCTATTCTGTTCCTTATTTCTGTTCTGCATTTCCCATCTGAAATTATTACTGCTCCAAGGTATTTGAATTTCTGCACCTGCTTTAGAATGGTTCCGTTTAATTTAATACTGCATGCTGGTGGATTCTGTTTCTTAGATATAACCATAGTCTCTGTCTTTTTTATGTTAAAAGTAAGGCCTTTCTGTTCACTTTCTTTGGCGACTTTATCCAAGAGATTTTGCAGGTCTTGTTGGTTCTCAGCTATCAGTACTGTGTCCGTCAGCATACCGAAGGTTGTTAATATTGTATCTTCCAATTTTTATGCCTGGTTCTGTGATGATTGTTCTTAGAATATTCTCGCTATACAGAGAAAAAAGGTCTGGAGATAGTACACATCCTTGTCGCACCCCTTGTTTTATAGGTTGATATTTTCCAATTCTATTTTCAACTCGAACTGCTGCTTCTTGCTGCCAGTATAGATGTTTTACAATCCTCAGTTCTTTGCCGTCTATATTGATGTCTTCAAGCATTTTAATAATTTCATTATGTTTCACCTTGTCAAATGCCTTGGTGTAATCAAGGAAGCATAAGTAGAGATCTTCTAAAGCTCTTTCTGTTAGTGTTCGTAAAGCATAAATGGCATTGTGTGTTCCATTTCCTTCAACAAATCCAAATTGTTCATCTGCTATTTCCATTTTTATCTTTTTCCTTGTTCTTCTCATAATTATTCTCAGAAGTAGCTTCGTTATGTGACATGAGAGACTGATAGTCCGGTGGTCATCACATTCCTTTGCCCCTGGTTTCTTTTCAACGTGGATTTAATCAGGTCACTGGGAATATAACCACTGTTGTAAATGTCATTCAGTAACTTGGTTATTATTTTTATTCCTGTCTCCTCTAATGCCTCTATTTCTTCTATTGCTATATTATCAGGCCCAGTCGCTTTTCCTTTCTTCATGTTTTTGATGGCATCTATGATTTCATCTTCAAGTATTGGCGGTCCATCACAGTTTTCAGTATCTGGTGTTAATTCTGGTCTTTCTCCTCCATATAGCTCACCGATATACTCTGTCCACCTGTCCATAATGTCTTCTTTTCCCATTAACATTTTACCTTCTTTTGATTTCAGGCATCCTGTGGTATATTTTGTTTTCCTGCCTGTGAGTTCATTAATACGTTTGTGCATGTTTTTGCTGTCTTTATTATGAGAGTCTTCTATCTGTCTGCACTGTTCATTTAACCACACTTCTTTTGCTTCTCTGCATTTGCGTCTTATTTCTTTATTTATCTTGCTATATTTTTCCTCGTTATTTTTACTCCTCCTCCTCTTGTCCATCAGTCCTAAGATGTCGTCTGTCATCCATTTATTTTTAGGGGCTTCTTTTTTCGGTGGTATTATCTCCTTAACAGTTTGGTGGATAGAATCTCTTAACATTGCCCATTGTTCATCTATACTATTTATCTTTGCTATTGCATTGTATCTATTTGTTATAATAACTTTGTATTTTTCTCGCAGTTCTTGGTCATTTTTAAGAAGTTCTGTATTCAGTTTGATGTTTCTCACTTTTCTGCCTGCTTTCTTTAGCTTTATTCTAACTTTTCCACAGAGTGGATCATGGTCACTATTGCAGTCGGCTCCTGGCATGGTTTTTGTTGTTAGTAATGCATTGCGGAATCGTTTGTTGATTAATATGTAGTCTATCCGCTATTTCCAGTACATGGGAGAAAACTCTCTGGCCCATGCCAATCAAGCGTTGGTAGCATTGTTCCCTCTAAGCTGCGCGCATGCGCACAGAAGAAAAAAAATCATACGCGCAAAACAGAAAAATGAAACTGGTACTTTTATTTTCCAACTTCCAGATGCTACTCCATGCTATAGTTGCCATCAAGAAAAATACACTACTAGTACATGTTTTTCCTTTACTGTTTCTTTCTTGTTGAAAAATTACTTTCGGACCTGATGTTTCAACTAGTCTTTTATCGCGTAGTTTCTGTAGTACAGTAGCAGAATCCCTGAATAAATAAAGAAAGAAATCATCATTGCAATTAACTAGATACCAGTAACTGAAAAGTATAGCAGGTTTATCCTGTTATTAAATGTACAGGCCTTTACGGTGGGTGGGTTATTTTTATTCACATAAGCTGAACATTTTGCACACACACTGCAAACCTTTAGAGGGAACATTGGTTGGTAGTCATAGTATTCCACAACCTTCTATCACTTGCTCTTTCTAAAAGACGTGTATAAGACCGTGCTGCATGCCACTCTTTTACTTCGTCAAGTATCTCGTTTCTTTGTTTTCCTTTGTCCCTCCATTTGCCCCGTTGTCACTAGGTGCTCCAGTCTGCCTCTTCTCAAAAACATGGCCTATAAATCTGGACTGTCTTGTTCGGAATTTTGCCATAATTTCTCTCATTTCACCAGCCACACTTAGAACATCTTCATTTGTTTTCTTGGCTGCTCACGGTATTCTTATCAGAACTCAGTCAGTCAGTCAGTCAGTCATTCATTCAGTCATTTGCATGTCCCTTGCAGAACTTTGCCTCCCTAACAGCTCTCCTGTAGGCCTCTCGGTTGTAAGAAAGATGCCCTGTTGCTGATGCATCCATTCGCAGATCATCAACGAAGCCATTATCACCTTGGTCTTCCTCTCTTTCTTTTTCCCATTATATACCCTTCCAAGACTGTCTTCTCTAAATTATCACGACGTTTGATATGTCCAAAATATTGAAGTTTTCTCTGTTTAATCTTCCTGAATCTTCAATATTAAGTTCTTGTAGTATGGATATATTTGTTATTTTTTTTGTGTCCATGATATTTGAAGAACTCTTCTGTTGCATTTATATTTAAGGGCATTTATGTGTTTCTCAGCTGTTTTGTTAGGTGTCTATGTCTCACAGGCATATGTTGTGAAGATGAATGACCTTAAAAATCTTATTTTTGTAGTTCTGTCTCTCTCCACAACTTCTTTAGTTGTTGTGCTTTCTGAAGAGTACTCATTAGAGCTAGCCAAAGTTAATAAATAAAAACTTATTCCTGCAAGTCTGACTCTGTTAATCACAGCTTTACTGCATTCTTCTTCTTCTTCTTCAGCGTTCGAAAAAAGTTGGTCATGCTAAACCTGCAGCCATGGCGAAGTCCGCCGGTCTTCTCCAGGCTTGGGCGGGAGTCCCACAGCTTTTCTTTCCATTCCTCTCCCTCAGGTCTGATCTGTGCTAAGAGGTTTGAGTAGGTCAGACAGGTTTGCAGGATGTGTTCTAGTGTCTGGGTGCCAAAGCCACGAGACACTCGTTTGTGTGTGATATTTTGAGGCGATAGAGGTGGCTCAGGAGTCTTGGTATCTCTGTAGTCAATGAATCTGGTCTTGTTTTGATTCTATTTTCATTTTTGTTTCCCAGCTGGCGTTTAGTTTGTCTTCAGACTAAGTTTTGCTTTGTTGTGGGTGAAAGTTTTTGCTTCTTAATATGTTACTGGGTGGTTAATATGTACTGGGTGGTTAATATGTTTTGTTACAGGGTGGTTGTTTTTTTGTTACTGGGTGGTTAATATGTTTTTATGTTACTGGGTGGTTAATGTTTTTATGTTAATATATTGTTACTGGGTGGTTGTTTTTAACGTTACTAGGCGGTTAATGTTTTTATGTTACTGTGTGGTTAATATGTTTTTATGTTACTGGGTGGTTAATATGTTTTTATGTTACTGGGTGGTTAATATGTTTTTATGTTACTGTGTGGTTAATATGTTTTTATGTTACTGTGTGGTTAATATGTTTTTATGTTACTGGGTGGTTAATATGTTTTTATGTTACTGTGTGGTTAATGTTTTTATGTTACTGTGTGGTTAATATGTTTTTATGTTACTGGGTGGTTAATATGTTTTTATGTTACTGTGTGGTTAATATGTTTTTATGTTACTGGGTGGTTAATATGTTCTATTTTGCTTCCTGCCTTGGAGAGGGCATCTGTTTTGTTTTGTTTTTCCCCATTTATTCCACAGCGTGATATGGGCCATTGTAGGATTATAGTTGAGCTTTGTAGTTTGTTTAGTTGCGATATAATTTCCTGTGCTTGTGAGTTGTTTTTGTTTATCTATATTACTTCTAGCAAGGCTCTGCAGTCAGTAAAGCATACGATCTTCTCCGGTGGATTGCTTGTTTCTATGCATATTTTCAAGGCTTGTTTGAGTGCAGTTTCTACTCCTTAGTTTGATGATTATCTTCCTGTTAGCTTTGCTTGTTTACTGGGTTTTTTTTTTTTTCATCTTGTACTGCAGAAAGGAAGTTAGAATTGCTAAAGCAGCACTTACCTTCAAGAATCATGAGAATATATGGCACTTAAAAGTTATAAGCACAACAACCAAGTTAAGATTATTTAATTCAAATATAATATCCACCTTCATTTATGCATGCAAAAGCTGGGAAAACAACTAAAGATAAGACAACAAATTAAGACTCTTTTGAAAACATATGCCTAAGGAAAATACCCGGTATAAAGTGGAACGAACTCAAGAACAACCTGTCTCATGGGTGGTCAGAAAAACGAGATGGACATATGTCGGTCATGTGATGAGAAGAAACAATCAGAGAATCTCAAAGCAAACTATCCAGTGAAACACAACAGGCCAAAGAAAAAGAGGTCGACCAGGTGAAACTCTGAAGAGGTCATTGTTAAGGGAAGCCAAACTAGTAGGCATAAAATCTCTTGAGGAAGTTGAAAAACTTGCCAAAAACAAGAAAACTTGATGAACTACCATGCGAGCCCTATGTGACATTTAACAGTATGTGAAGGATCTCGCATCTCACTGTGGTGACTTTCTGTATATTTATGTATTTAGTTTTATACATTTATAACCAAAGCCTGACTGCATCATGAGAAAATCATTAAGTGAAAAATAAAAGAACTGAACAGGGGAAAAAAAAAAGTTTTATGATGACCAACAAAACTTTATGCCAAAAAAAAAAAAAATAAACAGAACAAATAATTCCAAAAATAAAAAAAAACAAAAAATCTTTGAAATTTCTTGTTAAACTTTTATTTGTTCTCAGCCCAACAGGTTACGCAGATTATATAACATAACAGCTTTCTTCCTTTGCTCTCTTTCGTACTTTCTATATCTCACCATATAAAACTGATGTGGACGATATGTGCATGGAGAAAGTATAAAGATTTCTCTCTTTTTTTTAATATGGCCCAAATCTTTACCAGCAAACATAAATAAAACAATGAGCAATGACAAAGACTTCTACGTGGCAATGACAATACAATGGGCAAAGAACAAACCAAAACAATGAACAAAGAATGGACAACAAAAGAAATCTACTGGGCAATGACAATACAATGAACAAATGCTCAACAACAAACAATATTTGTTGGACAATCAACAATGAGCAAACAATGATCAAGAACAAAATCTACACATTGAACATGGACTGGAAAAGAAGGCAATTAATAAACAATGTTTAATTATTACACAGACTACAATAAACAAACAGCAGTCACTGAACAAACAAGGGAAAATGCATAAATATTGGACAAAAAATATACACAACGAAAACTGGACAACAAAAAGACAAAAAATGAATCCACCTAATACATACAGTATCAGAAAAAAGCTTTACGATTCAACATTTCTACAATAAACTCTCCCTGACCACCTAATGTATCAGAAAAAAGCTTTAGGACTCAACATTTCTACAATAAACTCTCCCTGACCACCTAATGTATCAGAAAAAAGCTACAATAAACACTCCCTGAGTGCTGTGGAGCAGTCTAAGAAAAAAAGAAGGAACGAGACACCATCTCCTGGATAAGTCATCAAGCAAAAAAAAAAAAAAAACCAACAAAAGAGAGATCAAAATGCACTGACTATTTCCTTCATGTAAAAACTAGGAAAAATTCAGGAACAGCTTTATTACATAACGAGCATACAGTTGTGATGTTTCAGTGTGAACCTTAATCATACAAAAACATACAGAATGAAGAAATAGAGAGAGGAGATAAAGTATAAATTCAGAAAGATTCCTATGTAAAAAAGTAGGAATGGAAAAAAATAGAATAAAATAAAATGAATGGAGCACTTATGTGTGACTTGTAAGAGGCTGTGTTCAGAAGTGTCCATGGTGGAGTGTAGAAAATGTTTAAATGGAGACGAGATATATGATAAGGGGGTAAAGGAGGGGGGGGGGGAGAATCGTGGAAAAGGGAGAGAGTGATACAATGGTAATCCAGCTGGGAGAAGATGGAATAGGTGATTATAGTTGGGGCAGATGGTAATCTAGCTGGGAGAAGGTGGAATATGTGATTATAGTTGGGGCAGATGGTAATCTAGCTGGGAGAAAGTGGAACGGGTGATTATAGTTGGAGCAGATGGTAATCTAGCTGGGAGAAGGTGGAATAGGTGATTATAGTTGGAGCAGACGGTAATCTAGCTGGGAGAAGTTGGAACAGGTGATTATAGTTGGAGCAGATGGTAATCTAGCTGGGAGAAGGTGGAACGAGTGATTATAGTTGGAGCAGATGGTAATCTAGCTGTGAGGGTAGAACAGGTGATATAAGTTCCTTCTTTCGGGAAGCCTAGTTTTTTAGGGTCTCAGTCTTTCCCTTCTTTGCTCCGGCCAAAGGATAGAAGGGTTCTCTAGCTCAAGAACTTCATTTAACGGCCTCTTATGTTCCAGAAGCCTAAACATCAGCTTCAGGATTTTTCCGAAGACCCTCCAGCTCATCTGTCCAGGATTTCACAAAATCTGTTGAGAACGTGTGTTTTTCTGTGGAAAAGAGTTTGTAACTAATCATTTTGTTAAACAAATTTTAAACTTTGTATAACATATTTTTAAACTATTAAAAAAAAAAAAACTACTAGTGTACAATGTTGTACATTTGTAAATATGTGTAAAGCTGTGAAATATGTGTAAAGCTGTGAAAAGTAATTTAAACATAAAATATGTTATATGCAAGCTTTATCCATGGTAAAAAGACAGCAACAAGATATCTGAGCTGTCATCTTTTTCAAACAGCAAAGACACGAAACAAACCAAAAAAAAAACGTAGAAAAAGCAGATGTTTATAAGCAAAGAAAGGTGAAAATCTGTGATGGTGAACAAGGAGGACAAATCATGATGACCAATGACTCTTAAGACAAAACAGCAAAAGCATATTAAAGAAGTACAAATTTTGCATGGCATGATGGAAATGACTGGGAACCCTGGCACATAGTCAGTAAAAGGCAGTAAAAATGCATACAAAGCATCATCATCATCAGGTGCTGTGCCAACTGGCATTGGCTATTATGCTTCTCCAGAGTACACGATCCTTCACGCAGGCCATTAAATCAGTTGGTGGTCTCCTCTCACACCATCTTGTCAGACTTTCCAGTATCATTTCTCTTGGTCTTCCCCTGGCTCTTCTTCCCTCTATTTTTCCTGTTGTTATAATATTTTCAATTCCCCCTCTTCTCATTGAAAAAAGAACAGATACATAAATCTATAAAGAAAACCATAAATATATAAAGAAAACCATACATCTATAATAAAAACCACAACCTATAAAGAAAACCATAAATCTATACTGAAAAATGATAATCTATAAAGAAAACTACAAATCTATAATAAAACCATAAATGTATAAACAAAACCATACATCTATAATGAAAACCATACATCCATAAATAAAACAATAAATTTATTTTTAAAAATCATAATTCTACAAAGAAAACCATAAATCTATACAGAAAATAAATCTCTAAAGAAAACCATAAATCTTTACAGAAAATCAACCCTATAATAAAACCATAAATCTATAAAGAAAAAAACATAAATCTATACAGAAAACCACACAAGAGAACAGCTGAAAGGAAAGGAGCAAGGACATTACAATGACACAGCTCACTGGACAACATAAACAGATGGACAGGATTCAGCCTGGCTGGGCACACTGAAAAGAGCAACAGACAAAGCACATGCTGACAATCCACCGACCTCTGTGGAGATGCTACATGGTGATGCTGGAATTCTAAATCTCAGATTTTACAATTCTAGCTGACCAAAACTGTGCTAAACAAGCTTTACCATAGCCAGCCTCGGCAGACTCACAAGCATGTACGCTACCAGCGTTTATTCGTTCATCCTTAACAGCAACAAGGGAGGATGCTGATCCGTGCACTTGCCTTTTGTGTGATCATAAAACTCCTGCAGCTCTTTTGGCCTGTTGTACTGATTTTCATATTCAAATGCTTGAAAAAGCATCTCAAATTTGTCCAAGTCTTTCACAAATTTGGCTTCTGGACTTGACTGGTTCTCATATTCCTGGCATATTAAAAACAAAAAAATTAAAATGTTAAACCTGACAATATTCCTGCCAGTTAATAAACTATCAAAACTGTGTGTGACAAGTAAAAGAAGATAAAAAAAAGATGGAGTCTTTGAATAACGGTATGCTGAAAAGATTGTGCCTTATCTACTACTCAAAGATGAGACCACAAGGTAATGGAAAACAAGAATGAACCAATATTTTGGCTGAACGCCCAGTTCAGAAACCAAAAGTGGAAGCATGTAAACTACTACATAAGGAATTTTCATCACATCTTTATTATCAATAAATATTTACACCTACCAGCCACAACTGGTATATTTCTTTCCCTGCTTCTTCTGGCAAAAGACTGGCAATGTGGGAGGTTGCTTCCTATTGGATGGAAAAAAATGAAAAAAAGAAAACATCTGCTCAGAGTGATCAGGTACAAATTTTCACAAAATGGGAAACAAGGCTTTCAAACAGTAAAGTGCAAGTATGAGACCATAGTATTGTGGTCAGACCTTGAGACCTTTTCCTGGTATCATGATTTTCATTTCATTCAGACAGGCACTGATGGCTTAGCTTTCAAACACCTTTTTTTGGGTGGGGAGGCGCTAAATGGCTACGTCGATTATTGTGCCATTTTCCTGTATCTAGACGGTTGCTTGTCCTTACCAGTGAATGGGGGTTCAAGTCCCAGGTAAATCTCTTGTCATTTTTCTTTCCCTCATATCTATGTATGAGATTTTCTCAAGATCAAAGCAAACAACACTGAGCTCTCTTACTCATATTGATCAAGATATGATCCCTCATGGCAAAGCTTTGGTGCTGACACTCCAACCTTGAACTCCTATGACCCTGCCCAAAACTGCTCCCAAACCGCACGTTCTCTGTTTCTCTTAGACTCCATCTTTGACTTCCGTCTAAAAAATGCTTCCGATTCTAAGCCCTCCATTTTTCTACTGCTAACACTGATTCCATACAAAATTGCTTCCAATTCTGAGCCCTCTATTTTCCCTACTGGCTACATCTAAAATTTCTTCCAATTCTGAGCTCCCTATTTTTCCTACTGACTACATCTAAAATTGCTTTCAATTCTGAGCCCTCTATTTTTCCTACTGACTACATCTAAAATTGCTTCCAATTCCAAGCCCTCTATTTTCCCTACTGACTACATCTGAAATTGCTTCCACTTCTGAGCCCTCTATTTTTCTATTTATCCACTGACTCCAGCCCATAATTGCTTCTAATTTCAAACCCACAGCCCTGCTACAAATACATATTCAGCTGCGGATATCATCTGATATCCCTATCCCCTTTTGAATTCATCTATTTGCCATGCTGGGCTTCCCCCCCCCCCCCCCATCAAAGCTTTCTCTGAACTAGTGGAGAAAACAATAACTATCATATTATGGCAGAATGTCAGGATGGTTCTTCACTCTTTCAAAATAAAGTTCACTTCTACGTTTATTCTCTTTTATCACACTCATTTACATGATCATCGCAAGAGTAGACACACCAATAAGCATTACACTGGAAAACCATACTATGAAGTAAGTAACATATTTCAAATACCTCGGAAGCATTTTCTCAACAAAAGAAAAAATAGACACAGAGATCGAAAACAGATGTAACAAAGTGAACCAACTTATCAGGCAAATGGCTCCATACTAAACAACAAGCATGTCTCACTGGAAACCAGAAGAACTATCTATAAGACAATCTTCATACCAACTTTGTGCTACCAATGCCAGGCATGGACGCTGACAGCAAAAGACAAAAGGAAAATTACAACAACTGAAATGAGATTCTTGAAAAGAACTCTTGGAATATCAAGAATGGACAAAATTAGAAATGATGTCTTTAGAAATAAAGTAGGAGTTGAACCCATTCTGAACTATATAAAAAAACAGCAAATGGTTCGGTCAAGTGTCACGACTACCAACAGAACGTGTACCACAGAGAGCAATGTTTTACAGACCACACAAAGGCAGAGGAAGGGGGCGGCCCAAGCAAATGATGGACCAATGGTATAGCAGAGTCCCTGAACATCTCAATGTACGAAGCCAACAGACAAGCCTTTGGGAGACAATTGCACTTCACCTCTACACCTAGCAGTAAATGAGGAAGGACAAGACAAGATTTACATTAGTTTTATGTATCACCACAAAATGCTTTGCTAGTATTGCATGCCCCCCCCCCACCTTGGTTGGGGGGAGGGGGTGTCTTAATGAATTTCAGTAGAGTGGGCACAACCTAAGCCGCCTAAGCCAAGGAATGTTTTAGGTGGTTGCAGGTTGCAAAACTATTCCAACTAACCCCCCTACACCCCCACAGTATCTGATTAGCCTTTCCATTCACTATTTCCACCCCCCCCCCCCCCACCACCCTTTAAAACAAGGAAGACCCTCTGGGTACAGAGATACATCAACTGGGCATACACACATTCTCCCCCCCACCACCACCACAAATTGGGCCTGGGCACAACTAAAAGGTACAATTTATTTTTTTTTCTTTAGTAATGGATGCTGGAGTGAAGCCTCATAGAAAACTTTCACGCTAAACAAGAAGAAAACAACAAAACAAAGACAGCCACAATGATGAAAAAAAACTCTGTTACAGTGCATACAAGTATCTATTCGCTCAGTCATTTGCATGTCCCCCGCGGAACTTTGCCTCCCTAACAGCTCTCCTGTAGGCCTCTCGGTTACCTGAACATTTAGAATGAGTGTGATCTGTTACTCTTCTCTAAAAATGTTCTGCGAAAACACCTGTTTGGAGTAAATAAGACGGTAATCAATGAGATTCTCCTCATCATAGTGGAGCTTACTAAGAAGTCTATAACTGTAGCCTGCTGGGATGAAATGGTGGACACTGACTCAGTCACTTTAGAGTTCAACAGCCCCATTTTCATCATAATCATCACCAGAAGCATTATTACCATCACGGAGATAAACAATCAATCAAGTCTCACAGAATTCAAAACAAGATTACATAAAATTACACAGCAATAAGAAACAGAAAAAAATAATTATTGTAACAGTAAGAAACAGAAAATATAAATCTCATGGAAATAAGAAATAGAACATAATAAATCTCACAGATGTAGGAGACAAAGTATAAAAATCATAGCAGTAAGAAAAAAAAAAAAAACTCATAGAAATAAGAGACAGAGAATACAAATCTCAAAGCAGTAAAAAAAAAAAAAAACGAACCTAAAAAAATCCCATAGCCGTTGAAAAAAAAGTAAAATAAATCTCATAGCAGTAAAAAAAAACTAAGCAAAAAATCTCATAGAAGTAAAAAAAAAAGCAAAAAATTTAACTGCAGTAAAAAAAAAAAAAATGAAGCAAAAATTCTCACAGCAGTAAAAGAAAAAAAAAAGAAGCAAAGAAAAATATCTCATAGCAGTTAAAAAAAAATGAAGCAAAAAAAAATCTCATAGCAGTTAAAAAAAAAAAAAAGCAAAAAATCACAAATCTCTTAGCAGTAAAATAATAAAAAGTACAAAAATCTCATAGCCGTTAAAAAAAAAAAAGTAAAAGATCTCATAGCAGTTATAAAAAAAATAGCAGAAAATCTCATAGCAGTAAAAAAAAAAAAAAAACAAGAAAATACTAATTTCACAGCATTAATAAACAAACAAAAATATACATCTCACAGCAGTAAGAGACAAGAGCACAAATAAAAATCTCATATCCAAAAAACAAAAAACAAATCTCATAGCAATGAACCCATTTTTTAAAACATTCTATGCACTTCCTTAACTCTTCTGCAAATTACAGTCACACCAAAGTCATAACAAGTTAATCATTAAACAGTTAAAAAAGACTTAACCTTGTCCCACTTTACCACACATGATTCATTCTCATTCACCTACAAATTATTTTTGGCTGCCATTTAAAAAAAAAAAAAAAACTGGCAAGGACAGGCTGTGGGCAGAACTTTTCATCTGTGCTATCAAAAGAAATGTCCTTGGTCTTTCAAAAGGAGCTCTCCATTTTCAGTTCTTTATTCTAATGCTGCACCTCATCAGTGCCAACAAGGATAAACGAAGATTAATTTCAAAACAGTTGTTCATTGTGCAACACCAACTTAAAGCAATACTTGCCAGTTGTACAACATTAAATGAGGCATTGAAAAACACATGACACGCACGTGAAAGAAAGATCTGGAAAAAACATAAATTTGAAGGAAAAAAAACAAAACAAAATGTCTCCTTAAAAATCTTTCCGATTGTTAGAGAGTTTTATTGTCAGATTTTTTTGGCAGCTCCATCATTAATAAAGATGATCATAAAGATGTTATGATATCATCTTTATAAGGATGACTTCCTTCACCACCAGCTGCTGCTACAGTTAAATGATAAAGAAATAATTGTTTCAGGGGCCTACAATTGCCTCTCCACACTTAGAAGAACAAAGGGGGAGGGGGAGCTGAATATATTACACCAAAGAAAATCTACAAGAACTGTTGATTTACAAGAGCTGTGGGAAAAAAAAAGCAGATGATCTGAGATAATCATTACTGAGACAACAGATCCCCAAAAGTGGAAGGGGGGGGGGGGGCCAGTTTCAAAATACAGACCTCTTCCAGTCTACTGATTTCTAACTCTCTTCTGATCTGTTTGATAAACTACATGTTTGACTCATGAGATATTTCGCAGCTAGCAAGGGTCAATTGAAAGCTGTTCATAAATAACTTGACGGCACTGCTCAATAAAGAGGCTTGACTTTACTGCATAGACAGCTGTTCTCTTTTCAAGACTTTGGAACAGCTTAATGATGACAGTGATGACGACAATGATGACGAAAGACTGGTGTCATTTTTATGGAAAGATTTCCAACATATAATAAAATGAGATAATACACGCTACAAGGAAGAACAACACTTTTCACAGATGACCCACAATGCAAGCTTCTCACCACTCCACCACCTGGACATACACATATCCCCACAGCCTAACAGTTGCCAGCAGCAGGTAAAGTTAGCCCTTTATGCCATGGTGGTATCTAGGGGATGTGACATTAACGATCATATTTTCCTTGGCCTGTCGGAACACTAAAGGGTGATGTGGTCAGCATCATGTCTGGCCACATTGACCTGTCAGAACACTAGATGGTGATGTGGTCAGCATCATGTCTGGCCACCTTGACCTGTCAGAACACTAGAGGGTGATGTGGTCAGCATCATGTCTGGCTACCTTGACCTGTCAGAACACTAGAGGGCGATGTGGTCAGCATCATGTCTGGCCACCTTGACCTGTCAGAACACTAGAGAATGATGTGGTCAGCATTATGTCTGGCCACCTTGACCTGTCAGAACACTAGAGGATGATGTGGTCAGCATTATGTCTGGCCACCTTGACCTGTCAGAACACTAGAGGGCGATGTAGTCAGCATCATGTCTGGCCACCTTGACCTGTCAGAACACTAGAGGGTGATGTGGTCACCATCATGTCTGGCCACCTTGACCTGTCAGAACACTAGAGGGTGATGTGGTCAGCATCATGTCTGGCCACCTTGGCCTGTTAGAACACTAGAGGGTGATGTGGTCAACATCATGCCTGGCTACCTTGACCTGTTAGAACACTAGAGGGTGATGTGGTCAGCATCATGTCTGGCTACCTTGACCTGTCAGAACACTAGAGGGCGATGTGGTCAGCATCATGCCTGGCTACCTTGACCCGTTAGAACACTAGAGGATGATGTGGTCAGCATCATGTCTGGCTACCTTGACCTGTCGGAACACTAGAGGGCGATGTGGTCAACATCATGCCTGGCTACCTTGACCTGAGAACACTAGAGAGTGATGTGGTCAGTATCATGTCTGGCTACCTTAACCTGTTAGAACACTAGAGAGTGATGTGGTCAGCATCATGCCTGGCTACCTTGACCTGTTAGAACACTAGAGGGTGATGTGGTCAGCATCATGCCTGGCTACCTTAACCTGTTAGAACACTAGAGGGTGATGTGGTCAGCATCATGCCTGGCTACCTTGACCTGTCAGAACACTAGAGAGTGATGTGGTCAGCATCATGCCTGGCTACCTTGACCTGCTAGAACACTAGAGGGCGATGTGGTCAACATCATGCCTGGCTACCTTGACCTGAGAACACTAGAGAGTGATGTGGTCAGTATCATGTCTGGCTACCTTGACCTGTCGGAACACTAGAGGGTGATGTGGTCAGCATCATGTCTAGCCATCTTTCCTTCCCCAGCTCCAGATGAATCCAGGTCCCTATTTCTACAGCCTGGGTGGCCGGGGCACTTCCGTCAAACTCAAACCACCAACCTTTGCCATGAGAGACTAGTGCACTAATCACTTCACCACTTTTGATGCCCTGTTATCTGCAGCATTTGCATGGATGTAAGAGAGGTTCTCTGATTACTGAGGAAAGATGTTTGCAATGGTTGGGGGGCATGTGCTTTGGATGCCTGATGACTCACTGCCACAAACAGCACTGCAATGGACACCACAGGGCAACAGAAGTAAGGGCAGACCAAAGGAAACATGGAGAAGAATAGCAGAGAGGATGTTGAGCAATGGAGGATTCACCTGGGCAAGAGTGGGGCAAAAAAAAAAAAAAGGCGAAGGACAGGCATTTGTGGAAAACCCTTGCAGAAGCCTCATGGGCCTTTGGCACAAGGTTCAGAGAGAGAGAGAAAGAGAGAGTGGGGGAGAGAGAGAGAGAAGAGAGGTTCTTGAACAGACTTTGTTCACAGGACCTGAAGCTCTGTTACTGATGACAGACAGTCAAAAGTACAGTAAAGATATCCCTCTTCCACACTACTAAGGATACTGGGTTAGTGTCCATATTTTGGATAACCTGTCAGCAGTTTAGAACAGTGCTCCTCAACCAGGGGGTCCACAGATTGGGAATGGAATATTTTTTTTTAAAATCTTCCTTTCCTGCTCTAATTTTAATGTGGGGTCCACAGCTGTTCTTGGGCCAGAAAGGAGTATCCACAGCTTAAAAAAAAAAAATTTAAGAACAAGAAAAAAAAAAAAGATTTGGAACCCCAGGTCATGACCCAAACTAGGGTCAAAGTTGGAGTCACGAGAAGATATAAAAAAAAAAAAGAAAAAAGAACTTTAAAAAACATAATAACTTGCAAGAAATTAACAGTATCTTATGCAAATCCTACTACTTTATGTCCTCATAAAAATTAAAACAACAACAGCCACACTCGCTGACTATTCAGCGACATAATTTCTGTAAATTTCAATCATTTTTTTTCTCACAGAGCCATGCACCCACTGCTTGTTTAGGATCTAGCTCCGAAAAGGTTGAGAACCACTGTTCTAGAAGGTGAAGCAGCCAGCACCACACATTGCTACCTTTCTCCCCCCCCCCCCAGCTCCTGACAGACAGTGGTCAATTAAATCTCAAGAGTGCATAGACAACCAGGCCATACCTCTTCTCTTCTGCTTTTCTCCTCTTTGCTCACCCCGCACCATGGGGTGAGGTCTCCAACCATACTCTCGGCCATGTCATGAACGATGGCCATCTTGATGCACCTACAAAGTTAAAAGTGTCATTAAAATCACTGTATCACCACCATCATCATCATCATCATCATCATCACAATCATCGACGTCTTTGAAAATCCATAAGGCAGGGACCTTCCATAAAAGTTTGTCATGATTTCTTGTCTAATTTCTAATAACTGTTTCCAACAGAGATTACTTGAACAAAAAAAAACAGAAAAAAACAAATTTGGATCGCGAAAACAGTTCCCTGTAGTCCACTCTTGTATGTTTCTGTCTTTCAGCGTTTCTAAATATTTTTCATGTTATGGACATATTTAAGTAGTCAATAATTCACCACAGTTCCACATAATTAGTATAAATTTCAAATTTTCACACAATTCTAATGTTCTACTTAATCCAGGCTTGCTCTGTGATCCTCTACTGATACCTGAGGTCCACATACACTAGTTTTGGAACTGCTGACCTACATAATCTTTCCAGAACTTTACATAGATTGCAGTGACACAAATCTGTTATAAATAAGGTTGTACAGTGAGAGAGTCCCATCTACAGGTGACACAACGTTATTATGACTATGACGTTTATGGCCACAGACTGTAAACGTTTTACTAGCTATACAGGAAATAACAGATGGTCGCAATGAAACATAACAAATTTTAAAAAACACTTTAAAAGAGAGAGAGACTGACAGAGAGAGAGAGAGAGACTGACAGAGAGAGGAGAGAGAGAGAGACTGACAGAGAGAGAGAGAGACTGACAGAGAGAGAGAGAGAGAAAGACTGACAGAGAGAGAGAGAGACTGACAGAGAGAGAGGGAGAAAGATTTATACTTGCAAGAAATAAAACTTAATAACATGTTAAACCAAGAAGAAATAATGAAGCTGAATGTTAAACTGAGAAGAAAACAAAACAAAAAGAAAAGGGGAACACGATATGAAAATGAGATATGAAAATATAAAGAAATGATAAAGGTAACAACTATATAAAGTTTACCACATTGACAAAATTCAGTTGCATTTAAAAAGATTTTAAAAAAAGGTAAAAGTAGTCCCATAGCAAATGACGCAGGGGATGAAGTGTTGAAGACCTCCTTATGTGGGCCATCAGTGTATGAGGTAGGCTGCCTTCCCTTCCCAGATTTTCTCTGGTACCATTTTACGAGGCTGGGTTGACCTCAAGGCCATATTGGTTAAAAAAAAAAAAAACCGCTCAGCTAGGGATTCAAACCCTTAACTATTCAGCTGCTAGACAAGAGCTCTAACCACTACACAGCCAGTCCCCCCACATTTAAAAACAGTGACAAAATTCAGCTGAATTTAACCACACTGACAAAAATTCAACTGAAAGTAGCCATACCAGGAATATTTAATTAAAGTCTAGACTCCACCACCATGAGGACTATGATCCCCGCCCAATTAGCCAGGCCTGGCCTGTTACTCAAAGTACCAACAGAGAGGTGGGACAGGGTCTTGGCTACCCATGATTCACCAACCCTGACATCTGCATGTCAGCTAAGGGTTGCCGACTGCCAAATCAGACAATGTCTTTGTCCCTTTTTTTTTTTATCCCAATCAAATTTTGATAAATGATTCACAGGATGTTCATCAGCAGAAAGATGCCCAGCAGCTTCTACAAACAGCTTACATCATCCTGCTCCAACATTGTATTTTGTGAAACTAAAAGAGACCATACTGTTGCTAGTCAATCTTTCTCCAAACCCTGGCCACTATTAGTATGTCACTGATACAAAGCATTAAACAGCCCCAAACCTAAGAATCAAGGAATACTGCAGCAATTTTTCCATCCATTCACAGTCTGCGATCACTAAAGCATAAAGAAAATACCAAATGTAAAGAACATACTTATCTCGGTCGAGACCGGAGTTTGATGGGATGGCAAAAGCCATCATTGCCATTCTGTACATGTGCTCTGCAACACTCTCTGGATCTTTTACATTCTTGCGCACCCATCCGGTTCTCTCAACCTTCTAGAAGAAAACAGAGGAACAAGAGACAAAAAAAATGATATATGGTTCGACACAATGGATCTCTAAATATGATGCAGGTAAAGGAAACGACAGATATCTAAATATGAGACATCTCACCAACTTAAAATGTCTCACACACACGAGTGTTCGTGTGGCAGTGGAGTCCAGACTCCAGAACATACCCTTCAAGATTGCCCAAACCATGCAGACCTGAGACGTGAGACATGGCCAGAAGACACAAAATTGGGGCAAATGCTTTGGGGCTCCTATCAGGATCTGTGGAGGACTGCAGGCTTTGCCATGTCAACAGGGATCAAGATCTGATGTGACCAACAACCTCGAACGCAGAAGAAGAAGAATGAGACATCTGAATAATAGCTCTCTAAATATGAGACAGTTAGAGGAAATATCAGCTCTCTAAACATGAGACAACTAAAGGAAACACCAGCTCTCTAAATATGAGACAGTTAAAGGAAACAAATGCTCTCTAAACATGAAAATAAATGGGTGTATGGTACAGTTTTACAAAAAAGACAGAGTGAGGGAAGTGGAATGAATGAATGAATAATCTTTATTTTTCAAGGGTAAAGAATTGGGCACGCAGGCCCGTCTTACATTCTGCCCTTCATCACTCCATCTTTCATTCTTCCCACACACTTGATTTAGTACAAAATTGTGTGGAGAGAAACAAGAATGGCAGAAAACAAGATGAGCACATATATATGAAGAACATACAACAATCCAATATTTCAGCAAAATCCTCTTTCAAGGATCATATACAAAAACAAGCATTTCATGCCGGACTTTCTTACAAGGAGATGGCCAAAAGGCTAATTCTATATATTTTTCATACATTTTTCATGTTTTTATCTGTTGTATTATTTTTGTATGTGATCCTTGAAAAAGGCTTTTGCCAAAATGTTGTATGTTCTTCATTTATATGTACTCATTTTGTTTTCTGCCTTTCTTGTTTCTCTCCACTTTCCTCACCCTTTCTATGTTTTTGTAAAACTGAACCATACATCTCCATCTACTTTCATTTCTAGAACCAGTTTCACCACAGTTGTCATTTCTTTAATTCTCTCTAAACATGAGACAGCTATAGGAAACAATGCCTCTCTAAACATGCAACAGCTATAGGAAACAATGACTCTCTAAACATGAGATAGCTATAGGAAACAATGCCTCTCTAAACATGCAACAGCTATAGGAAACAATGACTCTCTAAACATGAGATAGCTATAGGAAACAATGCCTCTCTAAACATGCAACAGCTATAGGAAACAATGCCTCTCTAAACATGAGACAGCTATAGGAAACAATGCCTTTCTGAACATGAGACAAGAAAAGGAAACAAAAATTCTGCTGTGCCAAGAACTTTCAAAGTCTAGTCAAACTTTCAGACTGTCTCATAAACATGCACATATTAAATAAATAATAATGTTTGTGTTTATACATGTACCATGTGTGTGTGTAAAAACAGATGATAAACATATTTATTCCAACTTTTATATTTTTATAATATTTATATTTTACTATATTTATATTATGATGGTCTGGTTGGCTGAGTGGGTTAGGTGGTGCTCAGGTTACTAATCTGGTGGTACCGGGTTCGAGTAGCAGTTGTGGGAATTCTTCTGGTGCACACCAGAAAGGGCCCATGGTCCATCCAGCCTCTAAAAGTGAGTACCAAAGAAATCTTGGAAGGTAAATGCATCCAGGCATGATAACTGACCACATCACACTTTCACACAGGTCATGAAGGTCATGGAAATACGGGCATAACACTTTATCTTCAATATGCCTTATCAGCATGGAAACAGGGATTTTCTTATCTTTTTTTTTTTTTAAATATTTATAATACAAATTCCTTTATCCTCTTTATATTTTTATTACATCTAAATTTTTTTCAGTCACAAGTATACTAATCATGACTTTAATATTAAAATAAAAATATGTGTAATGAAGTATACACAAGTTCTTCTCACTAAAAAGCCAGTAGTGATGGAGCCAATAAGCAAATTCTGCACTGTGGTTTACCTAGGCATGCAATTAGTCCAAAACAGCTCTGCCATGTAACAGATTTCATTAATGATAGCCATTTTTGAAAGGATCACTGGCAGAATCAGTCATTTGACAGAAGCCATAAACTCACTGACTTACTATACTAATAAGCAGAGACTACAGATAATAGCAGGGTACCAGTCCATCCGTAACCTCACCAATATCATCATCATCATCATCAGGTGCCGTGCCGACTGGCGTTGGCTATTATGCTTCTCCAGAGTACACGATCCTTCATGCAGGCCATCAGCTCACTTGGTGATCTCCTCTCACACCATCCCATCAGACTGTCCACTATCATTTCTCTTGGTCTTCCTCTTGATCTTCTTCCTTCTACTTTTCCTGCTGTTATATTTTCAATACCCCCTCTTCTCATTGCATGTCCTATGAAAGTACATTGTCTCTCTCTTATCTTTTTGACAAGGTTTTTTGTCTCTCCAGCTCTTCTCATACATTCTTCATTAGTTATTTTTGCTGTCCAGGGGATTCGCAACATTCTTCTAATAAACCACATTTCTGCTGCTTCCAATGATTTTTGTGCCTATTGTCCATGATTCACTTCCATATAACAAGATAGGTTCAATATAGCATTTTAGGACTCATTTTCTAACATTCATTGACAAAGATGTGTTAGCTAATATGTTTCTCATTCTCTGAAATGCAGTCTTTGCTTGGCCTATTCTGTTCCTAATTTCTGTTCTGCATTTCCCATCTGAAGTTATTACTGCTCCAAGGTATTTGAATTTCTGCACCTGCTTTAGAATAGTTCCGTTTAATTTAATACTGCACGCTGGTGGATTCTGTTTCTTAGATATAACCATAGTATCTGTCTTTTTGATGTTCAAAGTAAGGCCTTTCTGTTCACTTTCTTTGGCGACTTTATCCAAGAGATTTTGCAGGTCTTGTTGGTTCTCAGCTATCAGTACTGTGTCGTCAGCATACCGAAGGTTGTTAATATTGTATCCTCCAATTTTTATGCCTGGTTCTATGATGATTGTTCTTAGAATATTCTCGCTATACAGAGAAAAAAGGTCTGGAGATAGTACACATCCTTGTCGCACCCCTTGTTTTATAGGTTGATATTTTCCAATTCTATTTTCAACTCGAACTGCTGCTTCTTGCTGCCGGTATAGATGTTTTACAATCCTCAGTTCTTTGCCGTCTATATTGATGTCTTCAAGCATTTTAATAATTTCATTATGTTTCACCTTGTCAAATGCCTTGGTGTAATCAATGAAGCATAAGTAGAGGTCTTTCTGTACTTCTAAAGCTCTTTCTGTTAGTGTTCGTAAAGCATAAATGGCATTGTGTGTTCCCTTTCCTTCAACAAATCCAAACTGTTCATCTGCTATTTCCATTTTTATCTTTTTCCTTGTTCTTCTCATAATTATTCTCAGAAGTAGCTTCGTTATGTGACATGAGAGGCTGATAGTCTGGTGGTCGTCACATTCCTTTGCACCTGGTTTCTTTGGTAGTGCTATAAACGTGGATTTAATCAGGTCACTGGGAATATAACCACTGTTGTAAATGTCATTCAGTAACTTGGTCATTATTTTTATTCCTGTCTCCTCTAGTGCCTCTATTTCGTCTATTGTTATATTATCACCAATATACAGTAATAAAAAGCAGAGACTATAGATAATGGCAGAGTACTAGTACATAGTAATGCACATTCAGTTGTATTCAAGTCAATGTAAATATTTCTTTTTACTATATGGTACTGTACATCTACTGACAGGATAGCCTCATATTCATTTATTTATTTTTGTATTACTGGTATTTAGCTGAAAATGTCATGAAAAGACAATCCAAATTCTTTTAAAATGTCATGAAAAGACAATAATCCAAATTCTTTTAAAATGTCATGAAAGGACAACAAACCAAATTCTTTTAAAATGTCATGAAAAGACAACAATCCAAATTCTTTTAAAATGTCATGAAAAGCAAGTTTGACAGCCCTGATAATCACTTGTAAAAACTAAAGGGGTGGAAGTCTGAGATAAAAACATCTGAAACAGTGGAAGTCTGAGATAAAAACATCTGAAACAGTGGAAGTCTGAGAGAAAAACATCTGAAACAGTGGAAGTCTGAGAGAAAAACATCTGAAACAGTGAAAGTCTGAGATAAAAACATCTGAAACAGTGGAAGTCTGAGACAAAAACATCTGAAACAGTGGAAGTCTGGGATAAAAACATCTGAAACAGTGGAAGTCTGATATAAAAACATCTGAAACAGTGGAAGTCTGGGATAAAAACATCTGAAACAGTGGAAGTCTGAGATAAAAACATCTGAAACAGTGAAAGTCAGGGAGAAAAATATCTGAAACAGTGGAAGATTGGGAGGAAAAAAAATCCTAAATGGGCTGACCAAATGGTACAGTAAGAGAAAAGCAATTGATTTGACTGGAAACTTCAGGGACCATACAGAATGGATAAACAAGATTGCCAGTTATGAAACTTAAGGAATGAACTTGAGTGCTTACTGCAATGGCTTCATGTATAGTTATTACTTAGTTTTGTATACTTATATAATTAATGAATGAATGATTACTGTTGTTTTATATGTTATATTACTGCGTTAAGACTGATGATACCCTACAAAATTGGGTGCCACTGCGGGTGTAGCCTGCAGACTCCTGATATACTCTAACAGTGTCCAACCTAGGCAGATCTCTCTCTCTCTCTCTCTGAACCTTAAGTGCCCAGGGCACATGGGGCTTCCGCAAGGGTTTTCCACAAATGCCTGTCCTTCGCCTTTTTTTCTGCTCTTGCCCAGGTGAGCCCTATATTGCTCAACATCCTTTCTGTTGTTCTTCTCCATGTCTCTTTTGGTCTACCCTTACTTCTGTTCCCCTGTGGTGTCCATCTTAGTGCTATTTTTGGTAGTGAGTTGTCAGTCATTCGGAGCACATGTCCCAACCATCGCCAGCATCTTTCCTCAATAATTGTTGTCAGTGGTTTCATCTGCATTTCTGCTAATAAGATGTTATTTCTTATGGTGTTTGGGCAAAATATTTTTCTAATTCTTCGTAAACATTTATTCTGGAAAGAATTCAACTTGTTTTCTATGGTTTTGGTGATTTTCCAGCATTCACTTCCATAGAGTAGTACACATTACTCTTAAATATCCTGATTTTCATATTTATGCTTAGTTTTTTTGATTTCCATATAGTCTGCAGCATTGCAAAAGCCTGGTTTGCTCTAGTAAGTCTGCTGTTGATGTCCTCTGTGCTGTCTCCATTTTCTACTACTCTGCTGCCACGGTATGCAAATTCGTTGACCTCCTCCACTAACTTGCTATCTACTCTGAGTACATTTCTGTTGTTCACATTTTGCTTCATTAACTTTGTCTTTCCTACGTTGATCTTTAGTCCTATGTTGTTTGCCTTCTGAGTTAGCTTGTTTATTTTATCTTGCATATCTTTGTGACTGCTTGATAATAGACAAATGTCGTCAGCAAAGTCAAGGTCCTCCAGCACTGTGTCAAGGGTCCATTGTAATCCTCTGCGTTTGTCTGATGTTGCCTCCTTCATTAACCAGTCTATGTTGGTGATAGTACACATCCCTGTTTCACTCCTGTTTGTACCCTAAAGCTGCTGGAGGTATCTTCTCCACAGATAACTTTGCACTGAAAACCCTCATATAGGGCTTTGATTACATTAACTATTTTATGGGGGAGGCCATGCCATCTTAGGATTTTCCACAGTGCATCTCTGTTGACACTGTCAAAGGCTTTCTCAAAATCTATGAATAATGCATATGTTGTGCTATGCCACTCATTTGCCTGTTCTAATATTTGTCTAAGTACAAATATGTGGTCTATGCATGATTTTCCTTTCCTAAATCCTGCCTGCTCTTTCCGAAGTTTTTCCTCAAGTGTTTGTATAATTCTGTTGATGATTATTCTGCAAAATACTTTACTGGTGAGTGGCAGTAGGTAAAGCCTCTCCAGTTCCCGCAATCTCTGAGGTCACCCTTCTTTGGTAGTTTTAATATAAGCCCAGTTTTCCACTCCTCTGGGGCTTTTTCTAGATCCCAAATTTGTTGTAATATCCGGCAAAGTTGTTTTAGTGTTTCTGTTTCTTCTGCTTTCAACATTTCAGCAGTCACTTCATCTTCACCTGGTGCCCTGTCTGATTTTAGCTTCTTTATCGCCTCCTTTACTTCATTTATTGTTATTGGTCCTGTATTGATGTTTAGTTCCGTTTTTGCTTCAGGTATGTCTATTGTTTGTGCTGCTTGTGTTCTGTTTAGTAGGGTGTTAAAGTGTTCCCTCCATCTTTCAATTTTTTCTCTTTCTCCACTGACCAGTAGTCCATTTTGTGTTCTTACTGCACTTTCACATCTTGTGTTGAAGTTACCTGTCATCTGCTTTGTGATTTTATATATGGTTTTTATGTCATTTGTGTATGCTGCTTTCTCTGCTTTTTCTGCTAAGTTGTCATAATATTGACGTTTATCTTGACGGCATGATTCCTTCACTTAATTGTCTTTTTGTGCATAATTACTTAAAACTCATTCTTTAAGCTGTTGTGATTTGGTGTTCAGTAATTTTTTCTTGATTTCTTTTCTTTGCTCTATCTTTTCCCATGTGGTCTCGCTTATCCATTCCTCTTTTCTCCTTTTCCGATACCCCAGCACCTCTTTTGCTGTTTCCTGTAGTGTTTTATTGAACTCTAATATGGACATTTCTGCTTCGTCTTGTAGGACACTGAAGCGGTTCTTAAGTACTATTGAGAATTCATTTCTTGTTTGCTGGTCTATCAGCTTTCTTGTATCAAAATGTATCCTTCTGTGTTCTCCGATTCTGGCTTTCCTTAATTTTAGTTTTATTTTTGCTACCAGAAGGTTGTGATCACTTCCTACATCTGCTCCTTTCCTTGCTCGCACATCTTGTAGTGACCATTTCCACTTGTTGTTTATTAGTATGTGATCGATTTGGTTTTCTGTGGTTTTATCTGGTGACCTCCAAGTCACCTTATGGATGTTTTTGTGTTGGAAAATTGTCCCTCCGATGGTCATCATGTTTTCTTCACAGAAACTGCACAGTCTTTCTCCATTTTCATTTATTTCTCCGATTCCTTCTCTTCCCATGATTCTTCTTCTATCTTCATTTCCTTCACCTACTTTTGCATTGAAGTCGCCCAAGATGAGTAGCATATCATGGTTGGGTATTGTTTCTACTGTTGCTTGGAGGCTGTTGTAAAAATCTTCTTTTAATTCCTCTTCAGCTGCTTCTGTTGGTGCATAACAAACTATAATAGACAGCTTCGTGAATCTTGAGTTGAACCGTGCATATAATAATCTCTCATTTATTGGGGTCCATTTCAGCAATGCTCTTGATGCTTCTTTTGTTATAATCAATGCTACTCCTCCTTCATGAAGATCTTTACCTGACCATATTACTGTATCTTCTGTGTGCTGTGTTGTTAATTTCCTTCTGCCTTGTCCTGTCCATCTTGCTTCTTGTATTCCTAGTATGTCTAGTTTGTATCTGTGCATTTCCTTGATGGTTTGTGCTAGTTTTCCAGTCTGGTTTAGTGTTCTTACATTCCAGCTGCCTATTTGCATCTTGTGTTTAGGTTCCAGGAGGTCTGCAGTTGGGCTGGGGACTTCCAGTGGCTGGCTTTCATCCACAACCTTTATGGGCTCAGTTTCCTGATAAGCATTTCTCCTTCCACCTGCATTTGTTTTTTCCCTTGCTTCCGTTTCTGTAGCAGTCTGACAATTTTTTTTTACTAGATAGGGTTGCTGGCCCTATGCCGAACCCTCCTTAGTCGCCTTTTACGATCATGCATGGTAGGGTACAGTGGTCCTATTCTTTGCAGATCCCGGGTACCACACGGGGGCTAGTCAGATCTAGGCAATCTAAATCCGAATATAGGAGTTAGCTTCAAATAAGAAACTATGGGATCATCATAAGAATCTGATGAGAACCATGGACATTACCCTGTCGTCTGAATCCATATCTAGCACTTAAACACTGGAATGGAGATTGGCAGAATCATAACAGTAAACAGTGATGTATAAACTAGGGAAAAAAAGTAGGAGCTGCTTTATTACTTAACGACTATAAACAGCAGTAGTGGGAATATTCTTCCGGTACACACCAAAAAGGCCCTAAGGTCCACCCAGCCTCTAAAAATGTATAAAATTGAAAAAAAAAAAAATTAGGAACAGCTTTATTACTTAACGAGTACACAGTTGTGACGTGTATAGTTATATATTTATACATTAGTTCTTATACACTAATAATTATATGTCAGATGACTACTTTGTAGTTGTTAAGTAATAAAGCTGTTCCTACTTTTTTTTCCTAGTTGATACGTTTTGGTATCACAGCTTTACTGCAGTGCTTTGTATATGGTTGTATACTTATACACTAATTATCGTGTGTTACTAACTAAACAGCGACGTACACATCAAACGACAAAATAACCGGGAGGCAAAACTTGTAAAACATATTTACTTTCAGCTGTCCTAAAAGTTTCATATACTGGAAGATTTTTCCATAGTTTGAAGTCATCTTCTTCTTCGTCGATGAGCTATCCAATGTTCTTGCGGGCGATTCGGTAATAAATTTATGACGTGAGTGTCCACGACTCTTTCCATATATTGTTCAAGTTTGTGTTCTTGAGCGTTCATGAGAGCTCTTCCTTGCAGTGAGTTAAGATAAGTTGTAGAGTCACCCGAGTATGTTATTTTCGAATTCGAAACGGCCGTAATTGATAACAAATCTTTTAAATGTAACACTTCAGTCTTCTTCTTCTTCTTACTTCATGAAAAGACTAAGGAAAGTGTCATCATCATCAGGTGCCGTGCCGACTGGCGTTGGCTATTATGCTTCTCCAGAGTACCCGATCCTTCATGCAGGCCATCAGTTCAGTTGGTGATCTCCTCTTACACCATCCCGAAGGAAAGTGTGGTATGTTAAAAACATTAGGTTTTGTGTGAATACAATATATGGATTCTTCGAAGTAACTAATACAAGTGAGTCTTCGTTATTGCTTTTCACCTCTCTCTCTCTTTCTCTCTCTCTCTCTCTCTCTCTCTCTCTCTCTCTCCGGATCTTCCAACAAGGTGCTATTATACATCCAATATCAAACAGATATTGGAACTCAATAGGTATCCAGCATCTTCACGACGTCTGCAGCTAGTAAAATTCTGCTCAAGTGAGATTAACAACAACAACAACAACGACTGTTATTATTATTACTTTCAAATGAAACACCTCTATTAGATACAAATTAACAAACATAAGTACTTTACATAGTTACAGTACACTTTATTTAAACAAAACAAACAAACAAGCTTGAGAATTCATCATCACATAATTTTATGTCATTACGGGCATCCATCTTCATGTAAGCAGAAAGTAACAATTCCTGGTGTAAACATTCGTTGTGATCTTGAGTGTAATAGCATTTACAACATGTGGAAAACATTCCAGTACAAGATACAATATAAGAATATTACATTAATATATAATATCTATTAACCGCTTTTTGGAGCACAGAGTTCTATAGCGTGCCAAGTGTTAAAAATCATGTACTTTTCAAAATGTATAAACTAGAAAAAAAAAAGTAAGAACAGCTTTGTTACTTAGCGAGTACACAGCTGTGACGTTTCGATGTGAACCTTAATTATACAAAAACACACAGGACGGAGAGAGAGAGAGAGAGAGAGAGAGAGAGAGAGAGAGAGAGAGAGAGAGAAAAGATAAAATATAAATTCACGTGGATGCTATGTAAAAAAAAAAAAAAATTCATCCTTCATTCATTTGCATGTCCCATGTGGAACTTTGCCTCCCTAACAGCACTCTTGTAGGCCTCTCGGTTGTGAGCAAGATGCCCTGCTGCTGCTGATGCTGTGACTTGTAAGAATCTGTGGGGACTGTGTTCAGAAATGCGTATGAGTGGAGTGTAGAGAATGTTTAAATGGAGACTTGTGATGTGTGATAGGTGGGTCGTAAGTGGAGGTGTAGGGGGGGGAACCGTGGAAAGGGGAGGGGTGATACAATAGTAATCTAGCCGGGAGAAGCTGGAACAGGCGATTATAGTTGGGGTACTCTGATGCTGAGGAGGTTCTGAACCATGTGTTACAAGTGAGAAAGGAGTGGAGCTTAGTGCAGAGGGAATATGTTTGTGGAAAAGGGAAATGTTAGGTGTAGCTGAATTGCGAGTTCAAACCATGTGGTCCAACCGCCCCATATTCCTGAATGTAGCGGTTCTCAAGAGCTAAGCGACTTCTGTTTGTGCGTAGTTATATAGTTATATAACTTGTAGTTATAGGTATGTAGTTATATTAGTTATATACTTAGATTTATGTACAAAGCTTTTCAAAAGCTTAGTTTTTAGAATCTAGTCACCTTCTAAAATGGTTCAGCTTCTAGAGCAGTATAGGTTCTAAAATGGTTCAGCATCTGACGTGTCTCATGTTATATCATCATTATCATGTGCCTTCTCGAGAACGAAGGTTGACGGTAATGAATGTCCAGTTCATTCGCTACTTCACCTTGATGGTACACCCAGCCAGACTGTGTCATGTCCATTCTCGTCTCAAGTTGTACATAATGGCTCAAATTCTATAACGGTTCGGATTCTAAAATGGTACAAGTTGTTGAAATCTAGCATTGGTCCCACTCATTTTTCTAATTAGTCTTTTTTCTCTATAACCAATACACAGCTTCCCCGCTCACATAAAGCAGGAGAGTTTCTGTCAAGTTCTATGTTATCTGTGATGATGTATACAAACACAGAATACTTCGGATACCAACAAAATAGAATTAACAGTTTTTTTGTGCTACAGATTAATGAGGTCGCGCTGTGTAAAAAACAATGACCACTTTTTTCGCTGAAAAGCAACGAAATAAAATAGACGTACTTAATACACCGGTTCAACCAAATATGCTGGTTTGTCATGGCAGAGTGCCTCTTTCTTTCTTTCTGTCTTTCTTTCTTTCTGTCTTCTTTTTTTTCTTTCTCTCCGCTCAGAATGAAATAGTTTAAACGACCTTCTAAAAACTTAATTTCAGGTTGAATTAACACGCTCAAATCAAGAAGTTTAAAAAAAAAAGATTAACAGTGTAATTATCTCAACAATGTTAACAATTTAACTTTATCAGAAGAAATGTTAACACCTATATAAGCAAAATAAAGCAAAGTAACGAACTTAACAGAAAGCGTAGCAATGTTACTATGTCATGTAGGTTTTTTTTTTGGGGGGGGGGGTTTGGGGCGGGGGGAATGGGGTGGTGGGGGAGGATGAGGGTGGCAACCCCCCCCCCCCCCCATGTTTACAACCTACTCAGGCCAGAGCTCAACTCTCTGCTGTAGAAAATGTGTGCCAATTCAGGGAACAAGAGTTTAGCTGCAACATTTGTGTGAGAGACTGCCATAGATGATTGAACGAACGAAGAGGAGTAGTAGTAGTAGTAGTAGTAGTAGTAGTAGTAGTAGTAGTAGTAGTAGTAGTAGTAGTACAACAATAAAAGCAACAAAACTGTTTAGCTGCGCGCTACTCACTACTCACATCATTTATCTGGGACCCGATATTCACACGAATGTCTGATCATATAGCTCTCTTTCGTTGACAGGCGTGTGTGCAGCGTAATCTAGGTGGCCTGACCTTGCAGGGGGACATAATTTGAATGCAGAGTCTGTAACTTTGTGTCGGGTACTCATTTTTTTACAGTCCAGTCGATCATAGCGCGACTTGTAGAAGAAATGGAAGCTAACTGTGAGAAAATGTTCAATATGTGCTGAGCAACTCACACGCTCCCTCGAGTAGATATTAATAGTTAATAATCATGGATAATGTCCCTAACAACAAAACTCAGTCTGTTCAATACAAAGGTTAAAGTCGATCCTGTTGTATGGATCAGAAACATGGACAGCATCAACTAAAAGTACCAAGAGACTGTAGACCTTTGTTAACACCTGCCTAATGAAGATCCTTCAGATTAGACGGCCAGATACTATCAGTAACGATGAGTTATGGCAGAAAACGAGCCGGCCCATAGTGAAAGAAATGATAACGAAAAGACGCTGGAGATAGATAGGACCTACACTTCTAAAGCCTACCACTAACATAACCAGACAAGATCTCACGTGGAATCACTAAGGGAAAAGGAAACCTAGGAGGACGTAGGAACACATGGCGAAGGATTCTTGAATCAGGGACCAAAGGGATGGATTACACTTGGAGACGGACAGAAGAAATATCCCAGGATAGAAATAAACAGAGAGTCGTTATTAATAGCCTATGCCGTAGACATAAGGAGTAAAGAAGATAGGAAGGGAAGCAACCATGGACAAAGTATACTGTCCTGAAGCTTTAAAAATGCCAAAAAATGACACATTTATTTTCTAGAAAAACAAATAACCTGTCGCCAAATACAATGACGCTCGAACAATCAATGATATGATCTTGAGGTCCAGTCATTTACGCTGTAAAACTGGATATCTGGCATACATATGTTAGGGAAAATACCTCTGACACTCAGAGAATGTTTGCCTGCGGGTATTAAGACAATAATGTTATACTTCCACTCTCGCCTTCATCGAAGAACTACACTCACAAAACAAAAAGAAAGAAAGAGAGAACGAATGCTAAGAGTGAGGAAAAACAGTTATAAATATTTTACATCTCACATCCTTCCCGTGCCGTTAAACGCATTCTCTCTCTCTCTCTCTTCTCTCTCTCTCTCTCTCTCTCTCTGAAACTTAAGTGCCCAGGGCACATGGGGCTTCCCAAAGGGTTTTCCACAACTGCCTGTCCTTTGTCTTTTTTTCTGCTCTTGCCCAGGTGAGCCCTATATTGCTCAACATCCTCTCTCTTGTTCTTCTCCATGTCTCTTTTGGTCTACCCTTACTTCTGTTCCCCTGTGGTGTCCATCTTAGTGCTATTTTTGGTAGTGAGTTGTCAGTCATTCGGAGCACATGTCCCAACCATCGCCAGCGTCTTTCCTCAATAATTGCTGTCAGTGGCTTCATCTGCATTTCTGCCAACAAGATGTTATTTCTTGTGGTTTTTTATGGTGTTAAACGCCATATAGAGCTCGAACTGTAGTTCGCCATTTTTTCTGTTTTTGGCGAGTTTTTCCAACATCTTCCAGGGATCTTGTCACACAAATTTAGTCTCTCTCAACAATGTTCTCTTTAGAGTTTTTTTCTTTCTCCTGCTGTGTCCCATTTTATAGCTTTTTTTTTTTGGGGGGGGGGGGTTCTCTGATTGTTTCTTCTCATGACGTGGCCGATATATGTCTAATCTCACTGACAGCACAAGTTTATTGTTTTCATCTTCCTTATCTCTGCGTTGGTCGCTCCATTGTATTTAGAGTATTTTCCTGAGACATTTGTTTTCAAATGCGTTTAATTTGTTTTCTGTTTTTTTTTTTTTTTAGTTTTTTTTTTCAGTTTTCGCACACATAAATAAGGTTACATTAGAGTTGAATAATCTTAATTTGTTTTTCGTATTTATGCCTTTTGTTCGCCATATTTTCTCAAGATTTTGAAAGGCATAGCCACGTTTGCAATTCTAACTCTAACTTTCTATTTGGTGTCACTATCCTGGTCTAAACTATTTGGTGTCACTATCCTGGTCTAAACTATTTGGTGTCACTATCCTGGTCTAAACTATTTGGTGTCACTATCCTAGTCCAAATAGCTAGCACGGTATGCAAATTAGTATAAATTGGTATAAACTACTAGATTAATAAACAGCAACTTATATGGGAAAATCGTAGAAACAAACTGATATTCAAAATAAACAAACAATGTGTTTCTTGTTGATGCTTTTTATTGGACGAAGACCAACCACAGGAGAAACTCCTCAACAAAAACATGATGCCGAGCAAGTCCCGCAACAGCTATCTCCTTCACATCTGTCTATTAAGACGAAAAGTATTGTTATTGTTGTTGTTGTTGTTGTTGTTGTTTTTGTTTTTGTTACGAGTGTGAATCAAATGAAAATTCTAAAATGTGAATAAATTTTGCGCAAGAACAGACAGAAATCCTTTAGTAGTACCAACTGTTAGCGCCGAGGTTGGTGGCGTCAGTGGCGCCACCGTCGCTAAGCAACACGCCGAGAATAGCAAGCATGCCAAGATGCTGACTACGTTGCAGACATAATGCAAAGAAGACGTGCGTTCTATCGTCCGATTCTATTCTCGGACATAGACAGCTGAAACATTTTTGCCGTGTGTGGCAATGAGTGCATGTGCAAGGCTCGTGTCAGAAACTTGGTTGTGCAGTACAGCCGTGGTGAGAACAAAGTATTTTTTTTTGTCATTGGAATTCAAGCGCTGGTTCACAGGCGACGTAAATGCACTGAAGAGCAACGTGACTATTTTTAAAAGACAAGGATGTTGTTTCTTCCTGTATTAAATAATGATTTAGAGTAATTCACATTTTCTGACTTTCATTTGATTCATTTTCGTGTTGTTATTATTACTATTATTATTATCGAGTATTAATAACATTAGTAGTAGTAGTAGTAGTAGTAGTAGTAGTAGTAGTAGTAGTAGTAGTAGTATAGTAGTAGTAATTAGTAGTAGTAATTAGTAGTAGTAGTAGTAGTAGTAGTAATAGTAGTAGTAATAGTAGTAGTAATTAGTAGTAGTAGTAGTAGTAATAGTAGTACTAGTAGTAAAAGTAGTAGTAGTAGTAGTAGTAGTAAAAGTAATAGTAGTAGTAGTAATAGAAGCAGCAGCAGTAGCAGCAGCAGCAGTAGTAGTAGTAGTAGTAGTAGTAGTAGTAGTAGTAGTAGTAGTAGTATTACGCCACGTTAGATAAAAGTTAACAGTCATAGATTTAACAATTGCATATTTATAGCGTTCGCATTGCATAGTAAAATCCAAGGCTCCGTCTTTATTGCACGCGTTAAAAGTGAAGTTAACGGTAAAAAAAAAACTTAAATATAAAAGTTGCGTATAAATAGGGTTACATTTACCATTGTGCATTTTAGCTATTTGCACGGAAAAATTGTATATAAGACAAGAATACTTTTATTGCACATAGTCGACGCCCAAAAAAGGGAGAGTCGGTGAAACAGTTTTTCAAATATTGAAATACAATGATATAAAAATGTATCCTTAAGGGACAATATCTGCCGAAAAAATTGCACTTTTTTGCATTATGCTTTTAAAAAAAAACAACATTGCAACAAACATCAAAACATTGTGTCAAAAAGACACTGCCATACATAGCTGAAATATGGTTATTGCACAATGTTAACTGAAATAAGAACATGGGAAATAAAACAAGAACTGTCTGAATATAAAGTCCTCCTAAGGCATGACAGGATTACCTTTACCCCCCTTTTTTTTAGTCTGATAAATAACTGTTAATGGACAGCATGGGATACGGCTTGGTGGTACTGAAATACTAAGACTGGCTAGGTGACGTTTACGTTGGGTGTCGGATATCATGGGTTCGAATCCCGCCAGAAGAAGT
>CM019721.1:57729267-57756767 GCA_009760885.1 Achatina immaculata | reverse complement strand
GGTTCTTAGGACGAGAAAAGGGTCCATGGCGGATCTTAGGGCGGAAAGGGGATCCATAGCTGTTCTCGGAGCGAAAAGGGGGTCCCCAGCAGTTCTTGGGGCGAAAAGGAGGTCCACGGTGCTTCTTAGGACTGAAAGGGAGTCCACAGCGGTTCTTAGGGCGAGAAAAGGGTCCACATCGGTTCTTAGGACGAGAAAGGGGTCCACAGAGGTTCTTAGGACGGAAAGGGGGTCCACAGCGGTTCTTAGGACGGAAAGGGGGTCCACAGAGGTTCTTAGGACGAGAAAAGGGTCCACATCGGTTCTTAGGACGAGAAAGGGGTCCACAGAGGTTCTTATGACGCAAAGGGGGTCCACAGCGGTTCTTAGTACGAAAAGGAGTGTCAGCGTGGGGAGGGTGGGGGAATAGCAAGACAGGTTCAAATACACTTTCACTCAGAAACATGAACTCTGTGATAAAGAAGTCCTTATCAATGATAAGGATGATAATTTCTCATAATGAATGGAGCCGATTTATGAGCAAACAATTGGTAACCTCCCTTACCTGCTTCTCGAACGCCGAAGGAACCAATCGTCGGAGCTCTGAGAGGCTTGTATTGATTCTGTCTCGTCGTCTCTTCTCGATAATCTGAAAAGTCGAGTGATGAGAGGGTCAGGAGATGGGAAAATCTAGTGAGGGAAGGGTCAAATGATAGAAACGTGGGAAACTAACTGTATTAGCTCAAAAAGGGGGACGTGTTCCAGTTTGTTAATTCTATCTATCTATCTATCTATCTATCTATCTATCTATCTATCTATCTATCTATCTATCTATCTATCTATCTATCTATCTATCTATCTATCTATCTATCTATCTATCTATCTATCTGTCTGTCTGTCTGTCTGTCCATCTGTCTGTCTGTCTGTCCATCTGTCTATCTGTCTGTCTGTCTGTCCGCCCGTTCGTCCGTCCGCCCGTCTGTCTGTCTGTCTGTCAGCCCGTTCGTCCGTCCGCCCGTCTGTCTGTATATCTGTCTTTCTGCCCGTCTATCTAATGCTCATTAACAAATACTGAATGACTGTGACTGAGTGAAAGCTGTATGATGAACTGAGTGAAAGCTGTATGATGAACTGAGTGAAAGCTGTATGATGAACTGAGTGAAAGCTGTATGATGAACTGAGTGAAAGCTGTATGATGAACTGAGTGAAAGCTGTATGATGAACTGAGTGAAAGCTGTATGATGAAGGGCAGAATGTCAGACGGATCTACGTACCCAATTCTTAACTCTTTGAAAATCAAGTATGCTCGTTCCTGTCTGTCTGTCTGTCTGTCTGTGTCTGTCTGTCTGTCTGTCTGTCTAGGTAAAGAGACTTACGAACAGCATTGACTTACCCCTCGCCTTTTCTGTCTGTCTGTCTGTCTGTCTGTCTGTCTGTCTGTCTGTCTGTCTGTCTGTCTGTCTAGGTAAAGAGACTTACGAACAGCATTGACTTACCCCTCGTCTTTTCTTTCTGTCTGTTATCTGGCAACTTTGAGATGGAGATCTGCAAAGAATAAGAAGACATGTATAGTAGTTCTAACATGGAGACCGCTAGGCCATAGTAGGATGAATTAGAGGGATATAAAATATATGCATATAGGAGGTAGAGTCACAAGATTATGTGACAAAGGCTGGATTATAGTAAAGTGACATTTATACGTAGTTTTTAGTGATCCGTTGCAAATTTACGTCAAGTTAAAGGCATAGCAGTTTTTTTTTTAATTTCAATAATTTTAACATCTCTTTCCGTGGGTCATGGATCCTTTAACATTGTTGGTTAGGATCATGGGTCACCTAACATTGCTGATCCTAGGGGTCGTGGGTCGGATCATTTACCGTTGCTGGTTTAGAGTCACGCTCACAGAAAAAAAAAGGATGGGAACCGCTGAGTTTGAGGGCTTGCAGGCTGAAAGGATGGGAACCGCTGAGTTTGATGGCTTACATGCTGACAGTATCAGTTCTGGACTTGACTTTACCCTTTCTCCACCTCCAGTGAAAAAAGGGGGTGGGGGGGGGAGGGGACAGTGAACCCATTTCTACAAGTGTGAGTCGGCTGGGACGCCTCGACTTGTGGTTGTTGAAACACCACTCGCCGGCAAGAAAGATGGAGCTTTGCTGCTCTGATGAGACGATGACGTGGAAAAGGGGAAAGCACTTACAGTAGAGAATTTGTCCGAAGGGAAATGAGATTGACCGCGGTTAATAGCTATACCAAAAGTTCCTTGGTAGCGTGCTATTTTGATTCTCGAAGTGCGGGCCTTATCTGGCTTTATAATAATAATAATAATAATAATAATAATGTTAATAATAATAATAAGAAGAAGAAGAAAGTTCCTGTTTCTATGCCATTAAGGCATATTGGCGATACGGTGTTAGGGCTTGCTATATCCAAGAACTTAGGGCACATGAAAGTGTGATATGCTCAGTATCACACCTGGTCGGCATTTATCTACCTAAATTTCTCTGCTACCCATTTCTAGAGCCTGGGCGGACCCCGGGTCCTTTCTTGATGTGGTGGTACCCCTTCCTAGGGGTAGAATGGGCAGAATGTCAGACGGGCCTGCGTGCCCAATTCTTAACCCTTTTGAAATAAAGATCAATCAATCAATCAATCCCCCCCCCCCCAAAAAAAAAAAATTTAAAATCCTCATTGCTGGAACTTGAACCTGGTACCACCAGATTAGTAGGCCGAGCACCTTAACCACTCGGCCAACCAGATTATTTAAACTATAAACCAGTCATGTATATATATATATATATCGCAAGTTAAAAATACACAAATGTATTATTTCCCATTTCACATGAGGAATTTACAATATATGGGCGGCATATATCGCTCTTTAGAAAGCAAAACAACTAAATAAGCTGTAGAGAAGAACAGACAAAACTACAAAAATAAGATTTTTAAGGGCATACATCTTCCCCTTTGTAACACATGCCTGTGAGACTTGGACATTTAACAAAACAGCTGTGAAACACATAAATGCCTTTGAATGTACGAAATGAAGGCTGGCTAGTAAAGAGGATTAAACAGAAAAAAACTTAAATATTTTGGAAATATTAAACGTCATGATAATTTAGATCAGACAGTCTTGGAAGGGTACAGAATGGGAAAAAAAAAGAGAGGAAGACCAAGGCGAAGATGGTTGTAAGACGTCGTTGATAATCTGGAAATGGATGCGTTAGCAGCGGGGAATCTTGCTTACAACCGAGAGCTGTTAGGGAGGCCGCAAAGTTCCGCAAGGGACATTCAAATGACTGACTGACTGGGCGGCATAACCGGGCAGTTTTTAGATGCGAAGCAGGGATAGTAACCGAGAGCTCTCAGAATCTACTGGAAGCAGCGGGGGATGTGGGACCTAGGAAGAGTGACTAGAATATCATGGACAACCAAGAAAACAAATGACGAGACTAAGCTAGGCTGGGCAGAAGGAGAGAAGTTATGGTAATTTCAATAATTTTAACATCTCTTTCCGTGGGTCATGGATCCTTTAACATTGTTGGTTAGGATCATGGGTCACCTAACATTGCTGATCCTAGGGGTCGTGGGTCGGATCATTTACCGTTGCTGGTTTAGGGTCACGCTCACAGAAAAAAAAGGATGGGAACCGCTGAGTTTGAGGGCTTGCAGGCTGAAAGGATGGGAACCGCTGAGTTTGATGGCTTACATGCTGACAGTATCAGTTCTGGACTTGACTTTACCCTTTCTCCACCTCCAGTGAAAAAAGGGGGTGGGGGGGGGAGGGGACAGTGAACCCATTTCTACAAGTGTGAGTCGGCTGGGACGCCTCGACTTGTGGTTGTTGAAACACCACTCGCCGGCAAGAAAGATGGAGCTTTGCTGCTCTGATGAGACGATGACGTGGAAAAGGGGAAAGCACTTACAGTAGAGAATTTGTCCGAAGGGAAATGAGATTGACCGCGGTTAATAGCTATACCAAAAGTTCCTTGGTAGCGTGCTATTTTGATTCTCGAAGTGCGGGCCTTATCTGGCTTTATAATAATAATAATAATAATAATAATAATGTTAATAATAATAATAAGAAGAAGAAGAAAGTTCCTGTTTCTATGCCATTAAGGCATATTGGCGATACGGTGTTAGGGCTTGCTATATCCAAGAACTTAGGGCACATGAAAGTGTGATATGCTCAGTATCACACCTGGTCGGCATTTATCTACCTAAATTTCTCTGCTACCCATTTCTAGAGCCTGGGCGGACCCCGGGTCCTTTCTTGATGTGGTGGTACCCCTTCCTAGGGGTAGAATGGGCAGAATGTCAGACGGGCCTGCGTGCCCAATTCTTAACCCTTTTGAAATAAAGATCAATCAATCAATCAATCCCCCCCCCCCCAAAAAAAAAAAATTTAAAATCCTCATTGCTGGAACTTGAACCTGGTACCACCAGATTAGTAGGCCGAGCACCTTAACCACTCGGCCAACCAGATTATTTAAACTATAAACCAGTCATGTGTAGTATATATATATATATATCGCAAGTTAAAAATACACAAATGTATTATTTCCCATTTCACATGAGGAATTTACAATATATGGGCGGCATATATCGCTCTTTAGAAAGCAAAACAACTAAATAAGCTGTAGAGAAGAACAGACAAAACTACAAAAATAAGATTTTTAAGGGCATACATCTTCCCCTTTGTAACACATGCCTGTGAGACTTGGACATTTAACAAAACAGCTGTGAAACACATAAATGCCTTTGAATGTACGAAATGAAGGCTGGCTAGTAAAGAGGATTAAACAGAAAAAAACTTAAATATTTTGGAAATATTAAACGTCATGATAATTTAGATAAGACAGTCTTGGAAGGGTACAGAATGGGAAAAAGAAAGAGAGGAAGACCAAGGCGAAGATGGCTGCAAGACGTTGTTGATAATCTGGAAATGGATGCGTTAGCAGCAGGGCATCTTGCTTGCAACCGAGAGTCCTACAGGAGGGCTGTTAGGGAGGCAAAGTTCCCGCAAGGGACATTCAAATGACTGGATGACTGGGCAGCATACCGGACAGTTTTTAGATGCGAAGCATGGATAGTAACCGAGAGCACTCAGAATCTACTGGAAGCAGCGGAGATGTGGGACCTAGGAAGAGTGACGAGAGTATAATGGACAACCAATAAAACAAATGAGGAGACTAAGCGAGGCTGGACAGAAGGAGAGAAGTTATGGCAAAATTCAGGAAACCATCTAGACTTCATTTTAAGAAGAACCAGACTGGAACATCTTGTGGAGAGAAAAAGAGAAAGAGAGAGGGAGGGAGAGAGAGAGAGAGAGAGAGAGAGAGAGAGAGAGAGAGAGAGAAAAGGGACAGAGGAAGACAAAGAGACAAAATACTTGGCGGGCTAAAACAGTGCCACGGAGCACGGTCCAACACAGATTTTATAGAAAGAGCAAAGGATGGATGGTTGTGGAAATCAATGACGACCAACGTCTGTTTGGCATGGAGCAGAGAGAGAGAGAGAGAGAGAGAGAGAGAGAGAGAGACGGGTGCTTTGAACACAAGTTCTTTCATCTGGAAACAAGGGTTTTCTATGTTGATAAGGTCCTGGATATTTATTTATTAAGTCAAAAACTCAGCGTGCACAGCTTTAACAATTGCCCCAGGTAAGCGGACAAGTAGCCGTAAATGTTAAAGTACAGTAGTCCCACACTGGGAGACTGGTCCACACGTTCTGGCCCACAGCACGTTGTTGTTTACTTTAAATGATAAGGCGGGAAACATCAGTCCAAGAAACCAACAGACCGCAAGTGAAACTATTCTTGATAGTGACATGTACTGAAATATTCAACGGGAAATTCTGGAAGAAACATTGAAATCCCGTGGAAATGTTGATATAAAAAATTATTTTTCTACCACAGAAAGAAACTTATAATGCGATGTAATGAAAAAATGTAAGAACTGAGACACTGCTTGTATTTATTAAACATTAAAGGCAGAAGAGCGCTCTGGAAAAACTTACAGGAGAGCATAAATGACTATAAAAGGACAAGATCGTGACAAATTTACAGATAGATGAACATTATACTAGAAGGGAGGTAAGAAACGTCTCACCAGCCAAATCAAGAGGCGCTGTTAGCTGTGGACACGCACATAATGACATACCTAAGATTAGTTGGCAGAACTTTTCGACACCATGTCCTTTAACTCTTTCACGCCTGAATTTCCATGCTGTGCTAGAATACATTTTGTGTAAGAAATTTCAGTAAAAAGAAACCAGAATGAAGTTACGTCTATAATTTAAAAGTATGGACTGGGTCAGAAATGTGCTACTTTTCATTTCATTTCGAAGTGCCTCAATATCTGGACACTTAACAAAACAGCTGAGAAACACATAAATGCCTTTTGAATGTAAATGCTACAGAAGAGTTCTTCATATATCGTGGACACAGAAAAGAACAAACATGTCCATACTACAAGAACTTAATATCGAAGAAGGCCGGCTAGTAAAGAAGGTTAAAGAGAGGAAACTTAAATATTTTAGACACATTAAACGTCATGATAATTTAGAGAAAACCGTCTTGGAAGGGTACAGAATGGGAAAAAGAAAGAGAGGAAGACTAAGGCGAAGATGGCTGCAAGATAATCTGCAAATGGATGCATCACCAGCAGGACATCTTGCTTACAACCGAGAGTCCTACAGGAGTGCTGCTAGGGAGACAAAGCTCCTCAAGGGACATGCAAATGACTGACTGATTCAATATCGCTCTGCACATTGATCTGCATAGGCGTGCAAGATATACCAGCTATGCCAGTGCTCATTTCTAGTGAAAGAATTAATATTTAACCAACCTCTCCGGGTTTTCTAACTTTTATTGATATATACCCAGTCTCATGGGTGATCAGGAAAAGAAGATGGACATATGTTGGTCACTTGATGAGAAGAAACGATCAGAGAATCCCAAAACAAGCTATCAAGTGAAACACAACAGGCCAAAGAAAAAGAGGCAGACCGCGTGAAACCCTGAAGAGGACATTGTTAAGAGAGGCCAAATTAACAGGCATAAAATCCCTTGATGAGGTTGAAAGACTCGCCAACGACAGGAAAAATTGGCGAACTACCTTGCGAGCCCTATGTGACGTTTAACGGCACGGGAAGGATATAAGAAGATTGATATATAGGGTTGCTTATTTGTGTTCTACTTCTTTCTTCTCTTTGGCTTTCCATTCATCCATCTATCCATCCATCCATCCATCCATCCGACCGTCTGTCCGTCCATCCATCCATCCATCCAACCATCCATCCATCCATCCATCTGACAGGGTGATCATGTATTAACGTTCCACTGAACACTGCATCTCAAGCTATGCACCCCCTGGAGTAGATGATAAGCTACAACTACCCAGGGCAGATACTCCTGCTCACTTGAGGTTTTCGGTTTATTGTAAATTTACGGTTCAAGGCTTGGATCATCATCACTGCACCCCGGGGACACGTCCGGTACTTAGACTCCCGGCTTCAGTGCATCCATCCGAGTCCAGCGGTTGGTAGTGCCCGCCCTGTGTTGGTTTACAGGTCTTCTCACGCGGCCTCTATGCCTTTCATTCCTGTCCGTGCCAATCTGTACTCCCAGCTCTCTGAGTCTGATTGCACTTTGTACAAACTCCCTGCAACTGCGAGCTGGTGTTCTTTGCAGCCGATGCTGTAGAGACGTTGAGGCACAGCGTCGTATCGGTGTGGGGAGTGTGTTATGGCAGCTACTTTTTCAACCCCGGAGTACAGCTAAAAAGCAGGAGGTGTGCAGTGCTTCTTTAACAGGCTCCACTACCATGGAGACTATGGCGATCCCTGCCCCGTTGGCCAGGCTAGGCCTGTTCCTAGGGGTACCACGGAGAGGTGGGACAGGGTCTTGATCAGCTATGGTTCGCTAACCCTGACGCTGGCATATCAGCTATGGTTCGCTAACCCTGACGCTGGCATATCAGCTATGGTTCGCTAACCCTGACGCTGGCATATCAGCTATGGTTCGCTAACCCTGACGCTGGCATATCAGATATGGGTCGCCGGCTGCCTCATCGGACAGGCGTCTTCACACTCCCCCTCCCCCCCCCCTTTTTTTTTCTCTGAGTCTAAACAGCCACGTAGACTCGTTTTTCTGGAAGTCCTTCACTCTAAGCTCATTGATAATATCGGCTAGATACAGAAGCAGCAGAAATGTGGTTTATTAGAAGAATGTTGCGAATCCCCTGGACAGCAAAAATGACTAATGAAGAATGTATGAGAAGAGCTGGAGAGACAAAAAACCTTGTCAAAAAGATAAGAGAGAGACAATGTACTTTCATAGGACATGCAATGAGAAGAGGGGGGCATTGAAAATATTATAACAACAGGAAAAATAGGTGGAAGAAGATCAAGAGGAAGACCAAGAGAAATGATAGTGGACAGTCTGACGGGATGGTGTGAGAGGAGATCACCAACTGAGCTGATGGCCTGCATGAAGGATCGTGTACTCTGGAGAAGCATAATAGCCAACGCCAGTCGGCACGGCACCTGATGATGATGATGATGATGATTATGATAGTTGTTGTCCATCTGCGATGACGGCAGGGCCAGCCAACCTCTCAGCTTTTTTCATTTATTGTAAATAAATACTTTTGTAAATACGTTTGTTGAAATAAGTTTATTGGAAATAAGTTTATTGGAAATAAGTTTATTGGAAATAAATAACTAGCGGTACACATTGCTTTGATGAAACTTGGAGGATATGTGAGGAAATGAGGTTTCTATCAGATTTTATTCAGTTTGGACAAATCTGACACAGTACAGTGGATTAACTGGAGAGGTAAGTGGCATACTCATGATGTCTGTTACGTCGATTGTCCCATGAGTGTTCTCAGTCCAATTCCAAGCTCATTTTTCTTGTTACATACCAATAAAGTGCAAATAAGTCTATTATTATTATTATTTTTATTATTATTAACAACTCTATTAGAAAAAAATAACAATATAAAACTTTTCCTGTTTAAATTAATGTCTAATATATCGTACTGCATATTAGACTTAGCCTTTGTGGTGCATTTAAATATGACGGCCATCCCATTCCACTTGACATAAAACAAGTGGTCCGTCAGGGGTGCATATTGTCACCCTACTTATTTAACTTGTATACTGAAAATATAACGAGGAATGTTAGAGAAGATGTAGACAAAGAATATTACGATGCCATAACAATTGGAGGTTATGAAATACCAGAGTTTAGATATGCTGATGACACAGTGTTACTATCCACAACACAAAAAGGAATGGAAAAACTAATTATGTCAGTCCGTAAGAACAGCGAAGAGCAGAACCTCTATCTTAATGCAAAGAAAACTAAATTGATGACAACTGTCAAAACAAACAAGGCAGCTGAAATATGTATCAATGAGGAAAAACTGGAAGAAGTGGAGAGTTTTGAATATCTTGGATCACTACTAACTAATAATGGAGATACAATGAGGAAAATTAAAAGGAGGACATCTATTGCTCTTCAGAAAGTAAAATAAATAAAGAATCTATGGAGAAGAGCAGACAGAACCACAAAGATAAGATTTTTAAGGGCATGCATCTTTCACATATGTATGTGAGACGTGGACACTTAACAAAACAGCTGAGAAACACATAAATGCCTTTGAATGTAAATGCTACAGAAGAGTTCTCCAAATATCGTGGATACAAAAAAAAGAACAAATATATCTATACAAGAGCTTAATATTGAAGAAGGCTGGCTAGTAAAGAGGTTTAAAGAGAGAAAACTTAAATATTTTGGAAACATTAAACGTCATGATAATTTAGAGAAAACCGTCTTGGAAGGATACATAATGGGAAAAAAGAAAAAGAGGAATACCAAAACGAAGATGGCTGCAAGACATCGTTGACGATCTGCAAATGGATGCAGCAGCGGCAGGCCATCTTGCTCACAACCGAGTGGCCTACAGGAGTGCTGTTTGGGAGGCAAAGTTCCGCAAGGGACATGCAAATGAATGAATGAATGACATGAATGACCATTTGATGCAAAACCGCCTTGAAGCAGAATTAATTGGTCACTGCCGAACTCTGTTTTGTTTAAGTGAACCGAAGATATTTCACTTTTGTTGTATTTATCTTATTGTGTGTGTGTTGTTGTTGTTGTTGTTGTTGTTGTTGTTGTTGTTGTTAACTCTGAGTTGTACCCTCGGAATACGTAGTCCTCATATTAAGAGAAGGAGTTATGAGTAAAATTGAATTAATACATAGCGCCATATTTGATAGTACTGATAATTTTATATGTAACAACTTTACGCTAAGCCAACAGCGAATACTTCGATAAGAGCAACCAAAGCAATAAGAACGATGTGCCAAGACCACATAATCAATTTTATAATAAGCACAATCGCCATTTTTTTCACCACATGTCGTGATAACTGTAATTAGTTTATACAAAAGTTTAAAATCTGTGTCTCCAATTAAAAGAAAAGAAGTTATTAACCCTCAGAATAATAAACATCCATCGTTTTTATTATTTCCAGAGGATGATATTAGAAGAGCGTTGGTTATCAAAGGTAGAAAGATATGGATTAAGATGGTGGGCTAAGATGATATTAGAAGAGAGTTGGTTATCAAAGATAGAAAGATATGAACTCAGATTGTAGGCTAAGATGATATTAGAAGAGAGTTGGTTATCAAAGATAGAAAGATATGAACTCAGATTGTAGGCTAAGATGATATTAGAAAAGAGTTGGTTATCAAAGATAGAAAGATATGAACTCAGATTGTAGGCTAAGATGATATTAGAAGAGAGTTGGTTATCAAAGATAGAAAGATATGAACTCAGATTGTAGGCTAAGATGATATTAGAAGAGCGTTGGTTATCAAAGATAGAAAGATATGGACTCAGATGGTGGACTAAGATGATATTAGAAAAGAGTTGGTTATCACAGATGGAAAGATATGGACTCAGATTGTGGTCTAAGATGATATTATTTCACACGTTGGCTTGATGAATTTAACGGACTGCCACTGAACAGTAAGAAAGAAGAAACAATGATCGTGTCCAGAAAGAAATCCGTACCAGAATTTTCTTACATCTTACATCCTTCCCGTGCTGTTAAACGTCACATAGAGCCCGCATGGTAGTTCGCCAAGTTGTCCTGTCATCGGCGAACTTTTCAATCTCATCAAGGGATGTTATGGCCACTGAATTGGCTTCTCTTAACAATGTCCTCTTTTAGAGTTTCACGTGGTCGACATCTTTTTCTTCGGCCTGTTGTCTTCCATATGATAGCATGTTTGGGGAATCTCTGATTGTTTCTTCTCATTACATGACCGACAACCATCTTCTTTTCCTGATCACACATGAGACAGGTTGTTGTTTGCTCATCTGTCTTATCTCTGCATTGTTCTTGAATTCATTCCACGTTATACCGAGTATTTTCCTTAGGCATTTGTTTTCGAAAGGGTCTAATTTCTTGTCTATTTCTTTAGTTGTTCTCCAGCTTTCACATGCATAAATGAGTGTGGATATTGCATTTGAATTGAATAATCTTAACTTGGTTTTTTTGTGCTTATAACTTTTGAATGCCATATATTCTCAAGATTCTTGAAGACCAATGCTGCTTTGGCAATTTGAATTCTAATTTCTTTTCTGGTGTCACCTTTGTGGTCTATATAGCTGCCGAGATACCAGAATGCATTGTTAAAAAAAAATCAGAGGAATCATATTAAAACATCATCATCATCATCATTAGATGGCGTCCCTACTGGCGTTGGCTATTATGCTTCTCCAGAGTACGCGATCCTTCATGCAGGCTATCAGCTCACTTGGTGATCTCCTCTCACACCATCCCGTCAGACTGTCCACTATCATTTCTCTTGGTCTTCCTCTTGATCTTCTTCCTTCTATTTTTCCTGTTGTTATAATATTTTCTATGCCCCCTCTTCTCATTGCATGTCCTATGAAAGTACATTGTCTCTCTCTTATCTTTTTGACAAGATTTTTTTGTCTCTCCAGCTCTTCTCATACATTCTTCATGAGTTATTTTTGCTGTCCAGGGGATTCACAACATTCTTCTAATAAACAAACATTTCCGCTGCTTCCAATGATTTTTGTGCAGACTTGCCTATTGTCCATGATTCACTTCCATATAACAAGATAGGTTCAATATAGCATTTTAGGACTCGTTTTCTATTATTTCTATTATTTCTTTCATATTAAAACAAGAGCACAAATTCAAGCATCTTGCTACAACTTTAACATCATTTTAACAGGTATATCACAGGGGTACAAAAAAAAAAACAAAACAACAGAATATGTCTGGAAGAGGTTGCATTCAGAAAATGAAACATATTTTACACGGTCCATCCTTGTCGATAAATGCTAGGACAAAGAGTCTTGACATGCTACATCGAGCCAGTATCACTATCATGTGGAAGCCAATCATGGTTGTTAACAAAATAATAATAATAATAAACTAGCGCATTAGATGCAGCTGAAATGTGGTTCCTACGAAGAATGTTAAGAATACCATGGACAGCAAGAATAACAAATGAAGAAAAGACTAAGAAAAACCAGTGAGGAACGAACCTTAGTACACACACTTGAGATGAGACAGTCGAGGTTTAGTGGTCATAAAATGAGAAGAAGAAGGAATCGAAAATATCGCCATAGCAGGAAAAATGGGAAGTAGGAAATGAAGAGGTGGACCACGACAGAAAATCTTAGATGGCCTGACAGAATGGCATGGGAGAAGCACAACAACAGAACTGATGGAAGCCATGAAAGATCAGAAACTGTGGAGAGAGAGAGACATGGTCGTCGATGCCTCCATGCGTGTCACATGATGATGATGATGATGATGATGATGATGATGATCAATTCTAGACTAAAAAAATAACCGACACATTTTCATTTCGTTAGAGTTCAAATAAATATCCAGTTTCCTAAAACAAAAACAAAACAAAAAAGATACAAAGATACACTGTATCCTGTCTATATATTGGCTGTCATGCCAGCCGTTTAATACATATTTAACTATCAGCACAACTACGCATGGGAGTGCAGTCTCACTTACAAGTGCTAAATGTTATCAAACAAGTCCAGCACATGCGTGTCACGTGGGTATACAGCGGCAAAGATAAATGTCAGACACTCACCCTGATTTCAGGCTCTCCTCGAATCCATCATCCGAATCGCTGTCGCTTAAACTCCTCTTCATCCTTATAATAGGAACCGGACGGACAAATAACAACGGAAAAACGGAAAATTGGAAAGCGGTGGATGTACTGGTTGTTTGATATTCTCCAGAAAACAGTGTTTGAACACCGTTGTTAGCCCGGATACCAGGTCCTTCTGGATTTCAACTGAGCAGGCGACCAGTGGGCCGGTCGAAGATAAAACCCTAAGAGCGCTCACGTTTGACACCGCCCCACGGCCACCGGCAGCAGCTGATTGGTCGTGCGCTGGCCGCGTGCTTGGCAACTGTCAATCGATATCGGTCGCTGATTGGGCCGCGGGACGGTAGAAGGTGCGCAGATGTTCTTTGTTGTCGCCGTTCGCGTTTGTTTTTATTGTCCCCTGTATTACTGTAGGGATTTATTCCTTTAAGTGTTTTAATCTCGCCGATAATAAAGTTATTTACGTCATTCTGTTAAGTTAGTTGTAATATCAGAAATAAATATATAAATTAACAACTGTATTTGATGCGTCTGGAAGCAACGAATTTGTAACAGGCTTCTAGCGAGCTTTGCGTGAGTGCAAAGGTTTCGACCTGGACTCCTCTCCGATCGCAGGTGTCCGAGTTTGCCAGGGCGTGGGAACATTGTTGTGGCCAGAGCATGACACGAGCTTGCACGCGATAGTGACACTTTTCTTCCTAGCGGAGTTATGACCCGTGGGCCACGCGCACAAACTTGTCACTTAACGGTGCTGGTGAAGGGACAGACGGGCAGGACCAGATCCCCCCGAAGAGAAAAAAAAGCAAAACAAAAGCAGCCTGATATATCCTGACAGTTTCTTCCACGTGTCAGAAAGCTGGGTTTTCGATGGCGTCGGGTGTCATATTCCTATCATACCCCCATTCTCACCACTCCCCCCCCCCCCCCCCCGAAATCTATCCATCCACCCATCCAGTCCCCCCCCCCCTCTTTTTTTGTGAACATTGGTTAACGAACAGCAATATTGTTTTTATTCAAAGTTTTATTGAAAATTGAATAAGTGCAGCTGTTGTCCATTTACTGCTTTCCATATTTCTGCCTTCTTTACTCGGTAATATCTCTCTCTCTCTCTCTCTCTCTCTCTCTCTCTCTCTCTCTCTCTCTCTCTCTGTGATTATATTATATTATATTATATTATATTGCACTGTACTGTGTTGTTGTATTGTATTGTTTTATATTGTATTTCTCCCCTGTGGTACCCGGGACCTGGGCATGTGCCCGAGAAGCTAAGAATAGAACCACTGTACCCTACCACGCATGATCGTAAAAGGTTACTAAGGAGGGTTCGGCATAGGGCCAGCAACCCTATCTGGTAAAAAAAAAACTATCAGACTGCTACAGAAACGGAAGCAAGGGAAAAAAACAAATGCAGGTGGAAGGAGGAATGCGTATCAGGAAAATGAGCCCATGAAGGTTGTGGATGAAAGCCAGCCACTGGAAGTCCCCAGCTCGACTGCAGACCTCCTGGAACATAAACACAAGATGCAAATAGGCAGCTGGAATGTAAGAAAACTTAATCAGACTGGAAAACTAGCACAAACCATCAAGGAAATGCACAGATACAAACTAGACATACTAGGAATACAAGAATCAAGATGGACAGGACAAGGCAGAAGGAAATTAACAATACAGCACACAGAAGATACAATAATATGGTCAGGTAAAGAAGATCATCATGAAGGAGTAGCATTGATTATAACAAAAGAAGCATCAAGAGCATTGCTGAAAAGGACCCCTATAAATGAGAGATTATTATATGCACGGTTCAACTCAAGATTCACGAAGCTGTCTATTATAGTTTGTTATGCACCAACAGAAGCAGCTGAAGAGGAATTAAAAGAAGATTTTTACAACAGCCTCCAAGCCACAGTAGAAACAATACCCAACCATGATATGCTACTCATCTTGGGCGACTTCAATGCAAAAGTAGGTGAGGGAAATGAAGATAGAAGAAGAATCATGGGAAAAGAAGGAATCGGAGAAATAAATGAAAATTGAGAGAGATTGTGCAGTTTCTGTGAAGAAAACATGATGACCATGGGAGGGACAAGGTTCCAACATAAAAATATCCATAAAGTGACTCGGATGTCCCCAGATAAAACCACAGAAAACCAAATAGATCAAATACAAATAAACAACAAATGAAAACGGTCACTGGAAGATGTGAGAGCAAGGAAAGATCCAGCTGCAGGAAGTGATTACAACCTTCTGGTAGCAAAATAAGATTAAAATTAAGGAAAGCCAAAATCGGAGAACACAGAAAGGCACGCTTGGATCCAGCAAACAACGAATGAATTCTCAATAGTACTTAAGAACCACTTAAGTGTCCTATAAGACGAAGCAGAAATGTCTATACTAGAGTTCAATGAAACACTACAGGAAACAGAAAAAGAGGTGCTGGGATATCGGAAACGGAGAAAAGAGGAATGGATAAGATAGAGCAAAGAAAAGAAATCAAGAAAAAAATTACTGAACACCAAATCACAAAGGCTAAAAGAACAAGTTTTAAGTAATTATGCACAAAAAAAGACAAAGAAGTGAAGGAATCATGCCGTCAAGATAAATGTCAATACTATGACAACTTAGCAGAAGCAGCAGAGAAAGCAGCATATGCAAATGACATGAAAACCATATACAAAATCACAAAGCAGATGACAGGTAACTTCGGCAAAAGATATGAGAGTGCAATAAGGACACTAAAGGGACAATTGTTCAGTGGAGAAAGAGAAAAAATTGAAAGATGGCGGGAACACTTTAACACCCTATTAAACAGAACACAAGCAGCACAAACAATACACATACCTGAAGCAAAAACGGGACTAAACATCAATACAAGACCAGTAACAATAAGTGTCCATCAAAAGGAGGCAATAAAGAAGCTAAAATTAGACAGGGTACCAGATGAAGATGAAGTGACTGCTGAGAAAGCAGAAGAAACACCAAAACAACTCTGCCGGATACTTCAACAAATTTGTGATCCAGAAAAAGCCCCAGAGGAGTGGAAAACTGGCCTTATAGTAAAACTACCAAAGAAGGGTGACCTCAGAGATTGCGGGAACTGGAGAGGCATTACCCTACTGCCACTCACCAGTAAAGTATTTTGCAGAATAATCATCAACAGAATTGTACCAGCACTCGAGGGAAAACTTCGGAAAGAGCAGGCAGGATTTAGGAAAGGAAGATCATGCATATACCACATATTTGCACTTAGACAAATATCAGAGCAGGCAAATGAGTGGCATAGAATAATAAATGCATTGTTTATAGATTTTGAGAAAGCCTTTGACCGTGTCAGCAGAGATGCACTGTGGAAAATTTTAAGATCCCATGCCCTCCCCCCATAAGATAGTGAATGTCATCAAAGCCCTATACGAAGGTTTTCAGTGCAAAGTAATCTGTGGAGAAAATACCTCCGGCAGCTTTAAGGTACAAACAGGAGTGAAGCAGGGATGTGGACTATCACCAACATTATTTATCTTGGCACTAGACTGGTTAATGAAGGAGGCAACATCAGATAAACACAGAGGATTACAATGGACCCTTGACACAGTGCTGGAGGACCTTGACTTTGCGGACGACATTTGTCTACTATCAGGCAGCCACAAAGATATGCAAGATAAAATAAACAATCTAACTCAGAAGGCAAACAACATAGGACTAAAGATCAACATAGGAAAGACGAGGTTAATGAAGCAAAATGTGAACAACAGAAATGTACTCAGAGTATATAGCAAGTTAATGGAGGAGGTCAACGACTTTGTATATCTTGGCAGTAGAGTAATAGAAAATGGAGACAGCACAGAGGACATGAAAAACAGACTTACTAGAGCAAACCAGGCTTTTGCAATGCTGCAGACTATATGGAAATCTAAAAAAAACTAAGCATGAAGATGAAAATCAGGATATTTAAGAGTAATGTTATAAGTGTACTACTCTATGGAAGTGAATGCTGGAAAATCACCAAAACCATAGAAAACAAGCTGAATTCTTTCCAGACTAAATGTTGACGAAGAATTAGAAAAATATTTTGGCCAAACACCACAAGAAATAACATCTTGTTGGCAGAAATGCAGATGAAGCCACTGATAGCAGTTATTGAGGAAAGACGCTGGCGATGGTTGGGACATGTGCTCCGAATCACTACCAAAAATAGCACTAAGATGGACACCACAGGGGAACAGAAGTAAGGGTAGACCAAAAGTGATATGGAGAAGAACAAGAGAGAGGATGTTGAACAATAAAGGGCTCACCTGGGCAAGAGCCAGAAAAAAAAGTCAAAGGGCAGGCGTTTGTGGTAAACTCTTGCGGAAGCCCCATGTGCTCTGGGCACTTAAGGTTCAGTATTGTATTGTATTGTATTGTATTGTATTGTATTGTCCATTTTCTTTTGTCGAACACTTTTTCCCCCGTTCTAATAAGTTGTTTTATTCTATATATAAAGACTTACCCTTCATTGATGTAACGTAATATCTGCAGACTGGTTTTACAAAAATTGTCCTTCGTCCTGGTGTAATCTTTCCTGCAGTCTGATAGTTATGTGACATTTACAAAAGATTGTGTAATCCATGTTGCTATTGTTGTTACTGTAGCTACATGGACGCTTTGAAAATGTTGGAACAAAGCGGGTTGCGATGACCAAATTGAAGAATTGGACAGAACTGGTAAAATGTAGCAGACTCTGCCATCATGGGGACTAGCGGTGGCCCAAATCTGGGAAACAGGAGCAACAATGAAAAGGTGGGATAGGGTCACAAGCCAAATCTAGTTCCCTGGCCTTTTTAACAGTTTGTTGACCATTGTTACAAAGCCATCCTGGCATCATACACAGATAACTGTCTTCTTCTTCTTCTTCTACTACTACTACTACTACTACTACTACTACTACTACTACTACTACTACTACTACTACTATCTCCTTGATGCTGCGAGCATGATGTTGGCGATGCTGCGAAAAAGTTGAGGAGTAGGATTGGAAGTGGATTACAACGGCTATGGTTTTCCATTTCCAGAATGGAGTTAAAAAGCAGGGGGTTGGGGTGGGGGTGCATTTTTGGGACTATAGCGATCCCTCCACCGATAGTCAGACTAGGCCTGTTACAAGGTGTACCAACGAAGAGGTGAGGCGGGGTCTTGGTCAGCTATTGGTCACTGGCCCTGACGATAGCTTGTCAGATTAGGGTCACTGACTATCATCTCAGACAGTGTCTCCACGCCCACGCACAAATAATTGATATGAATAAGCATTTCTGACTTTTGTTCATCATCATCATCAGGTGCTTTATCCAGAAAGAAGTCTGGATCCTTCTTCTTCTTCTTCGTTCGCTTCTACCACCAAAATCGCCGCGTGATCCTCCTGAATTTACTCCTGTGGTCCTCGATAGGTCCCGTGGTCCCCCGGTGGTCCCCGAAAGGACCACACGAGATCCACGAGAGGACCACAAGAGGTTCAGAGTTAAGCAGAGCTTTAGTCTGTGTTCTTGGTGGGTCTCAGACGCAGGATTGCGTGACACCGTGGTTTTCGTTTCACCAGTTTAATCTAGAGTTGAACTTTCTCACCGGAAAACCTCGAAAAGTTTTGGGATACATATGTATCCCCGGCGGGTGAGAGGTGGTTGCCCATCCAGTACAGCGTTGGACTTTCTCACTGGAAAACCTCAGCGTGATTAGGATACGCATACATCCCCGCCGGGTGAGAGGTGGTTGTCTATCAAGACTGCACTGGGCCAGTGTCTCCGACTTCAGCATTTTGTAGTCGTGGCCGCTACACTTCCTAGTTGTGACCAGGACGGAGCTTTTGTCCAGGACGAATCCTCGCCACTAGTAAGTTTCATCCCTGGGTTGAACTGGTTTAGGCATATTTTCCCAGTAAGGGCGTATTTAGGGCGTGACCGACCTCTAGAGCCGAAGTACAATGACATGCGTAGCCATCAAGTTTCACCTCTGGTTTACACCGGTTTAGGCATATTTCACCAGTATGGGTGTATATCGGACGTGGCCGGCCTCTAGAGCAGAGGTGACGTGATATGAGTAGCTCTCGCCTCGAGACCACTGGACATATCGACTAAGCTTCATTTTATCCTTTCCGTCACCTTTTCACATCGGCGCCCCACGGCAACCTTAATTTGTTCTTCGCATTTTCTTAATTGGCCGGGAGGAGTTTCACTCCATGCGCGGCATCCGAAGAATCTTGACAACAGTGTGAAGGCTGGATCCAATTTCTTCTCATTCTCTCTCTCTCTCTCTCTCTTTCTCTCTCTCTCTCTCTCTCTCTCTTTCTCTCTTGCCTTGATGTTGCACTCAGCCAGGCTGTGTCCTGTCCTTTCTAGTATGTTATCTTTCCATCTCCATCTCTGCCTCTCTCTCTCTCTCTCTCTTTCCTCCCACTTTTCCTTCTAGTATGACCTTTAGTATATTGTGTCTTTTGATATAGCCAAAGTCTGATCATCTATTTAATAAATAACAATGGTGTTATATATATATATATATATATATATATATATATATATATATATATATATATATATATATACAACCGACAATTAAGTAATGACACTGGTTTTATTATGGCCAAGACAAAAATGCTAACTATGAAGCAAATCATGGTATCCAAAAAGGGAACCTTCATCTACAATCTGGCAACTTTTCATCGCCCCCCGATAAGCAGACGACAAACAAGTCGCCATTTTGTTGACCTAGTCAGAGGTGCATTCTTACTTAATCAGAATGGACCAAAAAACTAACATTAAATTCTGTTTAAAACTAGGAAAAAGTGCCATTGAGACAGTTGAATTGATGCCACAAGTTTAAGGGGATAATTGTTTGTCTCGTGCACAGATATTCAGGTGGTATTCACGATTCAAAAGTGGTATGGAAACGATTACAAATGCAACTAGACATGGACGCCCAATTTCTGTTCATAATGAGGAACTCATTGCAGAAGTCAGAGAACGGATGTAAGAAGATCGTTGTTTGACTTTGAGGATAAAGGCAGATGGATTTTATGTTAACCGACAGACCATTCGTAAAAACTGAGTGGAAGATTTAGACAAGAGAAAAGTTGCTTCCCGGTTTCTACCACAATCGTTGTCCGATGACCAAAACCATCAGCGTGTTGAGTACGCAAAAGACATCATCAAAACATGTCCCAGAAATAAACATGTCTTAAATTTGATTGTTGCAGAGGATGAAACATGGATTTTCCGCTATGATCCAACAACTAAACCCCAAAGTGCTCAGTGGAAGTCATCATCATCACCAAAAGGTAAAAAAAAAAATCGTCTTCAAAAGTCGAAAATGAAGACAATGTTGGTGTGCTTCTACGACAGCAAAAGAGTTAGTCATAAAGAATTTATTTCAGAGATACAGACTGTCACTGCCAAAGTTTATTTAAGTATTTTGAAATGCATATTGAAAAGGATTCTCCAAGTCTGACCCAAGTATTCAACAGCTGGTAGTTTTTTCCTTCTTCATGATAATACACCGGCTCACCGGCGGTAGTTGTACAGGAATTTTTGGCCCAAAAACAAGTGTGTGTTCTTAGCCATCCACCCTATTCCCAGATTTGTCTATTTGTGACTATTTTCTATTCCGAAAATTACAATTATTATTGAAAGGACGCTTCTTTGACTATTCTGATAACATCCAAAGGGCCGTATCATCGAATTTAAGGGTCATACCACCATAAGAACTGCAGAGGTCCTTCCAGTGTTTGATAGATCGTGACACTCGCTGTATCAACGCACAAGGGGCTTACCTTTAATAAAATATAGGTTATATCTTCAACTGTTGTTTATTTTATTTTTTATATAATTAGTCTCATTGCTTAATTGTCGGACCTTATATATATATATATATCAGAAGAACTGGTCTATGTATGAAATAGAACAGGGCTACTTCAGTCATTTGCATGTCCCTTGCGGAACTATTGCCGACCTAACATCTCTCCTGTAGGCCTCTCGGTTGTAAGCAAGATGCCCTGCTACTGATGCGTCCATTCGCAGATCACCAACGATGTCTCGCAGCCATCTTCGCCTTGGTCTTCCTCTCTTTCTTTTTCCCGTTATGTACCCTTCCAAGACGGTCTTCTCTAAATTATCATGACGTTTAATGTGTCCAAAATATTTTAGTCTTCTCTGTTTAATCTTCTTTGCTAGCCAATTTTCTTAAATATTAAGTTTTTGTTGTATAGATATATTTATTCTTTTTTTTGTGTGTCCATGATATTTGAATGACTCTTTTGTAGCATTTACATTCAAAGGCATTTATGTGTTTCTCCGCTGTTTTATTAAGTGTCCAGGTCTCACGGGCATATGTTGCGATGGGAAAGATGCATGCCTTTAAAAATCTTATTTTTCTAGTTCTGTCTGTTCCTATCCACAGCTTCTTTAGTTGCTTTATTTTAAACAAATATATATTTTTTCATAAGGCAATAAATACAACAATGAGAGCCATATCTGAGGAGCAAAGAAGAAATCTCTAACAAAAGCTCACGTAAATAGGAAATCGAGTTAAACCCGTAAGAAAACTACAGGCATCATTCACTGGGCATACAATGGGAAAAAGGAGGGCTTGAAAACATCATAACAAAAGGGGAAGATAAATGGGAAGAGATAAATGGGAGACTAAGAAGGGGAAAGGAAATGTCATGGATAGTCTAACGCGATGGCGCGCACACACACACACACACACACACACTTACACCACACACACGCACAAAATCACCAACTGAGGTGATGGAAGATATCAAGGAACGAGATCTGTGAAGATGAATGACCGCCAACGCCGACCGGCATGGCACATGATGATGATGATGATGGTGGTGGTGGTGGTGGTGATGATGAAGATCTTCTTCTTCTTCGTTCGCTTCTACCACCAAGACCGCCCTGTGATCCTAGTGAATTTACTCCTGTGCTCCTCGATAGATCCCGTGGTCCCCCGTGTGGTCCGCAAAAGGATCCCCGAGAGGACCACAGGAGGTTCAGAATATAGCAGGGCTTGAGCCTGTATTCTTGGTGGGTCTCAGAAGCGGGATTGCATGACACCGTGGTTTTCGTTGCATCAGTTTAATCTAGAGTTGGACTTTCTCACCGGAAAACCTCCACGAGTTTTGAGATACCCGTGTATCCCCGGCGGGTGAGAGGTGGTTGCCCATCCAGTACAGCGTTGGACTTTCTTACCGGAAAACCTCAGCGTTATTAGGATACGCATACATTCCCGCCGGGTGATAGGTGGTTGCCTATCTAGACTGCCCTGGTCCAGTGTCTCCGACTTCAGCATTTCGTAGTCGTGGCCGCTACCCTTCCTAGTTGTGACCAGGACGGAGCTTTTGTCCAAGAGGATGAATCCTCGCCACTGATGATGATGACGATGATGATGATAATGATGGTGATGGTGATGATTGAGAGACATTTTGAAGGGAAAAAAGAAGCAAAATGACAGCAAATGTTTAATATGGACGGACAACATCAACAGACGGATAATATTCTGCTAGGCAAGGTGCACTGTGAAAGCAAGAAAAACAAGCTGAAGGGTCACTCTAGTCGGCTTTCCTTGGAGAGACAGCACAAGATGATGATGAAATACTTAAAGAAAGAAAGATAGAAAGAACGAAATTCAACACTAGATTTTTAAAAAAAAAAGAGTTATAAATAAATTCATAAACTAGAAACTACACAATCACAGATGGGTGTGGTACTTTTATTCTTAAACCTTCAATCTGGCGCACCCTACGTCAGAACACTGTTAAGACGCCAAAGGGTTAATGCCCCGCGATATAATTAACCAGTGTCCTTTGCTCGGCCAGAAACGTTAAATGTCACCCCTCTCTATATATATAGCTCACAAGAAAACGTTTTTTTTTTCAAAAAGGGGAAATAATCGATAAAAATGTCAGTTCGCTCTGCTCAGGGCGTCCACAGCTTGGGCGGGAGATGTTATCGGCGAACATTTTGTTCATTTTATGACAAATATTCTTATATCTGACTTAGATCAGACGTTAAGTCATTGATCTTTGATTCTCGCCCCTTCAGAGACATGCGCAGTCGCGGGACAAACGCATGATCTTTATATAAAAAAAAAAAAAAAATCCTGCTACTTTTAAAAATATTAATATCTTTCGTTCTGTATGTGGTACAGACATCCTGCAAAACGATTTTATATGATAATTTATTCACTTTTTTAAGTAATAAAATACGTTAATTATTCTAATTTATCTTTCTCCACTGTTTTTTGAAGTGAGTCAACTTTCTGCTTTGAAAAAAATAAATGGTTTCAAAATGTTGGACTGGAAAAAAAAAAGGAAGGAAAGGAAAGGGGAAGGGGGCCCAGATAGTTCAAGTCATGAATATGTCTCCACTTGATTTTTTTTTACTAAGAAAAAAAAAATATTAACAACTGTTGTTTATTTAACGTTAACTTTGTTCTGTAAGCGATCTATGTAATAGGATAATTTATGTAAATTATGGCATTAATTACAGGGGAGGAGAAAGAAATAACCAACTGTGCCAGTGCAGCGTGGAACATCACGGTCATTTCTTTGTTTTAATAAAGTGAGTAGTTAAGTTGACGCTCAACTTTTTCAGGAGGGGAAAGGAAGAAGAAGAAGAAGAGAAGAAGAAGAAGAAGAAGAAGAATAATAACAACAACAACAACAAGAGCAAGAAGAAGAAGAAGAAGAAGAACAACAACAACAACAAGGGCAAGAAGAAGAAGAAGAACAATAACAACAACAAGAGCAAGAAGAAGAAGAACAACAACAACAACAAGAGCAAGAAGAAGAAGAACAACAACAACAACAAGAGCAAGAAGAAGAAGAAGAAGAACAACAACAACAACAACAAGAGCAAGAAGAAGAACAACAACAACAACAACAATAACAAGAGCAAGAAGAAGAAGAAGAAGAAGAACGACAACAACAAGAGCAAGAAGAAGAACAACAACAACAACAAGAGTAAGAAGAAGAAGAAGAACGACGACAACAACAACAACAAGAGCAAGAAGAAGAAGAAGAAGAACGACAACAATAAGAACAAGAGAAAAGAAAAGAAAAAAAGACAGGCCATAGAAGGGGCCCTAGCGGAAACAAAGGATACATTGTTAGTGACCATATATTTTTCCATTGACCCTCCTACAAACTGGAGAGAGTTGTGGTCAGAGTGACATCTGGCAGCCCTTCCTTGCGCCAACTCCTGAAGAAGCCAGGTACCTACTTTTACAACTGGATAACTGGAACGCCACGTGGATGGATTCGAAGCATCTACCTACCCCATGAGCCAATATTTGCCTTAAAAATATGTATCTTGGGCTTATAATATCTCATAATAGAATGCTGGTATCAGTTCAATGAAAGCACAAATGCAGGTTAGCAACGTGGTAACTAATGAGTCTTTCTCAGATGAAAGAAACCAGGTTTTAAAAAAAATGACAAGAAACGAGAAAAGAATCAGAATGAAAATACGAAGAGAAAGGAAGAAAGAAAAGAAAAGAAAGAAAGAAAAGAAAGAAAGAAAGAAAGATACAGTTAAAAGATTAAAACAATAAATAACATAAAGAAAGCAAGAACAAAGAATAAAAGAAGAACACATGCAAAGAAGGATAGACTTTACAAACAGAAGAAAATCTAAACGAAACCAAAATAATAATAATAATAATAAATGTTTACAGAAAAATAAAGTTAAAGATCATGGAAAACGAAAGACAATTATAATCCAGTACTAGAAAATGTTCATTTCATTAGTTGTTTTTACATTAGCGAGTGTGACCTTAGTTGCCATGAAACGTTTGAAAAACTATCTTTTTTTTTTCAAATGCTTTGTTTTCCTCAGTTGTAGTGTCAATACTTTGAAAACATAGATAACATTTTGTTTCCTTAGTTGCACTGTGGCTTTTTAAAATCTTTTCGTAGAACTCGTGACAATGACCAGTTTGGTAAGTCATACTTCTATCCCTGCTTTTTGGTAGAAGGATCTATTTTCATTGAAATTCATGTCGTCTGCTCTGTTCCTGGAAACTCATACGCCGTGTCACTTAATGGTGTCATCGGCGCGTCCAAAGCCCAGGGTCATCCATTTTAACATCACTTCGCACGCGCGCTGCCAGCAACCCACGCCAGCGTCACGCCTCGTGTCAAATGATTGCTCACCTTCTCTCCCGGTGTGCGCGATCAGGACTATTTTTAGGTTGTCAGCGAACGAAACAAAAAAGTAGAGCGGGTATATCATTTCAAAAAATGTCAAAGGTCTCACAGAAAAGCTGTCGATTGGTGTATATACCGGTTTTTCCAGAGTCATTTTTTGAGCGGGGGGGGGGGGGGGGATACTTTTGGGGCTGGGGTGTTAATGGCCGCTTGTCTGGAGCAGTTACCATGTTGTGGTAGGACTGGGTTTAACTCTGCTAACCGCCTCCAAAATAAGGAAGGTAGGAACGAACGAAGGAACGAATGGAGGACGGAAGGAACGAAGGAATGAAGGAAGGAGCGAAAGAAGAAGAAGAAGAGGAAGTCATGTAATGTAATATTTTTCCCTTCATTCACTGAACATTGTGCTCTATGTAATCCATCATATCTTGCTTTTTGTCCTTTCACTTACGTATCCAGTTTCCTCGACACATCATGCCGAGTACACAGTTCTATAACTGCGTGTTTTTGAAGTTATTTCGGAACACTTACTACCGAAAGAAATACATTCAAAAATTTTCCATCTCCGAACAGGACACAGCCGACTCCGAAGTCATATGTATACAAAGTTCAAGGTTGGTACTACTAATCTATGTACATGTGCCCAGGTGCCCCAAACTTTGGAACATATCCTCCAAAACTGCTCCAACTATGAGACACTGACAAATAATTACTGGCCCAGTGAAATCACTAAAGAAGATAAGCTCTATGGTTCCATACATGAATTACAAAAAACAGTGAAATTTGTCCAAGAGACAGGACTGCAGATATAAACAGACAGTGCGAACGAAGAAGAAGAAGACATTAAAAATGATACCATATAACTATACCTAGTTTTTCTAGTACATCCTTGATGGATTAATCATGGATACCATAATCAGTAATCATATTTTAAATAATTTTTATAAGAAACGTCCGACGTTTTCTGCTAACCGGAGAAATACGGCCTAACGTTCTTGAAACCTTATTGGTTTATAGCAAACCAATAAGATTTCTCATAATACCGTTCAGAAAAAAAAAACGTGTAATGTGATTGGTTTTGCTGAAGTTTGTTGTGCGCACGCATTACTGCGCGCAGCAGTTGTGGCTGAACAATCATTGATGATGTCTGCGAAAGATGGAGGATTGCTTATTCGAGAACGCTGTTCAACAGTCTCAGACTTCTTCAGAGAAGAGTAAGGACAGACGAAGGTAACACCGCGGTGATTGATGTCGATAGGCAGACAGCGCCGCCCTCTCTAAAGTACCAAGCCCGAGAATAGATCCATGTCAAGGTGGCGACTACATGGCAGACATAATCCAAGGTAGGAGTGCGCTCTGCCACCCGATTCTTGTCCACCAAAGATCTGAAACCCTCGGATATACATCGTGAAATATCTCCGGTGTGCGGCCACAAGTATATGTGGAAGGTTGATATTTACGGTATAACTGGGTTACAACAGGGGCGCCGACTCAACTGATAAGGTGCATTTACATGGGACGGCAAATTTTAGGGGGGGGGGGGCTAAAATAGGGGAAAGTGGAGTGAAAATGGAAAGAAACGAGTAATAAAATAATATGAAAGTAAATAATATTTTAAACCAGTTTTCATTTATTATTGCACATGCTTACCTGTGGGTCGATCCAACATTATTTTGGGGGACGAGCGCTAAAAAATAAAACGTATAGAAACCATTTCAAATTACAGATCGGGCATGATGACGCTTACTTTACATTATGGGTTTTAATTTTAGAGTTGGATTGAGGGGGGGGGGGGGTGCTACTCCAGGAGAAGACAAAATTCCTAGGGCTGGCTCTGTTTGTAATCTGTCAAAAATGATGGGAGAAAGAGTGAAAATGGTTCGGTTCCCACTGTCTGACACTGAACGCGAGAACAAAATTTGCGTTGGAAAGTTCTCTGTAACTCAATGCAAAGAAATTATCTCCTCCCTTAGACTCCCCGAAAGGGTACACATATGCAGTTTGATACAAGGAAAAAAAAAAGACTCCTCAACCAAATCTCAATCAGTTTATTTCACTTCAGTCTCGATTCCAAACCTTCAAGAGAACACACTGTCCTAGCTCCTTCGATCTTCTCGTCTTCTCCTAGTCAATCCAAACAATTCACACCCTGTAAATAATC
>CM019721.1:57724267-57726767 GCA_009760885.1 Achatina immaculata | reverse complement strand
GCGCATCTCATAATCAAGTCAAAAGACAGGGAATTGTGGAGAGAAATGATAGCCTACGCTACACGGCACGGCGCTTGATTGATTTGATTGATTGATTGATTGATTGATTGATTGAACTCTGTTCATGTTTATGTTCATGAGAAGATGTCAAATTTCTATGCTGTTACATCTACAGATTTGTTACTTTAAGTTGATGTATTTGTTTACTTTTTTTTTAAAGGTCGCATATTTCTGCCCACTGTGATATATGACAAAAATAATATGAACTACTGAAAAAATTTAGAAGAGGTGAAATTCAGGCTGACACTACGACGTTCATATTTTTTTTTCAGTATTTATACGCTTTCATGGACAATGGAAGCGTATAAATACTGAAAAAAAAAACATGGAGAATAGGCAAGTCTGCACAAAAATCATTGGAAGCAGCAGAAATCTTGTTTATTAGAAGAATGTTGCGAATCCCCTGGACAGCAAAAATAACTAATGAAGAATGTATGAGAAAAGCTGGAGAGACACAAAAAAAACATTGTCAAAAAGATAAGAGAGAGACAATGTACTTTCATAGGACATGCAATGAGAAGAGGGGGCATTGAAAATATTATAACAACAGGAAAAACAGAAGGAAGAAGATCAAGAGGAAAACCAAGAGAAATGATAGTGGACAGTCTGACGGGATGATGTGAGAGGAGATCACCAACTGAGCTGATGGCCTGCATGAAGGATCGTGTACTCTGGAGAAGCATAATAGCCAATGCCAGTCGGCACGGCACATGATGATGATGATGATGATGATGATGATGATGATACGCTTCCAATATGAATAGCAAATCTGAACGCACTTTATGGGCGCTAACCTCTGTTCTCAGTCTTTTACGTCAAATTATTGTCATTACAGTCAAATATGGACAAAGTATAAACTTCACAAAATACAAAAACTAAATTGCGTAATGGTTCATTTAACCAGAAACTAAAAACATTTGGTTTCCGTACTTTATGTCAAAATTATGCAAATGGCACCAGTTTGTCTACAAATTCGTTAGGACAAAAAAAAAAAGTTCAGCGATATTTTATTATCCCATGAGTTTTATTCGTCACAACGCTTCTGTTAACGTTAAAGGTGTATTTAATATAAAAATCTATGTCCAAACGTTAAAAGTGTATTTAGTTTCAAATTTATGTCCCAACGTTGAAGGTGTATTTAATTTAAAATATATGTCTCAATGTTAAAGGCGTATTTAATTTAAAATATATGTCTCAGTGTTAAAGGCATATTTAATTTAAAATATATGTCTCAACGTTAAAGGGGTATTTAATTTAAAATATATGTCTCAACGTTAAAAGGGTATTTAATTTAAAATATATGTCTTAAAGGCGTATTTAATTTAAAATATGTCTCAACGTTAAAGGGGTATTTAATTTAAAATATATGTCGCTGTTGGCGAGATCTTCAGCTGCCGTGCGTGGAGCGGTGCTCCTCCCGGCCAATGAAGAAATTTGCAAATGAGGTTGCCGCGCAGCATCACTGCAGAAAAGGTGGTAGAAAGGATAAAGCGAAGCAAACAGTCAAATCACGGCACCTCTGGTTTGGAGGTCGGCCACGTCCTGAGTGCAGTCATATCGGGTGAAATGCATGAACCGGCTTGTCCCAGAGTACACTGCTGGCGAGACTCTTCAAATGCCGCGCGTGGAGTGAAGCTCCTCCCGGTTAAGGAAGTAAATGCGGAAAAGAAATAAAGGTTGCTGTGCATAGCCGATGGGAAAAGGTGGTGGAAAGTGAAGTTTAACTGGTATGTCCAGTATCGCTACGAGAGCTATACCACGGCACCTCTGCTCTAGAGGCCGGCCACGTCCGAAATACACCTACACTGGTGAAATATGCCTAAACCGGCACACACCAGGGGTGGAACTTGATGGCTAGACATGTCACGCCACCTCCGCTCTAGAGGTCGGTAACGCCTGATAAACACCCATACTGGTGAATTTTGCCTAAACCGGCTCATACCAGGGGTGAATCTTGAAGGTTATGCATGTCACAGTACCTCTGCCCTAGAGGTCCGTCCCGTCCCAAACACGCCCATACTGGGATAATGCCTAAACCGGCTCAACCCAGGGGTAGAAGTCACTAGTGGCGAGGATTCGTCCTCCTGGACAAAAACTCCATCCTGGTCACAACTAGGAAGGGTAGCGGCCACGACCGCAAAATGCTGAAGTCGGAGACACTGGACCAGGGAAGTCTAGATAGGCAACCACCTCTCACCCGGCGGGGATGTTTGCGTATCCTAATCACGCTGAGGTTTTCAGGTGAGAAAGTCCAACCCTGGACTGGATGGGCAACCACCTCTCACCTGGCGGTGATACACGGGTATCTCAAAACACGTCGAGGTTTTCCGGTGAGAAAGTCCAACTCTGGCCTGGGTGGGCTACCGCCTCTCACCCAGCGGGGATGCACTGATATCCTAAACACGTCGAGGTCTTCCGGTGAGAAAGTCCAACCCTAGAC
>CM019721.1:57704267-57721767 GCA_009760885.1 Achatina immaculata | reverse complement strand
GTGTTGGGTTGCAGAAATCCAATGCTTTTTGCGAGATTTTTATTAGTTTCAACAGACTCCAGGCACACTAGCGCTGTTTACAAAGTCGCGTCGACATCCCCATTTTAATCGTTCTTGTATTTGTATTTGGTTTTTGTTTGGCGGTTTGAAGTGTTTGAGGATACTATAGCAGTGTGAGAATACTTCCTACATAATGTGAATATAGCAGCCGAGCTTTAAAGGCGGGAAAAAAAAGACAAGAGATTAAGAAATACCAAGAAATATCGTAAAGTTTTGCTTTATGTATTTGTAATGTTTAAAATATTACATTTAGTTTGTGATTCCTTCAGCCTGTGATAGTTTTTTTTCTTTCTTTCATATATAATTTGTGTTAATTTTCATTTCCATTCTTTTATCTATCTATCTATCTATCTATCTATCTATCTATCTATCTATCTATCTATCTATCTATCTATCTATCTGCCTGCCTGCCTGCTTGCCTGCCTGCCTGTCTGTCTTATCTATTGTTTACATCCAGCATTAAACATAGCCAACGTTTAAGAAATTGTCTTCTTCTTTAACCCAGGTTAGATTTGTACAAGAAAAGCTTTGCATATTCTGCGGTACACCTCTGGAACTCCCTCCCCTACCAACTAAAATACGTTAGTAATACTTCATCCTTTAACTCAAGCCTTTTTCATTATTTACTGGCTTGTAACTATACGCCTCCACAAAATATCTAATAGCCTTTCATACCCTTTCTCCCCGGCCACTGAGTTCTATTCTAAAAGAACATAGTTCTAAACATACCTCGTAATTTGTTACATCCTGTATCTTGTTAGAAATTATCTTACTAAATATGCGAGAGTGGAATGTCCGAAGAACTCCATTGAAAATGTATTTGTATGCGTGTATATGTAGATGTATGTGTGCGCGCTATCTTATTAGATCAGTTACCACTTATGTAGACGTTATTCTATATTTGTGAATGTAATATTTTCATCTTGCATTCTTGGATATTTTTTTCATGTAATATGTGTACTTACATAGTTTCATTTTGCATTCTTATATATATATATATATATATATATATATATACACACATATATATATAGATATATGTCTGTATGTGTGTATTCATGTAATTTTGTATACCTTATTAAATCGAGTGTGTGGGAAGAATGAAAGATGGAGTGATAAAGCGCGGAATGTAAGACGGGCCTGTCTGCCCATTTCTTCTCCCTTTTAAAATAAATCTATCTATCTATCTATCTATCTATCTATCTATCTATCTATCTATCTATCTATCTATCTATCTATCTATCTGCCCGTTGTCTGTCTATCTATATTTCTGCCTGCCTGCCTGTCTGTCTCTGTCTGTCTGTCTGCCTCCCTCTTTCTCTCTCTCTCTCTCTCTCTCTCTCTCTCTCTCTCTCTGAACCGTTAGTGCCAAGGGCACTTGGGGCTTCTTCAAAAATTTTCCACAAACACCCATCTTTCACCTTTTTTCCGTCCTTGCCCAGGTAAGCCCTCTACTACACAACATCCTCTCTGTTGTTCTTCTCCATGTCTCCTTTGGTCTACCCTTACTCCTGTTTTTTTGTCTTGTTTACCTGGCGTAAATGTCATTTGACTTAATTTAGAAGTACAAAGGATTTAATGCAAAAAAGACGGGGCGAAGGCCAGTGATGAAGGAGGAATACAAGTTTGAAGTACAATTTAGAAGAGGGGGATGCCCGCGAGTGAGTGGCAAAGTGTGTAGTGCACTAGTATCTCATGGCGAAGGTTTATGGTTCGAGTCGGACCGGAGACGCGCCAGTCTAAAGAAATGGGTCTCTCACTTCTTCTGGAGCTGGGAAAGGAAAAGCAGCCAGGCATGATGCTAAACACATCACCCTCTGGTTAGCTAATTTCCCCTTCAGTCCCTACTTTTAGTCCCTACCTTCGCAGCTGAAGTTCAGGTAGATGAAACTTGTTAGTCCTGGCTGGTAGTTCATCTAGGAGAAGGAAAACTCTTATTTCAAACCCTTTTCAAAGCCTTGTAAAGTCGGCTCTGGCCAGAGTCAAAGGCTAGTGGTGTAAGCAAGGGGAAACCAACACTGTACATTCCCAAGAACAATCGTGACAATCCAGAATTCTTTTAATCATAACGACGTTAATGGGGGTTCCAGTGGAACCACCTCGTCCGGTAGGGACTGTCACGTGGGACAGGTGATACCAGATCGTCATCCAACTACTGTACGCAAAGAAAACAAGTAACATCGTAGTAATTGCAACATGGAACATTAGAACACTAACAGAACTTGGACAACTGGAAAACATGGAACAAGAAATGAAAAGAATGGAAATTAACATCCTTGGTTTGTGTGAAATGAGATGGTCTGGAGCAGGAAGCAGAGATCATAAAGACTTCAAAATAATATATTCCGGTGGAAAACAGCATAGAAATGGAGTTGGCATAATATTGGATAAAAAGAGAGCAAGAACTGTGAATGTCTTCTGGTGCATATCGGACAGAGTGTTAATAATTAAATTACAGGGCCACCCAATAAACACAAATATCATCCAAGTATACGCACAAACTTCAGAAAACTCTGATGATGAGATAAAAGAGTTTTACAACAACCTGGACATGGCAATGAAACAGTGCAAACCATAAGAAGTAAACTTTGTACTGGGTGATTTAAACGCGAAAGAAAGCTTTTATGTATTAAATATAAATTATACAGTGTAAGTTCCGTGATATCATCAAGTGTGGTGTGTAATTTTTTGTGTGTTTGTTTGTTTGTTTGTTTGTGAAGTCCATGTTTGCTGAATTAGCTTTCTCATTTCTGATCCTATCTGTTAACCGGCTGATCACCCGTTGAAAGTGTAGTTTTGTTATCTACTTTGGAATTGCTGTAGACATGCCACCATTTTGCTATTTTGCTTGAATTGTGTATTGATCATGCCATATGATGGGTTTGTTATCTCTCTCTCTGTACCTTAAGTGCCCAGGGCACATGGGGCTTCCGCAAAGGTTTTCCACAAATGCCTGTCCTTCGCCTTTTTTTCTGCTCTTGCCCAGGTGAGTCCTCTATTGCTCAACATCCTTTCTGTTGTTCTTCTCCATGTCTCTTTTGGTCTACCCTTACTTCTGCTCCCCTGTGGTGTCCATCTTAGTGCTATTTTTGGTAGTGAGTTGTCAGTCATTCGGAGCACATGTCCCAACCATCGCCATCGTCTTTCCTCAATAATTGTTGTCAGTGGTTTCATCTGCATTTCTGCTAATAAGATGTTATTTCTTATGGTGTTTGGCCAAAATATTTTTCTAATTCTTCGTTTGTTATGCACATTGAGTGTTACACTTTGTGCTATCGAGAAGACGTTGTTGCCAGTTAATGGCAGGTATCACCTAACACGTGGTACACTTTGTGTACGGTCTTGAATACCAGGGAAGGAAAGGGTGGCCAGGGTTATTATATAGAATGTTAAATAAAATACTCTCACTGGGCTTTGTACGTGATATGCAGATTTTGATCCGATTTTCCCAGGTTCGGTTGAACTACATAAATGTGAAGTTGGTTCGAGTTAAATAATCCATTGGTTCCAGCTTAGTTTTCCTAGATATTTTAGTACAATTCATTGGTTCCAGCTTAGTTTTCCTAGATATTTTAGTATAATCCATTAGCTCCAGCTTAGTTTTCCTAGATATTTTAGTATAATCCATTAGCTCCAGCTTAGTTTTCCTAGATATTTTAGTATAATCCATTAGCTCCAGCTTAGTTTTCCTAGATATTTTAGTACAATTCATTGGTTCCAGCTTAGTTTTCCTAGATATTTTAGTATAATCCATTGGTTCCAGCTTAGTTTTCCTAGATATTTTAGTATAATCCATTGATTCCAGCTTAGTTTTCCTGGATATTTTAGTATAATCCATTAGCTCCAGCTTAGTTTTCCTAGATATTTTAGTACAATTCATTGGTTCCAGCTTATTTTTCCTGGATATTTTAGTATAGTCCATTATCTCCAGCTTAGTTTTCCTAGATATTTTAGTACAATTCATTGGCTCCAGCTTAGTTTTCCTAGATATTTTAGTACAATTCATTGGTTCCAGCTTAGTTTTCTTAGATATTTTAGTATAGTCCATTAGCTCCAGCTTAGTTTTCCTAGATATTTTAGTACAATTCATTGGCTCCAGCTTAGTTTTCCTAGATATTTTAGTATAATCCATTAGCTCCAGCTTAGTTTTCCTAGATATTTTAGTATAATCCATTAGCTCCAGCTTAGTTTTCCTAGATATTTTAGTACAATTCATTGGTTCCAGCTTAGTTTTCCTAGATATTTTAGTACAATTCATTGGCTCCAGCTTAGTTTTCCTAGATATTTTAGTACAATTCATTGGTTCCAGCTTAGTTTTCCTAGATATTTTAGTATAATCCATTGGTTCCAGCTTAGTTTTCCTAGATATTTTAGTACAATCCATTGATTCCAGCTTAGTTTTCCTGGATATTTTAGTATAATCCATTAGCTCCAGCTTAGTTTTCCTAGATATTTTAGTACAATTCATTGGTTCCAGCTTATTTTTCCTGGATATTTTAGTATAGTCCATTGGTTCTAAGGACTGCAAACGCGCCTCAAACAGCCTCTGGCAGTCAAGTCCAGCTCCTGGCCTTCCCGTGGCAGAACTGTTTTAAACTGACAGGAGAAGGGGCGAGGGCGAATATCTGGCGCCTGAAAACCAGTTACTTAGGGTAGATGAGTGTCACGTTTGGTAGCTCATCTGCCGCTGTTGGCGAGATCTTCAGCTGCCGTGCGTGGAGCGGTGCTCTTCCCGGCCAATGAAGAAATTTGCAGATGAGGTTGCCGCGCAGCATCACTGCGAAAAAGGTGGTTGAAAGAATAAAGCGAAGCAAACAGTCAAATCACGGCACCTCTGGTCTGGAGGTCAGCCACGTCCTGAGTGCAGTCATATCGGGTGAAATGCATGAACCGGCTTGTCCCAGAGGTTAAGTCACTGCTGGCTTAACTTTTCAAATGCCGCGCGTGGAGTGAAGCTCCTCCCGGTTAAGGAAGTAAATGCGGAAATAAAGGTTGCTGTGCGGCGCCGATGGGAAAAGGTGGTGGAAAGTGAAGTTTAACCTGGTATGTCCAGTAGTATCGCTACGAGAGCTATACCACGGCACCTCTGCTCTAGAGGCCGCCTACGTCCGAAATACACCTACACTGGTGAAATATGCCTAAACCGGCACACACCAGGGGTCGAACTCGATGACTAGACATGTCATGCCACCTCCGCTCTAGAGGTCGGTAACGCCTGATAAACACCCATACTGGTGAATTTTGCCTAAACCGGCTCATACCAGGGGTGAATCTTGAAGGCTATGAATGTCACAGTACCTCTGCCCTAGAGGTCCGTCCCGTCCCAAACACGCCCATACTGGGATAATGCCTAAACCGGCTCAACCCAGGGGTAGAAGTCACTAGTGGCGAGGATTCATCCTCCTGGACAAAAGCTCCATCCTGGTCACAACTAGGAAGGGTAGCGGCCACGACTGCAAAATGCTGAAGTCGGAGACACTGGACCAGGGAAGTCTAGATAGGCAACCACCTCTCACCCGGCGGGGATGTCTGCGTATCCTAATCACGCTGAGGTTTTCTGGTGAGAAAGTCCAACCCTGGACTGGATGGGCGACCACCTCTCACCCGGCGGTGATACACGGGTATCTCAAAACACGTCGAGGTTTTCCGGTGAGAAAGTCCAACTCTGACCTGGGTGGGCTGACGCCTCTCACCCAGCGGGGATGCTCTGATATTCCAAACACGTCGAGGTCTTCCGGTGAGAAAGTCCAACCCTAGACCAAACTGGTGCAATGAAAACCACGGTGTCACGCAATCCCGCTTCTGAGACCCACCAAGAATACAGGCTAAAGCACTGTGATACTCTGAACCCCTTGTGGTCCTTTCGTGGAACTCGTGTGATCTATTTTGGACCACACAGGGGACCACGGGACCTAACGAGGACCACATGCGTGAATTCATAGGTTCACAGTGCGGTTTTTGGTGGTAGAAGTGAACGAAGAGGAAGAAGAAGAAGTATAGTCCATTATCTCCAGCTTAGTTTTCCTAGATATTTTAGTGCAATTCATTGGCTCCAGCTTAGTTTTCCTAGATATTTTAGTACAATTCATTGGTTCCAGCTTAGTTTTCCTAGATATTTTAGTACAATTCATTGGCTCCAGCTTAGTTTTCCTAGATATTTTAGTATAATCCATTAACTCCAGCTTAGTTTTCCTAGATATTTTAGTACAATTCATTGGTTCCAGCTTATTATTCCTAGATATTTTAGTACAATCCATTGGCTCCAGCTTAGTTTTCCTAGATATTTTAGTACAATTCATTGGTTCCAGCTTATTTTTCCTGGATATTTTAGTATAGTCCATTATCTCCAGCTTAGTTTTCCTAGATATTTTAGTACAATTCATTGGCTCCAGCTTAGTTTTCCTAGATATTTTAGTACAATTCATTGGTTCCAGCTTAGTTTTCCTAGATATTTTAGTATAGTCCATTAGCTCCAGCTTAGTTTTCCTAGATATTTTAGTACAATTCATTGGCTCCAGCTTAGTTTTCCTAGATATTTTAGTACAATTCATTGGCTCCAGCTTAGTTTTCCTAGATATTTTAGTACAATTCATTGGTTCCAGCTTAGTTTTCCTAGATATTTTAGTATAGTCCATTAGCTCCAGCTTAGTTTTCCTAGATATTTTAGTACAATTCATTGGCTCCAGCTTAGTTTTCCTAGATATTTTAGTATAATTCATTGGCTCCAGCTTAGTTTTCCTAGATATTTTAGTACAATTCATTGGCTCCAGCTTAGTTTTCCTAGATATTTTAGTACAATTCATTAGCTCCAGCTTAGTTTTCCTAGATATTTTAGTACAATTCATTGGCTCCAGCTTAGTTTTCCTAGATATTTTAGTATAATCCATTAACTCCAGCTTAGTTTTCCTAGATATTTTAGTACAATTCATTGGTTCCAGCTTAGTTTTCCTAGATATTTTAGTACAATTCATTGGTTCCAGCTTATTTTTCCTAGATATTTTAGTACAATTCATTGGTTCCAGCTTAGTTTTCCTAGATATTTTAGTACAATCCACCTACATCAGTTTATACTACTTTTACTGTGTCCCACCTTAGATGAGAGGCAGGGTTCGGACGGTGCGGTTGTCGGGATATACCCTACCTTAGTTGAGGGCCAAGGAGTAGGGGTGGCGTGGTTGTCGGGATGTACCCTACCTTAGTTGAGGGCCAAGGAGTAAGGTGGCGTGGTTGTCGGGGTGTAACCTACCTTAGTTGAGGGCCAAGAAGTAGGGGTGTGTGGTTGTCTGGATGAACGCTACCTAAAATGAGATCCAGGGTTCGGGTGATGCGGTTGTCTGGATGAACGCTACCTTAAATGAGATCCAGGGTTCGGGTGATGTGGTTGTCTGGATGAACGCTACCTTAAATGAGATCCAGGGTTCGGGTGATGTGGTTGTCTGGATGAACGCTACCTTAAATGAGATCCAGGGTTCGGGTGATGCGGTTGTCTGGATAAACGCTACCTTAAATGAGATCCAGGGTTCGGGTGATGCGGTTGTCTGGATGAACGCTGCCTAAAATGAGATCCAGGGTTCGGGTGATGCGGTTGTCTGGATAGCGCAAGGACTGGAATACGACAGGAACAAAAGTAACAAAATTAGCGTTAATGCGAAGGTGAGACAGCGTAAATGTAACCGGAAGTGGCGACATAAAATCACGCATGCGTAATCGCGGAGATTCGAAACTCCCATCCTTACGTGTGAACACATTGCCACATCGAGGCCACAGCAAAGGCCGTTCAGTGTGTGAAAAGTTTCTGACGCGAGGGATTTCTACACTAAATCCAGTCGATTCCTTCATCCAAGCCACTAAATCTTAAGCAACCAATACTGGTCTTGATGAGCATGGCCTAATTTGCATAATAACGCCATGACAGTTACTCTGGTTATTAGCACTTCCCCCCCCCCCCCAACCGGGCGCCATTAAGCCGCGGTTTTGATTAAATGCTGTTTGCCGTAGTCGTTCCTAATTACACGAAGCGATTTCGCCCACTTCTTGAAGTATTGTACTATTTCTTTCAGCGTAAATGTATCTAGAACAAATTTTAAGACCGTTAGAATTTGTTTCTAGACACATTTACGTATACGACTACTTAAAGTAAGTCAAAGGTTTGTGTTTTGTGCTTAATAAACGATACTAAGAGAGAATCTGAATTAACAAAAATTGCGTCGTATCGGTAAAAGATCTTGAAAAAAAGGAGAATCGATTCCAAAATATTTTCCCGCGGATTATTATCGTGTGTCAAATAGGATTATCGGAACCGGAACCGAAACTGTGTAACACAACCCAGAAAGCAAAGCGCGGATATTACATTTAACATTCGCTTAAGAATGTTAGCGGCGTGTTTAACTTCAGATGAAAATTGAAAACTTTGACGACAACGTTTGAAAGCCGGTGCTTTTAAGATCTGTCAGTTTATTGAGAAGAATAATCTGGTTGTTTAACTAGATTTGGCCAACCGCAGACTCGCTTCAGTAATGGAGAAAAATTTTCCATAAAGGCTTGAATTTATGTACATGGGACAAATGTGTTATCTTGTCTGCCTTCTTGGAAGGGCACATAATGGGAAAAAGAAAGAAATTGCGAAGATGGCTGCAAGACATCGTTGATAATCTGAAAATGGATGCATCAGCAGCAGGGCATCTTGCTTACAACCGAGAGGCCTACAGGAAAGCTGTTAGGGAGGCAAAGTTCCTCGCGGGACATCCAAATGACTGACTGACTGACTGTCTCCCTTCTCAAGTGCCTCGATGTGTTGAAAAGGGCATACAGACTTCTTTGAAGAGCTCGGAGATTTTCTTTACATAAAGAGATACTCCAGGTTTCTACTATTTTATCTATCTATCCATCTCTTGTGTGGTCGACCTCTCGTTTCCAGTTCACCGAAGTGTGAATTCTTTGTGGGTCCAAATGTAAAAGCGTGTCTTGTCTACCTTCCTGGAACTGCGAGCTGGTTTTTCTTTGCAGTCGCTGCTCTGAAGATAATGAGGCACAGCATGGTGTCGGCTTGGAAGCGGGTTATGGTGACTGTTTTTTCAGCCCATGTGTGGAGCTTAAAAGGCAGGTGATGAGCAATATACATTTTTTTTTATTTTAGCAAACTCAACCGTCTTGAGAACTATGGCGGTTCCTGCTCTGTTGGCGAAGCTAGGTCTGTTACTGAGGGTACCAAACGGAGAGGTGGGACAAGGTCTTGGTCAGCTATGATTCGCCAACCCTGAGGCCAGCATGTCAGATACGGGTCGCTGACTGCATATCGCGAAAATCAGGGATTCTCAACTGGGAGGCACGTGACTCCCCGGGCGCGAATTTCATGTCTACCTTTTAATAATTATCAACGTAACACGAGTTATAATGGCGGAAGCCATTTTCTGGATGATGGTTTAATATGTAGAGAAAGAGACTTGAGAGCCGTATGGGTTGACATGGGAGGACTAGGACCTGGGATGTCGAGAATCCCTGGGTTAAATAGAATCAAAGTATGAATTTAGGTCCAGATACGTCATTCGCAGTTGTAACTGTTGTTTTACAATAAACTGATAATGACGGATTAACCATTACAGAGGCCCCCCTAAGCTAAACCTTCCGCTAGGGCGGCCCCCCCCCCCCCGACTTTTCCACTTTTACCAACCATTTCCCCCTGTGGTTGTGATCTCTAATATATATCACATACCACTTTGTATTACACAAAGCAAACACGAACTGTCACATTACTTTTTTTTGTTATAAATGATTGCCACAAGAAAAAAACACTCCTTATTTGAAACTGTACGCTGGGCTCCCTGTACTTCAGGACCCGTTAGTTTAAGCAAGTTCGTCGCAAAGACTGAACCAGAGCTGGATAAATAGAAGGCAGATGTATTCGTTTTTCTGCATGAATTGTTAGAAACTCAGAATGTGATTTCTTGCATATGAAATTCCAGAAACGTTTCTTTACTTGTAAAAAGCAATGGAACAATAGAAAAAAAAAAAAAAATCACCGAATATTACTGTCTGTCTGTCTGTCAGTCAGTCTGTCTGTCTGTCTGTCTCTCTGTCTGTCTGTCTGTCAAGTACTGCCTTTAGACGTGGCAAAAACGGTACTAACATGACGATGTGTGTCCAATCAAAAAAAAAATCTAGCAGGGCGAGCAACCGCCAAACTGCTATAGTACAAGCTCTATCGACTCGGCCACTTTGAATTCCTTGGGGTTTTTTTGCCCTAATTTTCTCTGTTTATACCCTTTCCGTTTACTGCTTCTAAATACAAGCAGACTTTGGGCGAAGATCTTGGAGAATCGTGGGGCGTATCTGTGTACAAAGACCAAAGGGACCGCGCATTAAGATAATGAAAAGGATATTGGTCATTCCTGAGGGATGGGGTTTGAACCACAAGACAAATACGGATGAGCTGTGAAGTAACCCTACTGGACGTGGGAAAAATAAACTCGAGCAGCTATTCCTGTTTTATTATTATTTTTTTTTGTTATGTGCTCTTTCTTCTATCATTGTATGTTCTTTTTTCTGTTGTTTTGTTTTATTTTTATCTTTTCCTTTGTCTGTTGTTTTGTTTCTTTTTTTTTTTAATCCCGTTGTTTTGTTAGCTATTTTTTCTGTTGTTTTGTTTGTTCTTTCTTTTCTTGTTCTTCATTCAGTTCAAGTGCCGCGTGGCGTAGGCGATCATTTCCCTCCACAATTCCTTGTCTTTTGACTTGATTATAAGATCCGCCGGTGACTTTCTTCCTAGCCACACTCACAGCCAATCCAGTAATTTCTCTCTCTGTCTTCCTCTGTCTCTTCTTCCTTCAATTTTTCCATTTACCACAGTGTGTTCCAATTTTCCTCTTCTCGGGAAATGTCCTATAAATCTCGCTTGTCTGCCTCTGATCTTTGCTATAATTTGCTTTTCAACTCCAGCCTCTCTTAAGACTTCTTCATTGGTTTTCTTGGCTGTCCATGGTACCTTCAACATTCTTCTTATGAACCACATTTCCATGACCTCCATTTCTCGATGTACTCTCTTATTCATAGGCCATATTTCACATTATAAAACAAAATTGGCTCGATGTAACATTTAAGTACTCGGAATCTTGTTTCCATTGATATGGATCTGCTGCACAAGATGTTTCTCATTTTCTAGAATGCTGACTTAGCCTGAGCGCGTCTGCTTTTTATTTCGTTGTGACATTTCCCATAAGTTGTTATAATTGTTCCTAAGTACTTGAATCTATCAACTTGTTTCACATTTGTGCTATCTATGGTAATGCTACATTCTGGTGATATTCTTTTCTTTGTGATGACCATCACTTCAGTCTTCTTTTTGTTCAGGCTGAGACCTTTATTTTTGCTTTCACAAACCATGATGTCCAGAAGAACCTGTAGCTCCCCTTCACTTTTAGCAATCAGGACTGTGTCGTCTGCATATCTTAAGTTGTTAAGGTTATACCCGCCAACTGATACTCCAGGCATGTTCTCTATATTTCTCATTATGTTTTCGCTGTACAAGGAGAATAGGTCAGGCATACAATAATGGACAGAGATTAAATAATGGCAAGATGGAGCGAATACATTAGAGAACTCTATGAGGACAGTAGAAGCGAAATAGATATACGAAATAATAATGAAGGGTCTCACATATTAAAAGCAGAAGTGGAAGAAGCCATCAAACACATGAAGAACAACAAAGCACCAGGACCAGATAAAATCACCAAGGAAGAATTGGAAGCATTAGGAGAGCTTGGCATAGAAATAATTACCAGACTGCTGAATGACATCTATAACAGTAACTATGTCCCATCAGACCTTTTGCAATCAATTTTCATTGCCCTGCCAAAAAAAAAAAAGTGCAGTTGAATGTGAAGACCATCGAACCATTAGTCTTATGAGCCATGTTACCAAAATCCTGCTTCGTGTTGTTATGAGAAGAGTCATGAGAAAATAAAACCAGAAATCACTGAAGAACACTGCGGCTTCATCGAAGGAAAAGGTACAAGTAATGCCATATATATTATGAGAACATTGATGGAGAGATCAGTAGAAGTAAAGATGGACTCATACTTATGCTTCATAGACAACTGTAAGGCATTTGATAAAGTGAGACACACAGAAATTATACGAATGCTGGAAGACATCAACATAGAAGGGAAAGATCTGAAACTCATCAATTACATATACTAGCAGCAATCAACAGCAATGAGGGTTGAGACCCAAATAGAAGCATTCCGAGATATAAAATTATGAGTGAGACAAGGATTTTTTTTCTTGTTCTACCTGTTCTTTGTTCTATTATGTTGTTCATTCTTTATTCTGTTGTTTTATATAATTTTACTTTTTTCTGCCGTTTTATCTGTTCTTTTTCTGTTTTTTTTCCTTTTTCCGTTGTTTTATTTGTTCTTTTATCTGTTCTTTCATTTCTTGCGTTATTTTTTTCCCCAAATCGTGCTATAGTTCTATTTTACGTATATCATCCAGTTTATTGCTCCACTGTTTTACAGATATCATCCAGTTTATTGCTCCACTGTTTTACAGATATCATCCAGTTTATTGCTCCACTATTTTACACATGTTCATCAGATTATAATCCTATTATTTCACAGGTACCATCCAGTTTATAGCTGTACTATTTTACAACAAATATCATGCAGTTTGTGGCGGATGGTTGGCTGAGTGGTTAGACGCTCGGTTTACTAAACCGGTGGTACCAGGTTCAAGTCCCAGCAGTGGGGCTTTTTTTTTTCCTGGTACACACACACACAAAAGAGAGAGAGAGAGAGACCCCTGGGTCCACCCAGCTTCTAAAAAATGGGTACCAGAGAAATCTGGGAAGGTAACTGCACTCAAAACTGGACAGCAAAAATAACTAATGAAGAATGTATGAGAAGAGCTGGAGAGACCAAAAAAAAAAATCTTGTCAAAAAGATAAGAGAGAGACAATGTACTTTCATAGGACATGCAATGAGAAGAAGGGGCATTGAAAATATTATAACAACAGGAAAAATAGAAGGAAGAAGATCAAGAGGAAGACCAAGAGAAATGATACTGGACAGTCTGACGGGATGGTGTGAGAGGAGATCACCGACTGAGCTGATGGCCTGCATGAAGGATCGTGTACTCTGGAGAAGCATAATAGCCAACGCCAGTCGGCACGGCACCTGATGATGATGATGATGAACTGCACTCAGGCGTGATACTGACCACATCACGCTTTCATGTGCCGATGTTCTTAGAAATACGGGCCAAACGCCTTATCCCCAGATATGTCCCAATGGCATGGAAACGAGGACTTTACCTGCCTACCCTTACCTATCCAGTTTATAACTCCCTGAGTTTACATAAACTGTCCAGTTTATATTTAAGCTTATCCCCTCTTCTCTCCCCCCCCCCCCCCACCCCTCAGTGTTCACATTTTCACTGAAACATTTCTCACATTCGGTGTTAAATATTCCAAAGAAACCGTACACTTATTTTTTTTTCCATACCACAAAAGGCCCTAGAATCTGAACAAGCCGTTGTTCACCTGCAGCTGAAGAGTCGCTTAGCTGTGATACGTGGAGCTTTTTCTCTTCCCCAAACCAAAGCCTGTTAATTGTATATAAAAGACTGAAGAGGCATTTCTGCTTGACTGCTTCATAGCGGGCCGCAGTCTTACCTTTGGCCAATATATCAGTTGGTGGCTGTCACAGCAGCACAAGGGGGAAAGTGCAGGGTTCAAGCGCGCCGTAAACAGCTGCCGTCTTGCTGTTTGTTTTTTTTTATTTATTCGTGAATGATTTGAGTTCTCTTCTTCTCACCTTTTGCGATTAACTTCTTGTGGCACCATAAATCAAAACTTCACCTTACAAGTGCGGATTATATTGGGTGCAGTCCCCTTGTTAAATGTTCATTCCAGAGTTATCTAACCTTCGATCCCTTTCGCTCCAGGCCTGGTTCTCTTATGATCAGCACAAAGCTGTGTTTTTTAAAACCACGGAAACATTCGGGCATTATCTCCGTCCGGTGGGGATGAAGTAAGGTCCTAAATTTTGCGGTAAGTCTGCTCGGCAACAACGTCTAACCAGAACTCTTGGTGTGTTTGATACAGACCTGGAAAGCTCAATCTTTTTTTTTTGTTGTTGTGTTTTTTGTTTTTTGTTTTTTCAACTTGTTTGAACCCCTAAGTGGTAGGGGTGTGTGAGAAGGTCATTGTTTCAACATGCTCGCTGTCCAGAGCAGGTGTTCGAGCTTCTAGACAGGACGAGACGACGAAGCCGACGATACCCCCCTCGTCATCTTCCCTCCACGTGCTGCTCTGGAGCCGAGCGCTAATTGTTAACGCGCAATCCAGGATCTCAAAGAGGCACACCGCCGGTCACGTGTTGGCCTGTTCCGGGACTATTTCCCAATATCTTTCCCCGGGCGGAGTAACGGAACTACTTTTCAGAGAAAGGCTCTTTTGACATGGTTTTTTTTTTCTTTTTGTCTCTGCAAATTAAGGGAACAAACTCTAAACAGAGGCAGAAATTCTACAAAGAGATCCATTGTTCCGATTGCATTTTCACAAACATTTCCTAATTGAAGTGCTGTAGGACAAATATTTTTGAAGACAAATATACAGAGAATTTTACACAGAAATAGGCGTTTTTCTTAGCAAAAAAAAAAGGTTATTCAATTATAACAAAGATAGAAAACAAAAACAGGGAAAGAAAAGATGAAATGACAAAACAAACTTTGAAGCTGCGAATAACAAATTAAAGTGTAAATAAAATAGCAACGTTGGGGGGGGGGGGGGGGGGAATGAATGTAGAAAAAAAAATGCAACACAATTTCGAGTTGCCTATTGCTGTTATATCACTTCAGAAACAAAAACAACTTATTATTGTTACTTTTCGTCTACTTCATTTGCGTGGAAAACGCCCCAAATTGAAAACAGGAGGGGAGGGTGGGGGGAGAGTTAACATGCCAAGCTCCTGCGTTTTAATGAGATAAGTTTTCAAATCAGCCACGTGTCTGTCACGTGCAGAGTCTAGACGCACGGACAAATAAGAATGGACCAGAGTTTCTGAGGCACAAGAACACAGAACACACGACCTCTGGCAGGGTTGGCTTCCTTTGATGTCACTTCCGGAAGAATACACCAAATATTAGTTAAAAATAAAGAATACATATCAATTAATCATCTGCGCTAATATTAATAACCACCTTCTGAGACAGTACGAACTCAGACAAGAAGGAAGTGAACTGGGGAGATTTTTTTTTTTTTTGGCTTTAAATTTTTGTATTTTGGGCTCTATGATACACGCACGCTCCCTGCACGCTTCAAACACCCGGCCCTACATCTGCTGGCCACAGAAACAAAGATGGCAGGCGAATTTCTCTCTTCTTTCTCCCAAAAAACAAAAAAAAATCACGTGTTTTTTTTTAAATCTTTTTTTGTTTAAATCCATCGATACAAGTGAATTAATTTTTTTTTAGGAACTCGCCTTTAGAAACTGTTCATGCTAAGACGCTGAACGTACATCATTGTTTAAATTTTCCACGTTTTTTTCTCTTTGGGGGAGGGGGATGGACGTGGTTGGTTTTTTTTTCTTTTTTGTTTCGTTTCTGAGAAAACTCACACCTAAATCCTAAATTTTTTTTTATCTCTTTTGAAACTGAATGTCTGAAAATAAGTATTAGAAATCTTGAATGAGTCTTATCTTGTTATATAAAAGTTCAGCCGTGAACAATATGCAAACCAATACAAAGATGACTGGCGGCAACAGATGCGGTTTCTCAGACGAATGCTAAGACCACCTACGACACTTAAAGTGGCTGATGAGAAGTTCTTGACAAAAGTCGATGAAAGAAAAAGGAATTTAATTGGGAAAAAAAAGAAGGAAACAATTAACATTTATTACACAACTGATGAGAAGGAAAGAAAAACAAAAAAGTTGTGGTTTTTTGAATCAGTGTTTCTCAATGTTTCATGTCTCATTCCTCCCTTTTCAACCCAGGATGCGCCCTCCTCCCACTCTCCGAATTCTCTCCTGTATCATCATCTAGAAAGGGTTCTTACCATTTTATACATTCCCTCTACGGGTAGCAATTTCTCCTCCTTAGATTTGAAATTCCCTCCCCCGTAAGAGCCACCTGTTTCCAGAATGAGAAACGCCGTTTGGAGAAATAATTGTTTCTGGCTTGTTATAAAAGCCTACGATGAAGTTCTCAGAAAAGTTGAATAAAGGAAAAAAAAAATCAGAATCTAATTAAACAATATTCTTTTGGATACACCTACGGAAGGCAATAGTTACAGTTTCTAACAATCTCTGAAAAAAGCGAAGGAAAGAATTGAATAAGAATAGATCGGGTAGGGACCCAAAAATCTTTAATAGGGCACACGACCAAGGAGAGGCAACTGGTCTTTTTAGAAATGCCGGAGAATTGCACACAAATAAAAAATAAGTGCGAGATAGCGCAGTTCGCTGGTGCGCTGTTACCTCGTGGCTAGAGTCCGCGGTTCGAGTACCAGGTAATTCTCTGGAGATTTTTCTTTCTCTCGCGTCTCATTAAAGTGTTTTGTCTGCGATATTTTTTCGAGGTCTAATCCTGCAAGATTTTTAAGGGCATGCATCCTTCCCATCGCAACATATGCCTGTGAGACCTGGACAATTAACAAAACATAAATGCCTTCGAATTTAACTGCTACAGAAGAGTTCTTCAAATATCATGGACACAAAGAAGAACAAACATATCCATTCTACAAGAACTTAATATTGAAGAAGGCTGGCTAGTAAAGAGGATCAAACAGAGAAAACTTACATATATTGGAAACATTAAACGTCATGATAACCTAGAGAAAACAGTTCTGGAAGGGTACATAATGGGAAAAAAGAAAGGGAGGAAGACCAAGGCGAAGATGGCTGCAAGACATCGTTGATGATCTGCAAATGGATGCATCAGCAGCAGGCCATCTTGCTCACAACCGAGAGGTCTACAGGAGAGCTGTTAGGGAGGCAAAGTCCGGCAAGGGACATGCAAATGAATGAATGAATCCTGCAAAACTGTGTTCTCTTACTTTACCGTACCAAAGCCTCGTTGTTTCCTGTTTATAGAAAAAAAAATAAGTAAAAATCACGACCATCATTATCTACCTGCGCCTAATATGTGAATTAAATGATGCTGACCCATGAAGCTGTCGTTGTCTCATCCACACTCCCGGTGTGATCATGAAGCTGTCGTTGTCTCATCCACACTCCCGGTGTGATCATGAAGCTGTCGTTGTCTCATCCACATGTCTGGTGTGCTATGAAGCTGTCGGTGTCTCATCCACACTCCCGGTGTGATCATGAAGCTGTCGTTGTCTCATCCACACTCCCGGTGATCATGAAGCTGTCGTTGTCTCATCCACACTCCCGGTGTGATCATGAAGCTGTCGTTGTCTCATCCACATGTCTGGTGTGCTATG